>RJWH01001170.1:55121-443916 GCA_004363575.1 Solenodon paradoxus
TCTCTCTCTCTCTCTCTCTCTCTCTCTCTCTCTCTCTCTCTCTCTCTCTCTCTCTCTCTCTCTCTCTCTCTCTCTCTCTCTCTCTCTCTCTCTCTCTCTCTCTCTCCCCTTCAGATTTTATCATGCATACATAGAAAATATCTACAAGGATAGTTACCAAAATATTAGCGATGGTTATTCCAATATGAGTAAATTATAATACATTTGGATATTATGGACAATCTAACAATCTGAATTCTTCCAATTCATTAATAAAGAATATCTTTCCATTTTTTATGCCTTTTTCACCTTCTATCATTAATACTTTCTAGTTTTTAATATACAGAGCTTTCACCTCCTTGGTTAAATGTATTCCTTGTTTTTGATCAAACCGTAAGTGAAATTCTTTTCTTAATTTTTCTTTCGAGTAGTTCATGCACTACATGTATTTCATGTAGTGTAGAGAAATGCAACAATTTTGCAGTGGTTTTATATCATGCAACTGTACTGAACTTGTTAGTTCTGAGTTATTTTTTATGGCATCTTTGCTCTCTTTCTATTAACAGCATCCTAGAAGGAGCAGGTTTTGCTCAGGTCTGGATTCTACCTGCAGAAGTCTGCACTGGACAGTTGAGTTTTAAAGACCCTGAACTGCATTTGGAAGCTGTATTCATGGATGAGTCTAGGGGAGTGTTGGAATTCCATAACCCTTGTGTGGCTCTTTGTCTGCAGCCTTCTAAACACACAGTTCTTCACTGGCCTTTTCATTATGTGCTCAGCCAATTTCAAGGTCTCATAACTTGCTGGTGGTAGTACCTGACCTGTTGTCTCTCAATTCAGTATGCATTCTAAGTCAAAAATAGTAGGAAGGGATGTAATCAGAAAATTACTTAAACATTTATATCACAGGACTGGATGATGAATTGGACAGGATTCAGGTCTGGAAATAAAATTGTCGAGAATGGCTCTGGGCTCCTGGCACACATTGCTGTTGGGATGATGGTATCACTCACTGAGACGGGCCTCTGGAAGGGAAGCAGCTCAGGGAAAGGGGCAGGTTTTTCTACAGGTTGATTGTTATGTGCCCTTGAGACACGCAGAAGGGAAGATCAATTGGGTAGGTTAATGAAGAGAGAAAATTCATATCTCTTTTTCCTTTCCTTGGGAAAAAATGAATTATCTTTTAATATTTGGGAATGAGAGTCACATGGGGTGAGTTCACTTAAGAAGAGCAAGAGCCTGGAACTGAGCCGTCGGCAATTATATTAATGACAGCATTCAGGAGACACAAAGGAGATCAAGAGGAAGATTCTAGAGAGATGGGAGAGGAAACCAAGGAAGTGTGATGCCACAGAAGTCAAAGGAAGAGTATTTCAAGAAAGGAAGAGTGTGTGCTCAGGAGGAGGCCAAAAAAGATACTAACAGATAGAGGTCAATTGGATTTAACTGCATTGCAAGAAATCAAAAGTACAGTAACCAGATTGGTGTGGACTGAAAATGGCGGGTTAAAAATAATGGCGCCCCAGAGTGTACACAACTCTTTAGAGAACAATGACTTGAAGGAAGCAGTCAAAATAGGACAGAGACTGAGAGAGGAAGGTAGCAGGTGGGGGTCTAGTGGGGTAGGACTTCTATTGTTTTATGGTTTTAATAGGAGTGATGGAAATTTCTAAATTCAAAAGGGAAGTTTATAGCTAGCTATGGAGATTAAATTTGTAAGACAGGAAACAAATGAAAGGGAGAACGTTCCCTGGCAGAATGGGAGAGGCTGGAACCCAAGGCAGAGGTGAAAGGACTGATCTTCAGCAGGAGGTCTACAGTGGGTGCAGAGAAGGGAGCAACTGTGGGTCTGCTGGTGCTGTCTTTAATTGAACAGTAAGAGTTTATCTAATGCTGTCTGGTTCACATGCAAATCAAGAGTTAAAGTCATCTGCTGACAGGGTGAGAAGCCTGGCTATAAAGTTAAAGGAAAGTACAAAAGTTCTAAAATAATCCTTGGGAAGGAAAAGAGTGTGGGCTGAGCTATTGCGTGATTGCAGGGAAATCTGGGAAGTTTTATGCTCCAGTCTAAGAGGACATAAATTTGCATTGAAACCAGTTCCCCTGTCACTGAAGACTCTCTAATTTTGAAACCTGGAAAAGACATGAAAGCACTAGGTGGGTTAATTAGGGAAGTCCAGCTTCAGAACACTGTCTCCCACTCACAGTAAGACAGGGGGCATCATTCAGTGCATCTTGGCCTGACTTTCAACATCTGCAAAAAGGGGTAATAGCACTCACCCTGCAACATTCTGGATCCTGCAAGAACCAAAGGCTTCTGAAGCGGGAAGAGAACTCGGTTCAAGGTGCTGGGTGCTTCTTACAATACCAGGGCCCAGGCCACTGCTCGGGTCTCTGAAATCCTAATAAATCTCAGTGGAAGGTAGAGGGTCAGTCGATAATGGAAGGCAGCTAAGTGAAAGTGACCCCATCTATGCTCAGGGCAGGAGAAATTCCCGATAAGTGGTGTTCCGAGAAGCGTTTGACCTCACTCGAGGCACCAGAGAGGGTGACTCCTCAGAAATATGGGCGGTGGGGCACCGATTCTGGACTCCCAGATCAGCCAGCAAAAGTGAACAGACCTAAGAGCTAAGTCCTACAACAGATTTGAGAAGTCTGAGTTTACACCAAGGAAAGTGACTCAGAAATCTTAACTCCACTTCCCATGCGCTAAGCTAGGGTCCTAGCTTCTGCTGGAGACACCTCTGTATACAAGGGCATAGCTGTGCTGTGAAAATATATCTGGTATCAAATTTTGACTTACAGGACTTTCAGACACTGATTAAGACACCCCACAAAATATTCCTAACATATCCTGTGTGAATGTTCACATCAGACCTAAATTATCCCCAACCCACACATACACACACACATACTGTTTTCTTTCTCTTCTTCAACACACGATTTTTTTCTATGCAGGGCCTTTATTTTTGCTATAATGACTGCCTAGAATGTTCTTTCTTGATGTTTTCTGAAGACTTACTCTTTCCCCTCTTTCAGGTTTCAGTAGAAATGTGGGACGTTCATGGGGCTACAATGCAGTCTGGGGCGAAGTTATGACGTGTCTTGAATATTGTCCTAAGGAGTTAGGACGTCATCCTGAAGGCAAAAGGGAGGATTTGACAGATTGTTTAGTAGACTTGTTTGAATCAGAGTTTTAGATAAATCATTTCTGTGTCTGGTAGGATGAATAGAATAGGGAAAAGCCTGAAAGCAAGGAGACTAATTAAGAGACCCTGACAAAAGTCGAAAAGAGCTATGAGCATCAGAACACTGACGAGGAAGACTGATTGGAATGAAAGTTATGAATCAATAAATGCACGAACACACATAAACACATGCATACATTTGCATCGATGCCTCAAGCACATAGCAGTCTCAGATCAAAGCACAGAGAGAGAAGCTGTCCAACAAACTTCTGTGTGAACATGTGTCGTGGGGGGACCTGCCTCTTGCAAGTCTCATTTGGCTTTTTGTATTCCAGATCCCCTCAGAATTGGGTGGGAACAGTGCAGAAAGAAAGGCCATCATTCCATTGTTCCTTTAATCTGCACATGAAAAAGTCAGATTTGCCTCTGAAAATCAGCTCCTTATTGATCTTAACCCTGTTAATATTCATGAAGCTCTATCAAGAGTTAGGAGATTTTAACACAGTGGCCCCCACACTCTAAATCAATTCTCATTGATTTCAATTGGCTTCTTCCATCCAAGCACTGATGGTGTCTCCTCCCGTGGAAAACTTTCCCCAAGGGCCTTAGAGGCACAGGGGTGGTAGACAAAGCTATTCCACCTGCCTGCCATTGTCTGGACTTTGAAAGCATTCGGGTTGTAGTGACCAGGTGTTTGAGCAGTTCTGGACTGTGTTTGGGGCTGTGTGGATCTGGGGGGTTCCTAAATCCATTCATCCCCTCAAAACCAACCTCCTCTCAAGTCCCAGCCAACAGAAAACACAACACACCACCATTCAGCACAAGTGGATTTCAGGGCAAGGCTGATTTGTCCATAAGCTTAGATCCCACCTGCCTTGAAAGGCCTCTAAAGGTTTCAGATGTGGACCCACTCTGTCCTCAGATAGAATGTAGTCAAGTTTAGAATAGGATCCACAACCAAATCTACACGAACCCTGGTTGAGAGCTGCCTGCTCCGCAACTGCCCAACTACCAACTCTGGAGACTAAAACTTTCCTCATATTAGATAGTTACTGCTCCTCATGTTCATAAACTTTCTGGAGACTATTTTGTATGTTTTAGTGAAATTTAATATGGTATTGAAATTAAACAACAACAAAACTTTCCTCACAGCAAAACTTCCCTCTGAAGATCTGGTGACCTAACCCAGGAGAGTTTCTTTTCTCTTTAATAAATATTTTTCTTCTTTCACTTCATACACACTGTCTTTGGCAGACACACATGCACATCCACACACACACGGCATACACCCTGGCTGAGCATCCATCATGATGGGCAGAAAGGTGTACAGATTTTTCCCAGGTTCATCCCACTCTTATGGAATCCACACTTACAGACTTTCCACTCTCACTTAAGACTTAATTTACCGTTGAATTGCCATGTTCCAGGTACTGCTGTGAGGGCTGAGAATTCACTGGGAGAAAATACTTTATGTTTGTGTTGGACAGATTCTAAGGGGCTCCTTATGTTCCTGCCTCCTGGCTCCATGACCTGTGTCCTCCCTGTTAAACAAGGGCTGAACCTGGGACTTGCTTTTAAGCAACCACTTTGAACACCACAAAGGTAGTGGGACGATGCCCCGTTTTTTGGTACACAAGATTTCAATGCCCATCTTGCTGAGTCTCACCTTGATAAATTGCCTCGTGGAGAAAGTCATGCAACAGAAAACTGAAGGCAACCTCTGGTTAATAGCCAGTAAGAAACTGAATTCTGCCGGCAGCATAAGTGACCTTCCCCAGACGAGCCTCGGATGAGAACCAAACCCTGATTTCTTTGATCGCAGCCTTTTAGAAGATCCAGTTGAGCCCTGCCCAGATTCAAATCCCACCGGAACTGTAAGATAATAAATGTGATTGTTCATAGTCATTAGCTTGTGGTCATTTGATATGTAGGAATGCTTTACTAACACAATGCTCATACAGCTTACATGGCTATATGGGTACTTCAGTTGAGTAATTCAGATATTATATATCAGACCCACCTAGAATCTACTGTCATTTAAACTGCATTTATTAAGAGAGATTGGTAGGTACTAGGCACTCATATTACATCTTCTAATCTTTCCCAAAGTCTTATGAGGGTTGTGCCCTAGTGGAGTAACACAGTCCACATGCATCCCAAGGACCTGGGTTCTTATCGCAGGGAAACAACCAAGATGTACAAGTAAATAAAAATTAAATGCTTCTTCCTTCCTCTTTCTGTCTTCATTCCTGCCTGTACCTTTCCTTGGGAAACAAAATGAAAAGAACTTATGAGGTAGATACAATTTCTATTCCCATTTCGTAGAGACTGAGCTACAAAGAGATCAATGTTCTAAGTACTACCCAGATCGATATAACAGAACCGCACCTCTAACTGGTTCTGACTCCAAAGATGCATTTGCACTCTCAGCTGCCTCACCTAGAACCTCCCTGCTGGGTGTACAGACCTAAAAACAGACTCATTAACCCTTTTCCTATATAAATGGCTGTGTTGGCTTTGACGACCTAAATTTCATAGATGAGGAAAGTGAGACTCATGGATTTCCAGCTTTTCATCATCTGTCGTCTACACTTGGGGAGAAAAGGATTTGAACCGAGGTCACTTAACATCAAAGTTCATGCTATTTGTTTCTTTTGCTGCATAAAAAATATTTCTTGCTTTGCATGAAAGTAAAACATGAGCCTCCCTTTACTGCTAGGTATCATTCTGATTTAGGAAACTTCTCTAAATTGCTCTTCCATGTGTCTATACATTTATTGAGCATATGTTATATGCTAAGTGCATCGCAGTTCTTGAAATACAATGATAAATAAGACAGCAACTCTGTCCACATCCCCCTGAGATTATTGTAGTGCAGAAGGGCCCATTTATGTTGTTTTCCTTTTTTGTATCTCTGCCACTAAGCATGGTGCCTGGAACATCGAAGCTGCCTTTTTAAAGCAACTGGCTCTGCATGTTGTTGGGATGACCCTCCCTTACCCTTGCTTTGGCAACTGCTCCTGTGTTTCCACGAGGTGGTTCCTAAATACACCACTCATGTTCCCATCTCTTTCCTTCTTCCTCCATGCCCCTTTCCACCTAGAATGACCTCCCACTCCTCCTTCCCCTGTATGCACAGCTCCTTCAAGCTTTTCAAAGCCATGTTACCACCCTTTGGCAGCTGTTTCTTTACCAACCAACACAATTAATGATGCCCTAGTCATTTCACCTTCAGCAACACTACACATTTGCAATGATAGCACTTAACATACTCCATTATGTTTATTTGAGGTTCTTGGCTCTTGGGAGTAGCTTTTTCAAATCCTGTTCCCAGCTCAGCAAAGAGCAGAATTCAAGGAATCCTTGATGAACTACTCCTATTGGCATGGAGCTTGCATCAGTTCCACTTGACATGCCTGCTTCTGCAGGAGCCCATTGGCCAGATTTTAATCAGTTTCTTTTATATTCTCTGTCAGTGTGATGCCAGGGCCTCAACTACCAGGCTTGGGATGTACCTGGGGATGCCAGTTGGTGCAGATCTCTTTCCAAGCCCAGGGAGAGTCTGTTGCTAACAGACAGACCAGCACAAATCTTGTCCAAATGAAGCTGTCTTCTCAGAAGAGCCTGCAGGAAACCACATTCCTCCACGAGGCTGCCAATGCTTGCACTATTTTTGGACTCCTATTTTGGATTTGTGTGAGGAATTTATGGCCCATTTGTGAACACACTCAGTGGGAGAAACATTCCTTTTCTAGGCTTCATTTGCCACTAGATAATGCTTAGCAATGTTTCACAGACAAGGCAGGTGAATGGGCTTACCAACACAGCTGTGAAAGAGCAGGAAGAGAAGGCACAAGCACAAGTGTTGCTTGCAATTTGCTTTTTCAACCCCGTTGGTTGTCACCCACATATTGATATAGTGACACAGTGCCAGTGATATATGTTGTCATTACACCTGGTGTAGACTATTTCTCTGGTTCATCAGCAGCACTTCCAGGACTCTGGGTGCATGTCTAAAGGGGTGTTGAGGGTACAGACCTCACCACTGAAGGGGTGGCTCATAAAGTGTGCGCATCTTCAATTTTATTTGTTATTGCTAAATTGATCTCCAAATGAGTTGTGCCAATTTGCAGTCACTCTGGAAGTGTAGGAGAGTATCACTCTCTCCATATGCTCAGCAAAAATTGACATCATGTAATGAGTGGGAAATGGTGTCTCGCTTTAACATGCATATCTATGACTTATTAATGTGGTTGAGCATTTTTTTATTCCGGCCTCAGCATTAGCCATTTGATTTTTCACCTTCTGTGCTTCCTCTGTTTGCATCCTTTGTCCGTGTTTTCTGAGTGGGACTATTTGTCTTTATATTATTGATTTATAGAAGTGCTTCATATATTTCAGGGAGTAACCTTTGTCAGTTATTTATACAAATGCCTGTTGTCATATGAAGGACTTTATTTCATTTAGTAAAATGTATCAATCTTACCCTTTATGTTTTGTGGTTTCTTTTACTGAACCTCTCTACCCCACACTCACAAAGATATTCTCATGCATTTCCTTCTCAAATTTCTATTATTTTGATATTTATTCCTTTGAGATCTGATTTGATATATGGCATAAAGTAGAGGTGAAATGCTATTTTTTGCTAAAAAGATAGTCATTTTCCCCACAACACTGACTGAATCAAATACTTCCCCTCTCTATCACTTATTTGCTATCACTTACTTGATTTGCTATCTTTGTTTTTTTACTGAGTTTCGAGATGTGTTTAAGGGCTTTTTTCTGGGCGGTCTGTTCTGTTCCTTTGATTAGCTTGTCTATCTGGGTCCCAAGTCTAACTGCTTTAATTGCCATATTTTTAAAAGAAATCTTACAGTATGGAAAAGCAAAACTCTCCTCCTTCTTTATTAGTATCTTACCTATCACTGGTCTTTTCTTTTTTCATGAACATCATAGAGTTAATTTGGTCAAGTTCCACCAAAAGAAGAAGAAAAACAACAGCAAAATAATCCCTTTGAATTTTGATTAAATTTCATTTTTTTAAAACTTGAGTCCAGCATTTATTTTTTAGATTGAGATGTAGTTGACGTATATCACTGTGCGATTTAAGAAGCAAAAAATGTTGGTTTGATGCATTTCTGTTGCAAGTTGATTGCCATCGTGGCGTTAGCTAAGAGCTCTATCTCCTCATGCAGTCGTCCTTTCTTCCGCTAGTGAGAACAATTAGGATTTAGTCTCCTAGCAGATTTAATATTCATAATATAGATTTCACGTCTGTCTCCCCCGTACTGTGTCTTAGATCTCCAGGACATACTTATCTACCAGTTTCAAGTATGAACCTTTAATCAACAGCTCTCCCCTTCCCCTGCCCGCCTGCCCTTGGTAAGTACCATTCTATTCTCAGTGTTTCTGAGTTTGTTTTCTCTTACCTTTTTTTTGTAGACTTCACGCATAATAATATCATACGGCATTTCTTTTTCTCTGGCTGGTTTATCTCATTGGCATAACGTTTTCAAAGTCAGCCCATGTTGTCACAGGTGGCAGGATCTCCTTTTTCAGGGCAGAATAATATTCTGCTATGTGTGTATGTGTCACAACTTCTTTATCTACTCATCCACTGACAGATACTCAGGTTCTTTTCGTACCTTGACTTATGAGTAATGCAGCAATAAACATGGTAGCCAAATATCTCTTCAAGATTCTGTTTTCATCTCCTTTGCCTGTATTGAGCTCATTTTTCATTCAAAGATAAAATGTTCCTTTAGGAAAAGGATGCAGGATACAAGGACACAAGACAACTTTGGGCTGTAGAATTTGGAACCATGGATTTCCTTGAATTTCCTGGAATTCTTTGGCAGATAATTCACTCTTGGAGAACTGAAGGGAAGGGCTGGCTTGTCAAAGGCAGATTTCAGATAATTCTAGTATCGTAAGTGCAGTTGCTGTCAGAGAGTCTCAATCTCCACATCATACTCCCAACCTAGCTTCATGTGGTCAATCTTGACCTGCGGGCCTGGCCCCGCCTTGCTGTTGCACTGCACCACGTGGTCCCACACAGCCCAGGGCCCTGTCCCCAACTTGAATGTCCCTGGAACAGCCCCCTTATCCTCCCACAGGGAGCTCCAAGCTATTCAGGGCCCCAGTCCTTGCCCTGATGCATCTCCTCACTCACCGTCCCTTACACTTTTGCATTAATGTTCTAATTCTTTGCCCTGAAGTTTCAGGGCCTCCAAACCTCTTGTCACACTCTTCCCTGACAGGTCTTGCAAAAAACTCCAGGCTTGCTGACAGCGACTTCTCAGAGATGCCCCGAGACAGTAGCCACTAACTCTAAGCACAATTTAAATGTATTTTGAACTACTACAATTTAAAAAGTAAAATGAAATTAAGCTCCTTGGTCACATGCATCACCTTTCAAGAATGTGGCAGCTCAATGGACAGATATGCTTCACCATTACCGGAGGATGCAATGCTGTCTCAGGGACACGCAACATCTGGGTCCCCAGAGAGCTGGAGCCAAATATCCATGTGACACCCAGCGCTCCTGACGCCATAGCCTGTGTCTCTATTGCTCTCCCCACCCCACTGCCCTCATATGTGAAAACCAGGCCATTCTCTTTGCTCTTCTTGACTTTAGAGTTTCCTGATTAGGGGCTTCGGGACAGTCTGATCCTACAGCTTAGAAGGCCTTGCCATCTCCATGTTTTCTCTCTATCAGGTTGTTTTCTTTCTTCATGGATCTAAACATCTCTTCACCCTAACATTTCCTTCTCCCAGTGGTCTCCTCCTCCCTCTCCTCCCCCTCCTCCCACTCCTCCTCCTCCTCCTCTTCCTCCTCCTCTTCCCCCTCCTCCTCTTCCTCCCCTTCCCCTCCTTCTCTTCTTCCTCTTCCTCTTCCTCCTCTTCCCCCTCTTCTTCCTCTTCCTCCTCCTCTTCCCCCCCCTCCTTCTTCTCTTCTTCCTCCTCCTCTTCCTCCTCTTCCTTCACTTCCCCCTCCTCCTCTTCCTCCTTTTTAGAGTAAAGGTACAGACAAGAATGGAGACTAGTAGGCGAGCAGACAGGAAGACAGAGGAGCAAGAAGCACTTCATTCATTCCAACTAGTTGCTCATTTTGGCTGTTTCCCCAGCCCCAACACAAACCCGGATCCTTGGGATGCACACGGACTGTGCCGGCCAGAGGCTGCAGACTGACCTGAAACACCAGGCTGCACCTCCCAGTCTCTGGGAAGCTTCCACCACCCGGGTCCACATCTCCACTGCATATAAAGGTTTATATTATTCAGCTAATTTCACACAGGGCACGGCTGTGTCCCAACAGCTCTCTATGCCCAGAGGCTAGAATAGAGCACAACACCTAGAAACTGTCAGTGAATTTTCTGATGTCTGGTGTCTAGAAAGAGCCACACTTTCCCAAGTTCATCTGGCCTGTCCCCTGCCACCCCCCCTTTACTTACACCCCCACACTTAATTACATGCTCATCAGATGTGCAAATGGTCTACTTGGCTCCCCGTGTAGTTGAAAGTGTTTGTGTAAACAGCAGAGAGATCCTGTTCATTATAAAGACTTCCTCACATTCATTGCAGCCAGTTCTGACCTCTGATTGTAAAGAAGATAAGACCTGCCACTTGGAGACAGGAAGGAGTTTATTGAAAGGGACAACAGCAGCCCTGAGAAGATAGAACAGTATGTATATATGGTCCAAGGAACACATGGAGACACGCAGGACGGGGAGGGAGGGACGCGCACAAACACGCACACATGCACACACACGGACATGCACACATGCACGCGCACACACAGGCGCACGTGCTCAGAGTTACCACAGTTAGAGGCAGGTACAGGTGGAGAAAGAGACAGTGCGCTAGAGTGCAAGGATTCAAGCTGCTTTGCCCCTCAGCCACACCGCATGCTTGCACTGGTGTCCTGCAGAGGACGTGGTCACTGCAGACAGAGTGCTGACACCTGGAAAATCAGACCAGCCAGCGACAGAGCGAATCTTAACTGTGGCTGACAGGGGAAGAGGAGGGCGGGAACCGGAGGGGGAAGAGGCTGCACTGACAGTGATGCCTGGCCCCTGCACTCTGGCGGTGGGTGGTGTGACAGTCACACGGGGGGAGGTATGAATCTGCTTTCTGAAGCAAACATAGCATTGCAAAGTCAACTAAGCTTCAAGCAGCAGAATATTAAAAGTCAACTTCATCAACCTTGAATTAATTCATCTTTTACCAGATTCTGCCTCTCTGAACAGATTCCAAAAGAAAGCCTTGTAAACGTTGAATGATCTCTGCCCTGTGAGCTGGGATTCCTTTCATCTCGTAGCCTAAACTCTTCAAGAACTGGTGTCTTCGCAATTTGAGCCTCCCTGGGACAAGTAATGCAGGCCCCCAACTTTCTTTCCCTAAATGTGACTTCTGAACTTGTACGAGTGTGGAACAGGCCAGATAGAATGGTGTCTGGTCATTGAAGAAGGATAGATTTTGAATAAAAGTGAGTCTTCTTCTGAGCCATATAAAAAAACCAAATCTTCCCTGTCTCTTTCCAAACATCTCAAAAGTCTGCTGTCAAGTCCTATCAGTTTGGTTATCAATCTGAGCAACCTGCTTTCTCATCGTTCATTCGTTCACACACATTTATCAAATTCCTTGTTTGGCTCCGCATCACATCGGGTGCTACAGCAAGGAAACACATGCTCCCTGCACCGAAGTCGTTCAGCATATGGTGTGCACCAGCGGGCGTTGAACAAGGAGGCCCATGCAAACAAGTATTGCACTGGAAACTGAAGAAGATGCACACAACACATGTAAGAAAACGATGCTCCCAACTAATTGAAAGCAGGGAATGAGCATGGGTTATCGTAACAGAGCGCCATAGACTGAGTGGTTTAAACACCAGAACTTTCTTTCTCACAGTGTGAGAAGCTAGAATTCTGATATCCAGCTCTCGGAAGTTCTCCTTCCTGGATTGCAGATGGCTGCATCCTCAATGCGTCCTCACTTGGCAGAGAGAAGTGCTGGTGTCTCCTCCTCTACTTCTAAGAACACCAGTGCATCATGGGAATCCTATCCTCGTGACCTCCCCTGAACTTAACTAGCGGCCCTAAGCCCCATCTCCTAACATCCTTGCGTTGAGGGTCAGGGCTTTGACATATGAACTTGGAGAGGATACAGCATACAGTCTAGAAGAGTCAAACAGACACATGAATGTTCACAGAAGCACGATCCACAACAGCCGAAAGTGGAAATCACCCCAAATGTATATCGATGGCTGAATGGAAAAATAAACTATGGAAATGGAAAGGATGAAATGTTATTCAGTCTTAGAAGGAAAAACACTGACATGTGTTATAGCATGGATGAAGCTCAAAAAACATCATGCCACATAAAAAAAGATAGTCACAAAGGTGACATATTCGCTGGGTCCCTTTATATGAGTTATTCGTAATAGGTAAATGTACAAAGACATAACACAGACTGCTGGTTGCCAGGGCCTGTTAGGCTGGGACAATGGGGATAAACTGCTGAGTGGGTGCAGTGTCTCCTCTTGGGTGATGAAAGTGTTTTGGATGTAGAGGTGATGAATGCACAACATTTGGAATGTTCTAGATGCCACTGCATTTTATGTTATGTGAACTTTACCTCCATATGAATAAAAAAACAAAAATGAACACGGTCCTAAAATATGGAATTTTATGAGGTGACCTAATTTAACTAGGACTCAAGGCAAAGCAAGTCTGTGAAGTGGCATGTGTGCAAAATTTGGAGTAGAAGTTAGTAAGGGGACTGGTGGAAACTGACTGATTCCAGTCAGCCTGCATAATATCCATGAAAGAAATACAGAGAGAAAATGTTTGGCATATTTGAGAAGAAAAGTAACGAGTGACTCTCATGTAGAGAAGAAAGGAAACTGGTTTGAGGTGAAACTGGGCAGGTAGGAAAAGATCCTTATAAGCATTTATTATTTTTTGTTATTATTAGCATTAGCATTAGCATGATAGGCACTGAGAAACTGCATGATTTCATTTACATTTTTAGATCAATCTGCTTTGAGAAAGTGACTCTAAGGTAAATAGAAATGATATGAAGATATTGATTAGAGCCTCTCTCTCTCTCTCTCTCTCTCTCTCTCTCTGAGTTTAGAGTCCAGGAAGCCAGAAACTTAGGAAGGAAAAGGAAATCATAGAGCAAGTCCAAGAACATTAGTAATCATAATAAATATAAACTGATTAAACAAATCTTTTAGAGAATAAAAGGTCACAGATTAGAATTTTTAACAATTCAGGCATATGTGCTCATAAGCAATACATTTCAATTTAAATAATGGCACAGGATGATTAAAAATAAGGGGAAATAAAAAGATACAACAAAAACACTAATAAAATAAATTTTATATAATATCAGACAGAAGAAAATTTAAAGCAAAAAATGTATTAAATGATGCCTTTGGGTGGAGAAAGGTTTCAAGTCTTTACCACCTCTTCTCTTCAAAATTCCACTGAAACTATAGCCAATGCAACAAAGAATGAAAACAAAAGAGCTGTAAAAATAGAAAGCCAGAGTCAAATTAGTCATTATTTGTGTACAATATGATTGTATACATAGCAAACTCATGAAAATCTATAAGCCATCTATAAATATTAAGAGAATGCATCAAATCTGTTAGATAAAGCCAAAAAATCAATACCACTCATATATAAAAATAAATTAGGAAAAATATAGCATTTGCAGTTACAATCCCCAATTAGATATCTAAAACGAATCTGACAAAGGTAGAAAATGCTTATGAATGGCGTTATATGCAATTATTGGAGGACCTAAAAGTATAACTAAACAGATGAAGAGGCATGTCCTGGGAAGACTCAAATCACAAAGTTATCTCCACTTTAATAGACCTATTCAAAATAATTCTAATCAAAACCCAAAAGTTTATTTTTAATGAGACTTGCTTAATCAATTCTTAAATTGCCATGGCAACTTGGAAGAAAATGAATGATGGTTAGCCCTCATAGATAATAAGATTTATTCTAATGCTTTATTGATTTTTAATGCAGTCTTAGGACAGTGGTGAGCAAATTCAGTGAATGAAAATGTACAGTATGACAGCAGATGACACAAACAATGAAACTGGCTATACAGCAAAGGTGGCATTAAAACTCATCACTTGGGAAAGGACAGAAAGCTCATAAATGGCGCTAAGTTGGCACAGCAACCATATGGCTACAGAGATGTAAAAAAGGAAATTTAAATTTCTACCACTCACCTGTTCAAAGAATAAAGAGAATATACTGCAACCTTTCAAAGAAAAGAAAGGACTTGCTTTCTTACCCATTTTCTCCATCCTCCTCCTCCTCCTCCGCCTCCTCCTCCTCCTCTTCCTCTTCTTTCTGTTCTTCTCATCCTCCTCCTCCTTCTCCTCTTTTTCCTCCTCCTCCACTATCTCTTCCTTCTCCTTTTTCTCCTCCTCCTCCCTCCTCCTCTTCCTCTTCTTCCTGTTCTTCTCATCCTCTTCCTCCTCTTCTTTTTCCTCTTCCTCCACTACCTCCTCCTTCTCCTTTTACTCCTCTTCCTCCTCCTCTGTCTCCTCCTCCTCCTTCTCTTTCTCCTTTGTCTTCTTCCCATTTCTTTCTATTGCATAAGAAGAGAATCTAGATTGAGTTTAGAATTCCTAGATCACAACATTTTGCTATCAAATTTCTGTCAGCTACTCCACTTTATTTCTAACATTACTTGTGATAGAAAAGAAGTCTGGAGACAGATGGATTTCTCACTCTATTTAGCAACTCCCCTCCATTTCTGATGTTTGTCTGTTCTTTTTCCTTAAGATTAACAATAGATTTCCAAAATATATCCACATATTTCATCACACTCTATAGCATAGTGTGGTTTTTCCAGGGAATCGAGCACATTTTTTTGGCTAAGGGACGTTTCCCTAGTATCTCTCTGATTTCTGCTTCCTTCTTTTTTTTTCTGGGATGTTCTTCATAAATTAATCAAGTTTTTTCTCTCTCCATTTTTGCTACCCATCCCCAGCATCTTGTTTCTTATCACCATTATATTTCCAACGTTTCCCCACTGGTCAAGAGACTCTTGATTGACTGACACTTTGCAATCAATTCTGTCTCTTTGTTTTAGGATTTCCAAAACAAATACTGAATCTTGCTCTTATGTTCCTCCCTATTCTATAACTTAGTCCTAGTTTTTAAACTGTGTACCATTTTCCCATCTTTCTTCTCACTGAAATTTTACTACCCCACTTGTGATATCTGGTTTCACAGAGCCCTTAACTTCTGAAGCAGTGTGGAAACACTGAAAGACATTTTTGACTTTATTATGTCCTTTGCATACTGCATATATTTTTCAATATTGTATCATTTCAGGTTTTTCATAGCGCTCATGTTGCTGCTGCTTTCGTTATTTGTCCTTAAGTGATGGGATGTATAAGCCAGGCCAGTGTTTTCCATAAACATTCTGAGTAAATTGTCTTTGCTTCCCCTTCTGGTTCCCTTTGGTTGTTCTTGGCGTCTCAGCTCTCAGACTGGAGGGCTTCTTAGGTGTAAATTTATAACAGTCTCATTGTTATTGAGCAGCTGAGGGGGAGTTGGGAGGAAACCTGACCTGAGAGCCGTGCTCACAGGAATATTTATCTCTGCAGCAATTCTTTCCATGCATGGTGAAGCTGTTGTTCTCGCCGCAGTGTTTGTCCTCACTTTTCATCTGGCACAGCCTCTACTCCACTATAAACTTTGGCAATGCCCAGACGCTTTCCTGGTGCTATTGCATGAAACCTGGAGGAAATGTCTTTTTAACCCTAAAATAGTTTTCTTGGCTGTGGGAGCTACTTGAAACCTAAGTCTTCTCTGTGATTCTGATCTTGATCAGAGCCTGGACATCACCTAGCGGAGCTTTTCTCACCTTCAACACATCCCATTCCTTATTCAGAAAACAGCCATGTCCCCCAGGATGCCCTGCACGTTCTCTCTATAATGCAGGAGCCCTCCCCGTGTTGACACTTTCCTCTTCACGTGGCCACCACACCAATCCTGGACTGTGAAGGTGCTGCTGTCACGAATGATGCTGCCCCTTGAAGTTCAAATGAAGCCCAAATCATGACGCCACCGTCTACCACAGGGCTTAGCCACACTCAGTTCTTACTCCTCAGATAAGAGCATAGGATTCCACCAGCTATGGATTTGATTGATGATAATGCTTTCTTAGGAGAGTTTTCAGTTGAACCCCAGGTATCATCTTCAATTCAATGCCTTTGCACTCTGCCAAATGCTCCCCAAGTCTGCCGTAGTTCTACTGGATCACTCTAGTTTTCAGTTCTCCTCTGTCCACTCTTACTTTGATTTTCTGGTGGGGTTTTGGCTAGGGACGGAGTAGAGAGTTTAAAAGGAGATAAATGTCTGTTCTCATGTTGAAGTCCTATCCGAACACCTGGGACTTGAATTTTCTTGGTACATCTTATGCATTTGTGTCTGGATCATATGTCTCTTAAGGCAGCACATATACAGCCAAGGACACTATGCAAGTAATATAGGCCAGAGCAACAGTATTCAGTGTGTGAACACCAAATGAACACACATCAGACTGTGCCCCCAGTGTGCAGACTTATTGAGCAAACACAAAGCTGATACATTCAAGGGAAAAGCCCACTTGGAGCCTATTTAGGCAATTAAATGTCCTTTTTTCTTTTCACCCTTAATTTGGACAGTGTATGAATAAAGAATTTAAGGATTTAGAAGTACATAGAGAAACTCATGATGGCTCTGAAAGGATTTAAAAACTATTAAAAGTCTATTGAAATGTATTTAAAGTGAAAACTAAGGTAACGTAATGAAAGATCTTTATGCTTCTTCTGTATTGTTTCTTTTTCAACCGGTAAAAATGACAAAGGCAGAGTTAAACTAACCATCGTGTTTAGGGTTTAAGTTTTTCCTAAAATAAGCAAACCTATATCACTGTAGTAAGTATAAAACAAGGGGAAAAATTAACAGGATAATCATATTACTGACCAAATGAAGAGAAAATATATTTGTACCTATTTTGAGGTTAAATATTCAGCTCTGATCTTACGCCACTTCCTTTTCTGTTGTGTTCTAGTGATACAGACAAGAAGTTGGGGGTCCTGCGGAAGAGTTCAGTCTGAATCTTTGGTCAATGTGACCAGGAACTTGCATCTCTGGCCTTTGACTTAAGGCCAGAGATGCAATGAATTAATGTATAAAACCTGTCAAAGAGCAATAGAGATTTTTGCACATGGCAGGATCATGCTGGATATTCCCATGTATTATTTACCAAGGGGCACACCATTTGCTGTCAGAAATGTTTTCCATCTGTCTTTGGGGTCTCACACCCTGTAAGATACGGACTAGAGAGGTGCAGGTGCATAATCTAGAAAAAAAGACTTCCAGCACAGAATGAAGACAATGAGAAATAGTTGATGGCATTGTGTTTTCATGTGATTGATAAAATATGGCTATGTATGCATATCCCAGGCTTAGGGGTAGTGGTAAAAGTCTGGCACTCTTATTTTCTCTCTAGTAAGGCAATGAAATGTTTCCCGCTTAGTTGTCTTAGGGTATATCCAAGCAGTATGCTCGCTGTGGCATTCCCTCTTGATGTTTTGATAAAAACAAACAAACAGAAGTGAATTCCACCTCCTTACTTAATTTCAAGCCCTCCTTCCTTTAAAAACTGACTGCTACTATGCTGTCTGGAAAATTATGATCATCCCTTTTCCTGTTCCTTGGGTTGAGCTGTTAGAAGTTAGTGCAGAGAAAAGCTGTGTCCTGTCTACCTCCCGTCATGCAAACAGCTCTGAGCGGCGATTATTTATTTACAGCAGTAATACAACTGGTGGTAACGACTCCATAGGCAACCTCTAAGTGCAGGCAAGATGAAAAATTTACTAAATTGGTGAATAAAAATGCATAAGAAAATGTAGAGAATCAATATTTCATGGCCTTTGCTTTACCTCGCTGTTCACCAATCTATTCCCAAGTTCGCATTAAAATTTAAAGCAACGCCACGCGACAAGTTCAAGCCCTGGGTTGTTTCACATTCGTTTAGCTTTAGAAGAGTGTTGCTGTTGCTTACTTTATAAAGTCACGAGGATGTGAAAAGGGGGGACACCTAGGAAGCCATTTAGCCAAGTGACTCTCTTTTGTACTTTTTCAGACAAGAAGACACAATTGTGTCTGACACATTAGAACGGTTGTTTTAGTCATTCTGCTTCTGGACTGACTAGCCCTGAGGCACCTTAAACCACATTTAAAAGATTATTTTAAAACCTTTGAGAACAAAGCTATTGCTTTTTTTTTTTTTTTTAAGAAGTCAAATGCTTTTAAAACAGCTCCTATGAGCTAAGCACTATGTAATATCCAGATAAAACTCGATTTTACTGGAGAAGGACCAGAATTCCTGCATTCCATGCTTCCTCTACTCTATGGGCAGATACTCAATCGATGTTCTGGAGACATGATATGAACCTTACTTGGTGGCATAAGCAGATGGAAACACAGCAATTAATAAATGCTTCACTGATAGCTAAAAGAGATATGGACATAAAGGAAAATAAGTTCATAGAATCTCAAAATAACATAGTTTTACTCAGTGCTTTTTTAGTTTGTGTTTGTTTTGTTTGGTTCGGCATACAAGGAATTTGGAATTTATTAATAAAGCATTCATAATTTCAACTTCTTGCCATCATTCTAAGGCCCCCAAACTGTGTTCATTTCTTACTTTGTGGAAATAGGGCGTGGCTTGCAATATGGAATGCCACTGGAATGAGAGAAAGAAACACGTTCTGCTGCTAGAGGGACAGTTGTAATGACTATGAGAAAATGCTTCTCAATGAAACTATGCTACAGTATTATTTAAGCATGTGAAGGTTTATGAAGGCTTTGTGGCAATGTCAATGGATTCTTTTACATACAAATAACTCTCATCTTGTAGAGGAACTCAGAGCTTACCAGTGCACAGTCAGCAAGCAACAATATAAGATGCATTGTTTTTAATTCCTTATGGGTATTTTGTTATAACAACTCAGATAGACTAAGATAAACCCTATGTTGTTGTAATTCCCATTTTACAAATGTGAAACTTAAGCAGCGAGAGATGAAGAAATTCCCCCTAGATTTATAGCTGGGCAATTTCAGAGGCAAGATTCAAAGCTAGGTTTCAGTCCCAAACTTTCATTGCTTTATGCACTGGGTTGGTTAGGGTTCTCCAGAGAAATGGAACCAGTGGGAGATAGATGATAGATTGGTAGTTAGATGATAGATTATATATACACATGTATACATGTATATATAATCACATACATATATATATATATAGAGAGAGAGAGAGAGAGAGAGAAAAAATTATTGTGAGGAATTGGGTCATGCGATTATGGAATTCAAGAAGCTGTATGATTTGTCTCCTGTAAGGTGGAGTTGGTATAATGCAGCCTGAGACTCAGGAGAGTCACTGGTTTGCATACCTGTCTGAGGGTCTGAGAAGATGAGTTGAGATGTCTCAACTCAAGCAGGGAAGCAGGAAGCTAAATGGAGCACATTCTTCCTTTTTCTGCCTCTTTGTTATATTCAGAGTCCTCAATGGATTGAATGGTGCTCGCCCACATTGGGGAAGGTCATCTGCTTTTTACTGAGTGTGCTGATTCAGATGTTGATCTCATCTGGAAAAACACTCTTACAGACACACTCAGAAATAATATTGAATCCGTGCTACTTGACAGTCAGGTTGACACAAAAGTAGCCATCATATCTAGACACAGAGATCACTGGAAGAAGCAGCAACAAAGTGGAGGTGAGGACAGATGGAAAAAGGTAGCTAGAGGGTAAGTGGTGCCGCAGCAGAGAAACTAATACATACTGGAGCATTTTAGAGGCCAAAGAGAGATGAAAAGGTGAAATAATTTAGCCAGCTGCTTAAGTTACTGGGCGTTGGGAGAAAACTACAGAAAGGAGGATTTTAGGAATGAGTTTCGTAGGGTAAGGACTGGAATTCTCCGCTTTCCCAGAGAGACATCAAAATGACCCATGTGCATGTCAGTGCATTTGGAATAGTTGAATCTCTGCCCTTTCTTTTCTTCTCAGCTATTTTGCTAAGAAGAGCCCGAAGTTGAAAGAAAGGAGCCTTCGTTTAACTCAAGGATCCACACCAGTTATTGTCTCTGCTGCTTCTGAATTGCTTCCTGCTTTGTTTTGTTCCTTTTTAATGCTACAACATGAGCATCTTCCTGTAATAAAAATATTTTTCAAGAATGTGGCTTGAACATTAGCCACTTAACATGCATCATCCGAATGTCCCATTACTGTTCATACCAGCGACAGTGATGATGTTGGGCTGGGATGAATGGCCAAACCGGAGAGCCGCTGTCCCCGGTAATCGAGATGGCACTTGTACCCCCGCATCCAGTTAAGAGCCCTCCTGGGCCTTGTGGTGCGAACCTGAAGGGAGGCATCCCGAGCAGGGTCTGCAGGGGAAAGAGCGATCACCAGGCAGCAGCTGCCTCTTAACACGGGCTCGTGCCTGCATTCTCCGGAGCCAGTGGACTTCCTCTCTCTCAAGGTCATGATGTCACTTGTGACCACATCACTGGGGAAGGCAGGGAGAAACTTGTCAAATGAGTGATCATATTCTCAAAGACAGCAATAAGGCAACCTCATCGCCATTCATATGTCCATTGTCATCATTATTAATTTTGATAGTGGGGCATTTACTGAATGTGAGTCACCGTCACCTGGCAGGCTTCAACTGCATGATTTAAACACATTCTCTTCTGAAACCTTCATAAGAAACCCACAAGGGAGAGACTATCCCTCTTTTACAAATAAGGAAACAAGCTCAGAGATTGCAGCTTGCCTAAATGCACAAGACAAGTTTGGCAAAATGGGCCTCAAGTTCAGGTCGACTGGATTCCAAGGTGCATACGCTCGACCTTGGCTCCAGTGCCGCTTGCATCAGAGCTTGATCTGAATGACATGTGTGCATGGCTTATGATGCACTCAGGAGGACTGTGATGCATGGTGGGGCTCCATGCCGTCTGCCCCAAGCCTCCACTGATGGGGGCTGCATCTTTACTCTCTGCATCTTCCTCCAAGGATCAGCGCCCTCCTCTCGTGGGAAAACAGTCGTGAACCCAGGTAACTGGGCTCCTCTTCTAATCCCCCCAGTCCCACAGGTGCTGTCAGCAAAGCCTTGCTAAGCAAACTTGGGTTTGCCCTATTCCTCCAGCATGGCACCGAAAGGCCTGGAGGTCCAGACCCGTAGCCAAGTCTTTCTACCTCCCTCATCTGCTTGAGGTCCAGGGTCCCACCCAGCCTGGCTAGCGTGTTTGTACGTCCCATCAATTGCAACCACACCCACGTCAACTCCCATTTGAAGTCTATTTATATACATTCTACTTTGGTATTTAGAAATGATTTGTCAGGAGGGAGATGAGACAAAAAGATACTGGGGAAATACAGCATTAAGCATTTATTATAGTAACATTTTAATAGTGTTCGCTTTATTTTCAAGTAAAAAGATCTTTTTACTCATGGGTTCTGTAACTAGATGCATGTGAATATTATGGTATTTATTTTCAGAACTGACAATACATTTTATTCTTGATTGCTAAATAAAGTAACTGATGCTCATTAAGCAGGTGTGAGTCTATCTTCTTTGTGTCAGAAACAGGACAAGAAAAATATCTAATATGGCACTAGAAGTTGAGAGCATCAAGATCTCCAGAAAAAGTGGTAATCACTTATTACTTATTATAATTCATTAAGCTTGTAGGAAATATTTAGATACTTAATTGGCATTTAACAAGATAGCTATAGAGAGTAAATGAGACATTAAATTCTCTTCTTAAATGCCCATTAGGTTTGCTTTAGAAATTAATTGATATCTAATTCATTTGCTATCAACTATTTTATACTTTTCCAACTGAGAGGTTCAACATATTAATGATAAAGTCAGGAAAAGGAGGACTATTATACTCTATGTCAGTCTCATTTAAAGGACAAAGTTCCTTATGATACCTTAGGTCTATCCAAGGGACACTGTCATTGAGCTCAGAGAGAGAAAGGTCATCTGACCACATGCCTGGTGGAACCTGACCAAAGTCTCAACATCAAAGGTGCATATAAAGATTATGAACAAACAGCACTTGGAGTTGGAAAGAGAACCTTTTGATGAGGAACAGAGGAAATCTCTTCACATGTTCACATTAGAATAACTGTGTACATGGCATCCAGCAGTGGTTATTAAAGGAGTGGTATGGGCAAGGGATTGTGTATGTCTGAGAGTCAGTCCTTTGGAACAAATTGGGGATATGTTTTGTGCTACTCTAGACTAAACTTACCATGAACAGACAGGATGATAAGCTCCCCAGACACACCTGCAAGGAAGGAATCGCTGCCCAAAACCCTACATGTGGAGACAGCAGATGGTTCACTCTTTCTGCTGTCTACTCCTTCAGAGTTCGTCTCAGCTGCCCCTAAGAATACAGACTTTCCTGGGGAGGTCCACTACTAGCGAATGCTTGCAAGAGGTATCCTTTCAGATGACTGTGGAACCACTTCAATGGACCATTTACGCCCTGACAGTGCTTGTGAAGTTGACTTTGTGAGTGCATTGCACTTCAGACTTTCCCTTTGCCCAGTCCTGCTTCCTTCTCTTCCCTACAAAGTGTTGATTCCTTATAAATTTTTCACACACTGAACTGTCTCATCATCTACTTCTGGAGGACTAGTGTGTGACATAGAGGGAAGGATGAAGATGCCTCTTTCGATTCCAAGTGCCCTATGTGATAGGTAACCAGGTTCCTTCAAAGTCTCTCACAGCTACTTATGGGAGTCACCAAAGGGTGTTTCGCAGGCACTCCTAGAGATGGTAGCAAGGATTTAGCTCTTTTTTAAAACTTTTCCTGTTCTGTTTGCTTCCCAGAAGTTAAATTACCTACTTATGGCAACATTTTCTCCTGTGACTGAATTTGCAGGTGTTTGTTCACCTAATCTGTTTCTTCTTTCTGGGCAAAGTAGATCTGATCTTCAGCCTCCCTTGCAGCAGTCACATGTGGTCATGCGGGTGAAGCCTAGACAACAGAATGTGAGCAGTTTTCAAATAAGTTTCATCTTCACTGAAATAAATAAACAACAAACTATAACTTGAAACAATAAACTGTGAAGTGGATTAGCCAAATACTATAATATCTAAACCGAAATAAAGAAGAAATGGACATCTCACATTTCTCTTCAGTCTTTCAGCATAGAAAATATCTTTCTAGAAGGAACAATCAGCATCTGAAAATCTTACTCCACTGGTTCTTTGGTTTAGGGAAGTGGTCAAGACTCTAGAGCAGGAAATACATCTCTAGAAACTTCTGAGGTCTGGGTCTGAAGAAGGCACGATGGAGACTAACCAATTCCATTCACTCTTACCAGATTTCTCAATTAGGAAGCTGCCAGAGGCCAGAGGAGGTAATTTAAGTCAAAAAGCAGCACAGAGTTTCCATGCCAAACTCTTGCTACTCAAAGTGTGGTCTAAAGACACTCAGCATGTGATAACTAATTTTATGTATGATCTTGGCTAGTCATGATACCCAGATATCTAGTTAAAAACTATTTTAGATATTTCTGTGTAGGTTTTCTTTTTTATAGGATTGACATTTACATCAGCAGACTTTGAGTAAAGCAGAATGACCTCTATAACATGAATGGGCCTTGTTAAATCACTTGAAGACCTTAAGAAAATAGGCTAAAAAGAAGTAAGAATTCTGTCCACAGATTGACTTTGGATTAGATTGTAACTATTCCTGGGTCTCCAGCTTTCCAGTCTGCCTTGAAGAATTGTCAATCTTCAAATCATATAATCCAGTTTCTTTAAATATTTTCCTTTGTTCTGTTCTATTTCTCTGGAGAACATAAAAGATATACCATTTAAAACATACTTTATGAATTCCCTATCTCTGTGTCTTTTTTTCTACAATCTTCTAGTCCTCTAGGTAGAAAAGAATGTCACTATCCTCTGGGTCCCTAAATTCACGTTTTGTTCTACTCATCTAAGCCTTTTGCACTGACTAAAACACAGTAAGTTTTTTTTTTTAAGTTGCACTTACTTTCCTTATATAGTTGAAATAAAAATTCCCAGGATGGGTGGAAGGAATTGCCTGATAAACATTAGTACCAGTTCACAGTTTATAGTAAGTCATGTGGCTCATTTAAGGCAAAAGAAAGTCTGACAGGATCTGGAATGAATTGCTATACTAAATGCAAGAAGTGTTTAGAAGCTGGGTTTTCCACCTTGCATCAACACTTGAAGGTCTCTTACAAAATGTTCTCCAATGGCTTCAGTAATAGGACATGGAAGCCCTGTGAAGTCAGTTACTGTTAACATTCCAATCAAGTTTTGTCTACATGCCAACAAAGCAGCTGGACTTTCAGTCAATTGAGTCAACTTGTATAAGACAATCAATGAATTGACAGGTTGTCCCAGTAATGCAGCTTCTGTCTTTTACACTCCCCTATGTAGTCTTAGGCTATAGCTCTCTCCATATAGTATCTTGGCTATTTCATTGTGAAAAACAAAGAAGAATGTCTTACATATTTCTGGTTCTCAAACATTCATGAAAGACAGATTACCTGAGCATCTTATTTAACCTGCAGAATTTAACTGCTTCCCAAGACTCCCTCCCTCACCTCTACTGGGATTCTGATTCACTGGATAGAGAGTAGGTTTCTGAAATCTGCTTATTTAGCAAGTTTCCCTGGATGATCCCAACATAGGTGGTGTACAGACTACATTAAAAAACTCCAAGTCAAAGAATCTGGTTTTCTCAACTACATTCATTGACAAATGGAATGAACTTATGTTAAAAGAGTTATAAAAGTAATTCACTCCTTTTTTTCATGAAGACGGCACCAAAAGTGAAGAAGAAATCCCCTGCCACTCCCCAAATCGAAGCCAAAGCAAAGACTTTGAAGGCCAAGAAAGCAATGCTGAACAATGTCCACATCCACAAAAGGAAGAGGAGGAGGAGGAAGGTATCTGCATATCACCCATCACCAAAGGCAGGGAGAACTGCAACTCCAGAGGAAACCCAGATATTCTCAGAAGATTAGCCCAAGGAGAAACATGCTTGACCTCTGTGCCATCATCAAGTCCCCCGTGACTACCAAGTAAGCCAGGAAGGTGCTAGAAGGCAGCACCCAACTTGTGTTCACTGCGCATGTCAACAAGCACCGAATCACACAGGCTGTGAAGAAGCTTTAAGACATCGATGTGGTCGAGGTCATCGCCCTGATGGGACCTGATGGAGATGTGAAGGCATCTGTTTGACTAGCTCCTGACCTCGGTGCTTTTGATGTTGCCAACAAAACTGGGGTCACCTAAACTGAGTCCAGCTGGCTAACTCTAATTATTCACCATAAAAAAAGAGTAACTCACTGACTTTCCTCCTGTAGTTGAAAGGTCATTTCTAGTCATTTTAATTCCCTGGGCTCAGGGAATTAGCTAGTGTTTGCTTGTTCAAAGGCTTCCTGAAATGCGGGCAAGTGATAAAGTATTGTTGCTGGCTCATAGGTGAGGGTGCATCTCTACTGGCAGTCCCAGATGTAAAGAAAGATCATCTCGACTCTGCTCTATGAATCAAATGCTTCTATTCTTGATTAAATCATTTAATAGGTAGCACACGCAAAAATATAAATTGCAGAAGACCCTAAGAAGGAAATCTAAAAATGGAAACCATTTTTTCCTCACCCTCATACCATGAGGTCCAGTTTGGGACCCAGCGCAAATTTAGATGCTTCTCTTCATGGGAGGTACCTTCAGAGTTACGTAGTAGTAAATTCCTGAAATGCCAGGCACGGTTGCAATGGCTGTTAAAGACATCTGATTGGCTGCGACTCTAATATTTGCCTCACAACTGCCTCAAAAATATCTGACTTCACCATGCACTCTTTCCTTGGCAGAAACTGGCAGAAGTATTTTATCAACTATGCAGACTGACAAGTGGAGTGAGTGACTGGAGGCTATTCCGATGCTGCACAAACCATAAAACTAACTCAAACAGACAAACGCAACGGGGCAGGATGAGCCATGACCACATTTGTCATTATCCCAGTGGAACTCAGATTTAGCCCTCTTTTCCTGAGTTCTGAGGCCTGAGCCTCCTGCCATAATTTAAGAAGGAGCAAAGTAAGACCTTTGATTTGCGAGTCCTAGAACAACAAACGCTGGGCCCTAGGCCTTCTCTGTGTCTCTGTCTCAAATCCCCCTCTTCCCAAGTCTCTGTCTAATTGTAGGGATCCGTGACTCTGCTTCCAGAGAAGCTCTCCAGAGAAGCTCTAAGAACAGAAGCCAACCCATGTAGTGTGGAAAAGAGGGACTGGTGAACAATTACGAACCGGAGGTAAGTTTCAGAGGTACTGCAAGAATGAGGACGGGTGGTCACTCACTGAATTGGAGATGCTTTCAGGGGAAATCATCAAGATTCGCAAGTCCAGGAGGGAATAAAGCTCCTTCACAGGAAACAAGCATCTCCTCTTGGCCCAGGATGCTCAACATTGGGTGACACATCTGGTGGTGGGTGGGTGTCGGGGCTGCCGACTGCCACATCTGCAGGCAGTCAGCAAGCACTTTTCTCTCTGGCACATTTCCAGCAAGCTTACAGCGTGATAAAACATCAGTGACTAACCCAGTGCAATCAGGTGGGAAACCCCGCGAATAATAACACCAACTCATCCCTCATTCTGACTTCCTTCACTACCACGTTCCCGACTCAGACAACTCAGGGCCGTTTGCCTTCCACTGAGCTCTGCATAGGTAAACCTTTGAACGTCTCTCTCCCAGAGCCCCGAGGTGCAGAGAGGGTTAGTCTTGTCATGTCAAGATTCTCCTCAGATGCCAGACCAACTCAGCATCAATTTGACACAGATTTCTTTGGGGGAATCTGGGTTAATCTTTCTGGGCGGGCTGTCCACTTGACGGGCAGAAAACAGTTTGGGAGCCAGTCTATGCACCTCCTGAGTGCCCCCCCCTGCCCCCCCGAGCCTGTCTCTGAATTAAACATTTAAAAGGGCAATTGCACTTAAAAAAAGCAATCTGATGTTTACAGGCTCTCATAGGTAATTTATAAACGCTGCATTCCAGGTCCTGTTTTGCTTAAAGGATTTAATTTGGAGAGAGGCCCCCGTGAGAGGCAGGGTCTGTTCCAGATGCCCCTGGGAGATGAATTGAAAAATGCAAAAGGTCTGGTTGACATGGATGATGACGAGACAGTGACGGTTTCCCACTTCCTGAGGACGACCCATCCTGCCACACACTGCTTCTTGTCTGCTTGTCTCTGTGTGCCAACTCAACTCATGTGGTATTAACTGCTGAAGGGTCCCAGAGATGCTAAACTAAATGCAGCGTGGTTTCCTAAATGGATCTGGGAACAGAAAGAATGGACAATCATGGAAATGCAAGTGGAGTCCAAATAAAGTGGAGAATTCAGTTACTAGTAATATACCAATGTCAATTTCTTCATTTTGACAACAGTACCATGTTTATAAAAGATGTTGACATCAGGACAAACTGGGCGAAGGGCATCCAAGAACTCTCTGCCCTTTGTTTTACTACTTCTGGTAAATCTAAAAATACTTCAAATTAAAAGATATGTTGAAAAAAAATTCTAGACACCATTCAGCCTAGTGTTTTCCAAATATTTTCTGGCCTGAAGATTTGCAAAGTAACTATTTGTGCTTGGCCACACCCATCACCTTGTGAAGTGAACACAGACTGCAGGCCTGATTCCTTTCATTCTCTCTCTCAGAACTTTATATGCTTCACACCACACAGTTCAGTGATTAATCCATTTACTAATGTGTGTCTGTTTCTCCCAACATAAGATAAACTTCCCAAAAGCAAGCATTTGCTTCCTACTAGGGCTCCCACCTGGTATGTAGCACATATGTGGTAACGTTCTTTCATCCAAGAATGGGAGTTCCTACTTTTCACCTCCCATCCTTCCTCCTAAGATCCCTCACTTCTAGAGTCAGTCTCCACAGCTTTAGCAGCTCAATCAGCACTGAGCTTGTGGGAGGGCTGTGTGATGTTCTCTTCCAGAGAGGGTGACTTCCAGAGGCTGGGCACCTGCCTTGTGTGTGTTTTTTTCTACCAGGAACACACCTGATGTTGGTCAAATATCTTTGGGTTGAATATCAGGGAATGTTGCACCAAGAAAAGAGATGAGTGGGCCAGCAAGATTCCTTGGGGACTGAGGTAGGAATCTGGATGGATGGAGAGGAAGACAAATAACTTTGAGAAGCAGGAGAGGCTTTCTTAAAACTGGGACTCCTAAATTAAATTGGTGAAGAATTAAGCAGACCATACACACCATTTTAAACAGGACAGTACTATTTGTTTTTACATTTCCTGACCATCAATCTTGTTCCATTTTTAATAAACCAGGGCTATGTGAAACCTGGGACAAGAGAAGCATTTGGGTTTCTCCAGGCCCAGTCTGTTGAGGGACCCTGTCCATTTTTGTCTCAAAAAAGTACAATCCGCCTTTGAAGAAGACAAGATGCAAGGGGTCAGCAGGATTCCAAACAAGTGGTAGGGAAGGAATCCCTGGAACAACAACTGCTTCCCCACTCAAGACAGAAATGCAACTTGCTCTTCCCTTTCAGTTGCTCCTTCCTCTGCTTTGTTCTCTCTGTGCCTTCTTCCTCCCCATCTCCCATCAGCCTTAACCCAGAGAAGAAAATATCAAGCATCTTCAAGCTCTGGCTTTGCTGCCCTGTGATTGTCATCAACTCTCATCTCTTCACTTCTTCCCTCAAGAAGTAGACAGACATTATAATAACAATAATTGACTGGAGATCCATTTGGTAAAAACTTTACATCATGGAATCTCCACAACACATTAAGTGGAAGGAATGATCACTATCCTTACTTTTTATAGATGGGTAAATTGAGTCAGGAAAATTCAGTAACCTGCCTAAGATCACACAGCAAGGAGACTGCAGAAGGCAGGGTTTGTGCCCAGATGTCTTGGAATCCAAGGTCAGCACTGTTAAAATGTCATCTTGGGTGTGACAAAGAATCAGCTACCTCTCCCAAAGTGATGCCTGCATCTAATGCTCCTCCTTCACATGTCTCTTACCTACGGTCTTACTGCCACTACCTTGAGTCTGTTGGTCATCATCTCTCACCTGAACCACGACAAGGCTTCCACCCATCCATCCTCTATATTCCACCAGAATAATCTCTTTAGACAGAAGCTCAAATCCTGTTACTCCCATTTCCAAATGCTCTCATGGATCTCAAGTTTCAGTTAAATGAGTGAAAGGTTGATATATGATGTCAGTCCAGTTCTCCTCCTCCTGTACAATCCCTGGCATGTTGTTTGAGCCCTGAAAACTCATACCCTGAAACCTTTAATGGAAATTATAATCCTGAGCTCATTGCAAGAAGTAAAGAAAACAACATACAGAAGAGTGGAATTTAGTCCTTTTGGGAAGAGGATGAAACTGGTAGAGAGAGCTCTGCTTCTGGGGGTACTCATGTAAGTGCTTCCCACCGGGGGCTCTCATGACAGAGGATAAACAGCACCCCACCCCAAAAAAGAAACAAAATTGCCTCATAAAGTAGTTGTCTCACAGAAATGACTTAATGAAATATTTTTTTCTACTATAAGGTCAGTTACCTAAGACATCTGAAGAGAATTGAAAGACCCAGGAGAAGGATCAGCAAAGCTGGAACTTGGAGGTTTGCTCCAGATGGGAGAACTCATGCCCTAGAAGTTCACCAGGTCTTCCAGAATCTAAGCTTTAGTTTTAATGTGTCCTTTCCAAAGTAATGGAATCCATGCAACATTGTGTCTAGGGAACTTTAATGGAAGAGGAAGAAGATGAGTTAGCGACCTTAGCAGAGGGATTGTGGTACTGTTTTGGGATGTGGATGATTCACAGAAGTTGTATCTCAGCATCTGAAGATTAAGTAGCCACATCTTAAATTTAGGCTTGATGCCCTTAGAGAGCCCCCTTATCCCATATTAGAAGCCACTCACAATTTGCTCTTTCTTCCTATACCCCACTAGGCAATATCTCTGCCAAGAGGGTGAGTGATCTACAGCGAGTGAGTAGGGGAGCATGGATCAGAAGCTCTGAACTAGAACATCCCAGTTAATCTACTAAACTATATTGCCTTGGGTCAATATTTTTAAGAAAAGACAAAATCTGCACATTCTGTATATTTGCTGTTACAAGTTTGCATGGGCAGGAACTCTATCCAGTCCTTTAGAAGGCCTGATTCCCTTAAGCTTAGCAAACAATTTCATAGTTAATATATTTCAGTTAATAGAAATGAAGAACATGATTACCATTTCATGATCAATGCATCTTGTTTTGGTGTACAGAATTTCGTGAAACAGAATGGACATGGTTATCATAACAAATGGAGCCCCACAGTTCAGCAAAATTCTACATTTTTGAGTCCTCCCAAATGTCCAGATTTTTCCATGGGTGCTTGGAATTTGAAGGTTAGTATGACACAGGCATTATCCTTCAGAAATGTATATTCTTTTTGGGAAGACAAATAGATATTCAAATAGCATCTACGTAGTATGTAGTAAGTACAAAGGTGGATACTGTGCACGGCTTATGTGGGGGAGATGTGGAAAAGGGGGCTTTCTGTAGGAAGTGATATCTGAACTCAGTCATGAAAGACAGCAGAACTTTCTCTTCCAAAGAGAGATCACACAGGCAGAAAGAATATCATAAGCAATAAGTGAGGAACATAGAAGAATTCAGGTTTATCATGGTAGTGCTCCATTGATTTATCCATTCAACAAGCATTACTCAGAGGCTACCCTAGATCAGACTTTGACGAAGGCATGCAGAATACATAGCTCAAATATTATGTCCCCAAAATTCACTTTTCAGGAGAAAAAAATGTTTCCAACACTGTACAGCGAGCACGAATGCTCATTTGTTTTAATTTTAGAGTTTTATTTTGAATGTCAGTGCGGCGATCTTTCTCTAGTCGTTTTGACAATATTTCTTGAGATTGACATGCATTAAGTCCATTATTTTCTAAATAGCTTATAATGTCAGCTTTTATAATTGTTTCATTAATAGAAGAACGTAGTTTTCATTTTCTACAATTTTCAAGAGTTTTTAATCTAAACCTACTTTTTTAATTTCAAGAACTTATTGTTCACTGGTTATAAATTGTTTAATTTCAATTCATTACAACTTATTGAGGATTTCTTTATGACAAAGAGTATGGTAAATTTCTGTGACCATTGGAAAGAACTTTTTTCCTTATGTGATGTAATGTTCTATTATTTACAATATATATAATTCATATTTAATATACATTCATATTTATTTATATCATATACATAATATATTTATATATTCAGTCTAGTAAATTTTAATACAAAATTCCATATATAGATTTTTGGCTTCATGATCTGTAAAAGAATGAAAGTATTTAGTTTCATTTTTCATGTAATTTATTTAAAATTTCTTAAACATTTTTCTTTATATCATTTGATAATAATATATGAAATATAATGAATGAAGGCTATTATAGCATTCTTTAGAAGAATACATTCCATCGACACCCATTTACCCTGTTTACTGTATTGGCCTTTCAGTTGAACGTGTGGTGATATTAACTCTCTATCTATGCTGTCTGCTTTTTGCATAGGCCTGGAATCTCCTTTAGTTTCAGCATTTGTCAGTGAACATTTAGACTTAACTTTCGTAAGTTGCACAAAATTGGGTTATTCTTTAACTCAATTTATCTTTTAATAGAAGGATTTAAACGATTTTTACTTATTGCAATAATTGACCTATCTACTCTCATTTTCTTTTAATGCTTTTTTTCTATTTCTTGGGGACCGGGGGGGGGGGGGAGGCTAAAGAATGAGACAATCAATGGAATTTCAGAGTTGTGCCAGATCTCCAGCTTCCACAATGAGAAGTCTGCTATAGTTAAAATTCCTCTTTCTTCAGTCATCGGATTAGACAAAGTTTTGCTCTCTTCTCTGCTTATGTGGCTCTTGGGCTTTTTTTTTCACCAAATGAATGAGCCCCCCACTAATAGGTGAAGTTCATTTAATATCTTAAGGTGCTTTTAAATTTCCCCTGAAGACATATGATAAGATATATAACTTCAGAATTAAACTGATCTATTAATTCTGAGCATGAGAAATGACTGAAGCCATGAAATTACTACTGAAGTGTCCTATAAAATGCTTTCGTTTATGAAGTTATAGTAACTCTCACTAGAAGCCAGAAACTCATGAAGAAAAGGTAGAGACCTTCTAGTGTAAACATGTCTAAATTCATGGAGAAAGCTGCCATCTCTGCTTGGTATCTCCTGATAAGGTTGTCTCCAACACCATCATATGCTTGGTTTGAAAGGCTGGAACGCAGACAAAACCAATATCAGTTCATAAAATGTTATACAGGAGAAACAGTTTTTCTGACCTAAATAAGTCCTCACCAAACATGTACATATTTGAGACAGGCTGGACAAGTTTGCTTTCTCTCCTTCTCATTCATATCCAAGTTTTATGGATACAATCTGAGATATTTAGATTAGTAACTTCAAATAATGTTGTATTATTTCTTGTTGTCAAGTAATTATAGGTTTATTTAAAACCTTTATTCTCACCTTGAGTATACAAAATGCAAGCTCCACAAAATGTTCATTTTTACTTTCAGTTTACAAATACATACACCAGAAGTTTGCTTCATTTATATTACATATATATTAAGGCAAGGAACTCTAGAAAAAAACATACTTGCTCTGCTTAAGGCATACTTGGGAATAAATCATCGTGCAAATTATTGCACAGCTAAAGCTACACTGTATAATCTACACTTATGACCTAAGTCAGGTAAATATACCTGGTTTACTTCTTTAGCAATTTTATGCAGTCTATTATTTCTTTATTTCTACATGTAATGAACTATAGTAATAAGACTTATTTAGACTAATCTCTGTATTTTGCAGTTTTAGTTGTTTTCTTTCAATTATTTAGTAACATAATTTCCAAAGCATGGTTTGCTTGTTTTTCCGTGCTGAGTGTTTTCCACCAGGTTACTTATATAAAAATTTTCCTTTTAAATTGCTGTTGGTACACCCTGGTGGCTCAGGTGTGAAGTTTATCCACTTACAGTCCAAGAACCTGAGTTCACAGCACAGAAAGGCGTAGGGAGAGATAAAACTGAAATGAACAACTAAATAAATAAAATATTTCTTCTTCTCTCTTCCTTCTTGCCTATTCTGCCTGCCTTCATTTCTGCCAAACTCCCTTCCTCTTTTAAATAGGTAGATAGATAGATGATAGATAATAGATAGAGATGGATGATAGATGATAGACAGCTAAATATGAGTGGATAACAGATAGATAGTAGATAGACAAATAGGTAAGTGGTGAATCTGAGCATGTCTTTCTGAAAATGGTTCCCTTTTGCTATTGAATGGACACAACCTTCTCAACTAAGTAAGGAATATTTAAATTTCAGCATTTTTCTTCCTCAAAATTATAGCATTTAGCATTCACCAAAACATCTAACATTGTGCTCATGTTTGTTCCTTTCTAAAATTAAAAAAAATATCTATATACATGTATGGATATTCGTAGCAAAATATAGCTTTCAAATTCAACATGCTTTTATTGGGCTATGTCTTAGCATTGCTGTCTTAATTATTTTTAAATCATTAGCATGCTATATCAATCCAACTAATAAGCATTTTTGTCAGACCTAAAAAGGACTTCTTTCTTTCCTTTCCTTGATTTTGTCTCGGCTGTCCTCTCTTCCACCCCACAAGGTTCTCCTTGAATCTGTCCACCTTTAGCTCATTGCAATTTTTTTTAATTTCTTTGCTCTGAGTTCTAAGAGAATTTCTCAAATTTTTCTTTTCTTTCCATTATTCAGCTTTTAGAATCATGCTGCCCAAAACAGTAGTCTCTAGTCAGATGTGTGGCTATTATAATTTAAATTATTTAAACTGAAACAAAACTAGTAGTTTATTTGTTCTGCCACACAGACCAAGTACTTAATAGTTCCATGGGCTAATGTCTACCAACAGATTATACATAGAGAGACTAAACAGCATTGGCAAACTTCAGTCTGTGTGTCAAATCCAGACCAAAGATTTTTTAATTAGGTTTATGTTTATTCATCTATTTTAATTATAGTCAAATGCAACTAGCATAAAAGTTTCATTTTAAGGTATTCAGCACAGTGACATTGAACACTTTCTCAATGTTTTACAGCTGTCACCATGCTTTGGTTTCAGAACTAAGAAAACTTTATCCATTAAATAGTCCCATTCCAGTCCCCACTCCTTCCAGCCCCCGGAAGCCATCACCTGCTTTCTGTCTCTATGATTTATCTATTTGCATAAAAGCAAGTCAGAATTTTTCATGCAGCTTCTTTTACATAATTTTTTCTAGATCCATCCATATGTAGAATGGATCAGTACCACCATCTTTTTATGGCTGAATAATATTCCATCAAATGGATAAGTCACCTTTATTTGTCCATTCAATTGTTGATGGGTTGTTGTGCTCTTTCCACCTTTTGACTATTGTGAATAATGCTGCTAAGAACACTCATGGAAAAGTCTTGCTTGAGCACCTGTTTTTAATTCTTTGGGGATATACCTAGGCGTGTAATTGTTGGGTAATATGATAATTCTATGTTCCAGTTCCTGAGGAATGGCCAACATTTCCATACCCTATTACATTTCCAGCAGCAGTTATGATGGGTCCGATTTCTCCAAATACATGCCAACATTTGCTATTTTCCTTCTATTTTTTAGATTATAGGCATCCTGGTGGATTTGAAGTGGCATCTGTGGACTGCTTTTGCACATTCCATGGGCTAAGAATGTTTTTAAAGATGAAAAAAAATTAAGATTATATTCCAGGGACTGTGTGTGGCCTACAAATGCTAAAATATTTACTATCTGGCCCTTTACATAAAATGCTTGCTAACCATAATGTTAAATATTGCCACCACTGCAGAAATATCTTCTGGGCAGTCTCTGAATAGCTGAAGGGCTAGTTTGTGACTCAATTGCCATTTTGAATTCAATGCTGATGTGCTTCATCTACACCCATTCTTTACTAGTCTTACAGTGTTTCCTCCTTCCTCAAGCTTTTTAGATGCAATGTCCTCTGGGGTATTGCTGAAAATGCAAATTCTAACTTTTCCAAACTTTTCTTACAGTAACAATTTAACATTTGCTCTGTTATTCAAATAGGTCTCTCTCTATCTCTTTTTTTTTTTTTTTTTGAAACAATCTTGTCTGTCATAGACTTGAAGAAAGTCCCCTCTTTTTCATCCCAAGAACAAGAGTTGGAGCTAAGATAAATTTTGACAAAGAGTGTAGATCTCCTCTCTGGCTCTTTCAAGCAGAGAATAGAATAGATTTATGGTTCTTTAACATTGCCAGTTCAAAATTCCAGTTTCCCAGGACAAGTGGAAATGAGGCTTGAATTAGACACTTTTCATTATTTCACCATGAGCCTGAACAGTCTCTGCCTTTATCTGGAAATAGACAAAAGTTGATTGCACAACGTCCACCCGCTTTGACAGCCATGGTTACACAATCAGACTTAGCAGTGTTCTGAAATCACAATCTGCAATCACAGTGACAAAGTTCTCGGTCCAGTCTCCTTTCCAAAAATAATCTATAGCGCCTGGCATGACCACCCATAGTGACTGGTGGGGGCGGAAATGTCTATGGTCTATCCTCGAAATCCTCCCTTCTTGGTTGACAGTGTTGTCTACCATTTTCTTTTCTAGTTCCTGCTTTGGCAAACTCTCGCTTTACCTGTGGGAAAAAAACCCACTGGGTTCTGTAAGTTCTTTAATCTGTTCTCCTGTGAACTCTATCTGGAGGAACTCTTTGATAATTCTGACATATAAAGGGCACCTTCCCTCATTTCCATTGCTGACATGCGATTTGTCATTGCATCCCGATGGCAAGGACTATGGGCATGGTGGTCAGCTCTTCACGCTCGCCATGTCATTTATCCACAAATCCTAATTTATTTTTTAGCTTCTCTATAGGTTGGGGAAGGGTCATTTAGAAAAACGATGTGTTGTCCTCAACTAGCTACATTTAAGAAATCCTAGAGGTTAGAAGCATAAGAACAGAAGCCAGACAGCACCGAACTCCTGGCACAAACTTAGATTGATTCCAAGAAAAAAAAATGCCCATGAGAAAACTGAAACCTTTAAACTAATAACAGATGTTGCAGATGTTATAGGAAGCATTGTGTATTCTCGGTACCCAAATTTCTAGATGAATTATGAAAAGGAATCCGTCTTTCATCTGCATGTTTGACAGTGTGTAGATGAAACATCCATCTAAGACAGTAGGCTCTAAACAAATACATGGTGAAAAATGTCTGGCTGGCTGACTTGCTGAAAGACTGGGTTTTTCACTTCTCATCCAGATGTTTTGGCTTTCTGGAGGCGCTGGCAGTGAAGGGTGAAGGGTGGCCACGAGCACAAAACATTATACCAGCAAATGAGAACATGGCGCCTTGTGTGTGAAATGAGGTCTCACCAGCTACAACCAAGGCGTGTGACAGGCCTGCCCGTCCACTCATAGTGCTTTTGACAGACAAGCCCCCATTTACATACATCTCATCATAACATGCTGAAACTGTTAACTTATTATAAGTACTGATAATGGAGTCTTCACCAGGAATGCATTCATATTTCTAATGTTGTCACTGTGGATTGTTTTTCTGTTAAGGACAAAAGCCTATCAGGCATAAATATTTATGCCTGGATGGATGTCAGATTCTTTAATCAGGAAATGGATTGGTCTTAATTGAATCTGGGGAAAAAATTTAGGCTCAGTGTTGATTGTGTGGCTTTTGGCAAGCTGTGAGCAAAACTCCCGCAGACCACCCCCTCCACTGCCCCCACCCCAGGGGTTCCTGAGACAGGAGCCTCTGATAATCTGAGCAGAGAGTTCTCTCTTAAGGGGCCATGGAATCATGGCTGTGTTAGGGAAGGAGCCTTTTGGAGGAGACCGACAGAGTTTTAAAGAGATTTTTAAAAAAGAATGCCACCTGTCTAGAGCTTGCTTCCCAAAGCATTTTACAAATAAGGCTTATCTCAAGCAGGCATGGACTATAGCTCCACGAAGACAGAATAAGATGACCTCTCGATTGGTGTGGAGTGACGAAATGCAGCGAGTGCATCCTGACCCAGACAGTGGTGTGGAATCTCAGTAGAAATGGCAAGAACCAGTTGGGCAAGAAAACAGGATGAACCAAGATAAGCTTGCAGTCTCCATACCCTCACCACAAAACCTGCACCTGTACCAGATGTGCAGATAAACAAAGAATAGCAACGGTCACCTCATTGGCAATGATCAGCGTCAGCAACAGCTGACACCTGTCAGCTTGAAGGTCAGCCTGATCATCTCATCAGAGACTGACACCCAACCTAATGACCACCTCCCCATCTGGTAGGTTTTGCGCTTAAAATCTCTGCCCCTGAAACAGCCAATTGGAATCTTAGTCTCCCTTGGCTGGTTCCATTCTCTCTGCTCCGCGCTAGTAGCCCCCGACTTGCTTACTTGCTGTGCCTGTCTGGCCTCTTGAGTGACCCTGAACCCATATGGAGTAAATGAACATACTGGTGGCAAGAGGCTATGGGTGGCAGTGAGAGCAGATGACTCTCACTCATCTGTGTCGTGCTGTGATGCTGGATTTCAGAACAGTCGTTCACTCAGGACCAAGTGCGTCAGGTCCATGAAAAGCTCAGTCTGTGGAACCAGGCAGCCGGGGTTCAAAGTCAGTGCTGATGCTTTCGAGCAGCGTGTCCTCAGCCAAGACAATGAGTCCCTTTGACCTCTGTCCCTTCCCCACAGGCTGTGCACACTGGCTGTGCAGCCGGGCTGGTTGACATGCCGGACTCTTTCAGTCGCCAGGTACTGTGCCCGTGCTTTGCATACTGCTAACCCATTTCACCCCAGAAAGCAATGCTAGTGCAGGTTCCTCTTTGCAGATGTGGAAGTTTGTGCACCTAGACGTTGGTTCAGCAATACCACGATGACGAAATGAAGAATGAGATGGAGATAACACACTCTGCCTTCAATCTCACAGGCCAGTAGAGTGTGGACATGTGGTAGAAGACCTTCTTCCCTGATCCCAGTGCAAACATTAATTTGTCAGGAATTTTCCACGGTACTACGGAGGCTGTAGCTGTGTTCTGCTCTACGGAGACTGCAGCTACATCCTGTTATCGTGATCAAGGACAAACGAGCATCGCCTCCCTACTCTGCAGTTGTACATAAGCGATGAGAGTTGTCAGTATAAACCACACATAGTCAAGGAGATGAATCATTTCATCAGAGTATAAAAGAAGCTCCCCTAGCCACCCCATTGCTCAGCTTTGGGTAATGATATCCTTGGGCCAGCACCGGTGCTTGCAATGAAGTGCTATTTTCTCTACCTCTGAGTACCCAGCTGTCAGTCTTCTCACCATCTAGAGGCTCTACCATAACAGACAGAGGACACGGAGCCCGGCTCCGCGGAGACAGTTTGATGAAGTTTGGCAGAGGTCAGGGAACTGGATTCCAAGAAAACAAGCTAAGGAAGCACCCACAAGAGGGTCAGGGTGACATCCTAGGCAGAAGAGCCTCTTGGGGCCCTTGAAGTTATCATGGGACTCACAGAAGACTACTTACTTCCCAGAAGTGTGCGGAAGGTCTTGGCTGCTGAGTGAAACACTAAAGTGATAATTCGATGTGGGCATGTATGGGTCCAGATACCAACTTGTTCACTTTCTCACTTAGCATCTTAGTTTCCTGACCTGTCCAATGGACAGAGCAACCCCACCTCAAGGAATCCACTGATGATTTAGGAGAACTCAAATATGTCAAATGCTAGGCTCATACTAAGTGTTCAATGAACACGGGTCTACTTTCTTCCCCGCCTATGACACTGGGCTCCTTTGTGACGCACAGAACAGAGACTCAGACGCTGGGTGTTCTTTGATGGAGGGAACAGAAGCTAAAGTTCTCCTCAGCACATTCACCAAACATGGAACCCCACATCCCATTCAAATGCCTTGCTGAATGGTTTTATTTCCCAGTCGGGACCAGGAGAACTATTTGAGGACTCTGGTTCCTGCTCCCCATTGGAGAGTACAAAATGGTGTGTTGATGGTGCCCCAACCAGACTCAGCTGAATGGATGAGAGGATGGAGCCCTAAGCGGGCTGGAAGTGAGGAGTAACTAGAGAATCCCAGAGAAGGAGCTGGTCTCATTCTAATCAATTAGATCTTCCTATGAACACTCATTTCCCTAAGCTTTCACACTCTAGGCCCGTCCAAATAAAGCAAAAGACATCTTCAGACACTAGTCCTTCCAAGCTTGACATGGTTGCCAGGGGTCCTGAAACTAGGCAGATGAAATCCATTTGCAGTGTAGACATTAAATGAAGGCTAAGAGGAACCTGCAGTCTTCTGTGTCAGGGGAAACAGCTACCACTGCCCCAGATAAAGCTCATCACATAGCATAAAATGCCACATTCTATATCAAGCCCCAGCTGAGGTCTCCACTTTTCTGTCATTTGGCCATTTTGCAATATAACACTCTAAAAACATTTTCAGAACAAAAATCAGTATGAACACTTTCAGACAAAAGCAAAATAAAATGAAGCTCTAAAGAAAGTTTCCAGAAATCATGTCTGCAAGCAAACTGGCCTTTAGGTTGCTGGCAATGCCCGGACCAGCCCAGGCCAAGTGGCCTGCAAGCCCTGGTGTCACTGCTCGCAGTTGGATGACTCAGAGCTGGGCGGGAAACGTTCACTGGCTTCTCCTCATTGCCCAGCCCTTTGGTGCTCCCAGATGTTTTAATTACAGAGGAAAGGAAGCGGGTGATTCTGGCCATATGTCTCCATTCCACACAAATAAATCTCCTCGCCGTCCCGCGCAGCGCTGTGGCGTTGCAACTGTCCCACCGAAACTGATGCTGTCGAGCCTAATCACCATCTTCAATCCTTCAGTGAGCATGTTAATTCAGGGAACACCGGCTGGGACTGCTGTCCCAGGGAAATACTCAATCTAGAAACAATTAGGCTCATGTCACAACAAGATGCTGCCCCCTCTTCTGGGGAGTGGGTTGCTCACTCAGTTTGAGCTGGGAGAAACCCAGGGGGCATTGAGCAAGCCGGGGTCAGAACCCAGGGCAACTGTTTTTAGCTGGAACTGTCCTCACTGCCCCTAGATGCACAGGCTCTGGGCCATTATCTGGAACACACCGAGCTGCAAAAATGCCCTGCCTGCTTAGTGGACTCCGGGAAGAACTCAAAAGAGACATCCAGACATGTATCCATGGTGGTCACACACACACACACACACACACACACACACACACACACACACACACACACTCACTGCAGTGAGCTTTTCAGAAGAAGTAGCAGAAGCTCGGCAGATGTATTTAGTGTTCTGATTCAATTTCACTAAATGCTAAATTTGCTTGGAATCTGAGCATCGCCGCACATAGATTCAGAAAGTTGAGCTCAGGAAGAATTCAACATTCTACATGGTTTTGGTTACCAATATCGTTCTGGGCTTTCTCCGATACCACAGTGCCTAGGAATAAATGGGGAGGACATTCCTAACGGGTGTGTACTGTTGAAGTGTCGTGAAGCCACCCAGTACATGCCTCTTCAGTGAGCAGTGTGATGAAATTCTATGGATTTTTATCCCCAGAAAACCAGTACTCAGATCAGGGCCTGGGCACAGGCAGCATCTCAAAGCTCTTCCTCCTGCCTTTTCCCAAATCCATCCCCAAGTCGTCAGGGATCTAATTAATCTTCCTTGGCTGGTTCTTAGCTCTTTCTGAATGACCTGTAAATGGCCTTGCATATTTTTTGGTTGTTTCTAGAGGACTTTACTGTCAGCAATAAATGTGATTGTGCATAGCAACAGTTCTCCCTCTGCTATACCAGTTTCGTTGCCAGAATATAGCACAGTTCCTTCTACGAAGGATTGTTGTTTCCAGTTTGGAACTGTTATGATGAAAGCTGATGCTGTAAAAATCCTTGCACATGTACACTCATTTCCTGTGGGTGCACACCCAGAGGTGGAGTAAGGCCTGGGTGCAGAGCAGCTGTGTCTACACACCAAAGTCACACGCTCCAGTTGTACCCAAATCTGATCTCTTTCCCACGTGGAAGTCAGATGATCTAACAAAACTATACATCCACTCAGGTCCTTTTGGTGTTTAAAACCCTTCAGTAATGCTCCAAGGCCATCGGGATAAAATACAAACTTGCACCTGTCCCTTGAGCTCTCTCCCCACCAGTCACACTGAATCCCACAAACCTGCCTCTTCAGCCCTCCTTCTCTTCCAGGCCTCTGCCTCCATGGTCTCATCATCCTAGAAAGTATGGTTGCCTTTCTCTGGTTAATTCTCACCCTCCTTCAAATGCGCACTAATTGACATTCCCACCAGCAAGGAAGGAGGGTTCCTTTTTCTCCACATCCCCTCCAACACTTGTTGTTTCTAGTCTTTCCAACACAGGTCATTCTCACTGGTGTGAGGTGATATCTCATTGTGGCTTCTGTTTGCATTTCTCTGATGATGACTGAAATAGAACAACCTCTCTGGAAAGCAGTATGGAGATTCCTCAAAAAAATAAATATGGAACTGCCATTTATTTGATCCAGCAATCCTACTCCTGGATATATACCCAGAGATGCAAAATCTCTAATCAGAAAACAACATCTGCACTCTTAGCAGCACACTTCGCAATAGGCGAGACATGGCAGCAACCTAAATACCCATCAACAGATGACACATAAAGGAGCTGTGTCATGTACACTAGACGGAATTCTGTGCAGCTACTACAATAAGACGAAATTGTGCCTTTTGCAATAATCCGGATGAAACTGGAGGAGACCATGGTAAGCGAAATAAGTCAGAAAGAAAAAGAGAAACATCGGACGGGTTCACTCGTATGTGGACTGTAATGAATCAAAACAAACAAATAAACCCCAGCAGATCCAGAGGACGCAAGATGACGGCTGCCAGCGGGTGGGAAGGGAGGGAAGGAGAGAGGGACACAGTGGTGGCCAGGGACACTGGACCTCTGGTGGGAGGCGCAGGGTTTAACACTCACAGACTGAGAAGCGATTTCAATACCATAACATGAATATGACTTTGCAAACAAAAGAAATAGAAAAAATCTTATTTAAAAATAGAATTTAGCATAGTCATTACTCCCCTAAAGACGTCTTGTGCCTCCACTTCGTGCCAAAATTCCTTTCTTTATAACCATTTTTCCCCATCCTCCTGCTGTTGGATGCCTTGGCTCTCATTCTTTCTGTGCCTTGTTCCCCGGTCTGTTGCATATGTTTTGTTTTATTCTGCTTTGAATTTTTTTTTTTGGCCTGTATCTCCTTTCAATGATCAGACTCCCCTGAAGCCCATTGTTCCTTCACTCGTATCTGTAGCATAATTCATCAGGAAGGTATTCATTTAACAACCTGTATTGAATATGTGAGAATCTACATCTGGCAGCACCACAGGGGAAGAGGGAGTGAGACCTCTGCGATATATAATCTCTGTCTGGACTCTTCCATCTTGAGAAGAATTTTCTATAATTTCTAAATAACTCCTATTGACAGATAAATGACTTTAAAACATTAAATCAGTTTCAGTTGTACAACCCAGTGATCAATATATGTATATACTGTGAAATGATCACTACAATAAATCAGTTAATGTCTACCATGGCACATAGTTAGAAAATACTTTCTTAAAGATCTGTTTTTTAATTGAGAGGAAAAGTGGTAGATAGACAGTGGATGGGACCTATGAGGTAGAAATGGCTCTGCCACGCACAGCTGGGCGATGCATGCAAACTCCTTACCTTCGCTCAGCTTTGGTTTCTTTTTATCCTCATTACCTTGAGTTTATTTTAAATCTCTGTGATATGCACTAAATTGGTAACATAGCCTGCGTTTATTTTTCATTCTTATTCATTATTGAATATTGACATCGTATCTCAATCTGTATCTCAAACCACACCTCCGCCCTGTTCCAGTGTCCTTTACCCCACTTCCCCCTCTTTCCATCCCTCCTCCCTCCCACCCACCTCCCAGTCATCATCTTGTGTCCTGAGAGTCTTTGCTGGGGCTCAGCTTTGATTCCTTTAACTGTAAAATAGCTATAATTTCTGACACAGATCTGAGGGAAGAAGTAAATGAAAATAAATATGTAAAACACATAGTATAAGGCCAAGAAGATATTAAACTCTGAATTAAAGGTCTTTAATTTATTCCATATTATAAGAGAATATAAAATGAGGGCCATGTTTCAAGGAAGAAATCTGAGACCACAGAACATTCCAGGGATGGTCTAGGGAAGAAATCTGAGACCACAGAAATGAATTTTTATTTCAAATAGAGTAAATACAAACATTAGCACCAACAATTAATGCAAACAAAAATCTTATAATACTGAACTAACAACTTGCTAAAAGTAAAGTCACTGCACTTTATGGTTTTGTGGAAATAATGTGTAAAAAGACAAAAAAAAAACCAACCCTGCCAATTCAGGAAAAGAGTAATTAATAGAGGACGCTATTTCAGGCTTGCCTCTCTACCAGTCCTTGCAAATGGAGTGTGGCCAGGGTCACTTCTCTGTTCCTGATGCAGCTTTTCGCCTGGCAAAATGAAGAATTGACCAGGTCAGTTTCCACATCCCATCTCAGAGAAACACTCTCTTTGTCAGTGGAGAGGGTTACTCAAGAGGAAATCCCAGATCCATTCAAAGTACTGTTCCTTGGAAGACTGGGAAATTTGATTCATTCAATTCAAAATCCAAGATTCTAGCTGGCCCAGGGATCTCTGCAGAGCATTAGTCTGCATTCTCAAAGACTCATACTTCTGGTCCAGTATAGCCTGAGAGAAGCTTTCAGTCAGTTCTGAGTCCAGGAGAAGAGGGGGGACACTGTATCGGGCTCTCCTGCCAAAGTGTAATATTCTCCTTCAATGCACTGTCTTGTCCAGAAGCTAGGGGTAAGTTTAAGAGATTTTCTTCCACTTGGCTTTCTCCAGAAGCCAAGGAATCAGTGTTAGGTTCTGCCAGCTACCAAGTATGTCTATTTCAGTTAAACATTCAAGGATCTCAGGAATGAGGCCGGCATAGAGCCATGGTCATTATGAACACACTGTGAGCTAAACCTGGGCCAGGACTCTATTTATTGCCTGGGTGCTGTATGTTCTATCTCCAACACACAGGGAAGCACAACAACGCTTTGAGTCATGCGTGTGCTCCTATCTCAACAAAATCTCCCACATCCAACTTTACATTCTGCTCACTTTGATGTGGCGCCCTCACGACGCTGTCAAATGCATATTGCTGGTACATACATGTTGGCTAGGTCTTGCAGCCCCTCTGCCATTTCTTTCTTCCCTTAGCAAGGTCAGAATTTCCCTGTCCAAACTGTTGCAAGTTAAACCTGGTTTACTGGTCTAATGGCAAGGAGGAGACATAAGGGTAGAGTCCCAAAGTGGTATTTATTATCTTGTAAGACAAAGAGGCCTCTGAGTCATCTTCAAGCATAGGAAAGTGCTTTCCTCTAAGAGGGAGGAGAGGGCCACTTTATGGGCTCAGAGTCCCAGAAGGTCTGTGGTTTCCAGGTTCTCAAACACAGCGGCCCACTTGGTATTATCCCAAGTTTCAGGATTCAAGTTCTTTTTAATCACGACCTTTACATGGTAGATATAATAGGGTTGAGAATGTATCCTTCTTTGGAGAGCTATAGCACCTGTAGTGATTTTCCAGGCTCATGTTTAGCCTTCTCTGCTCTCCAGTCACAGGAGATAAGAATTTCATTACATGTTGCCAAAGAAACCCTCTGACCTTCACACTAAACAGTCTATTGGTGGCGAATAATCCTCACGCTTCCAATGCTTTCTAATGCATTGATCACCCGCCCCAGCAGCAGTTATCCTATTGCCTTGTCCCTATAATTATTATAGTATCAAACAGCTTAAAAATCTAGAGGCATTGGCCTCACTAGTGTGTTAGCTTCTATCATCACCTCCTCCCAGTGTCACTGGTCCATCTTAACAATTGCACCACCCACTCCTGTGAGGAAGCAGGTATCCCACCTGCCATCCCTGATAGCGTTCTTTGCCAGCCATCCGGAAAGTGGGTGATCCAGCTCCAAACCATCAGTCTGGCCCCATCTGCCTTAAATTGGATTTCACGAGGAACAGAATTTGAGATGAGGATTTGCATGCACATGATTAGGGATTGCTCTGAGGAACAGCCTCTATGGGAGAACTGAGAAAGCAGAAGTGGGCAAAAGGAGAAGGTAGACCATGACACAGTCATAACAAAGGTCTTTGTTGTTCTTAGCAAGGAACCCTATACCTGATATGGCCTTTCAAGGTGTTTCCAGCACAGTCAAGGTCTGTGTACCTCTTCCCTGACTAGTCATTGGTTGTAAGATTCCCTGCCTAGAAAGGAGGCATAAACTAGAACAGGCAGGTCCCTTTGGCCAAAGGAAATCCAAAGACTCAGCTATGGACTCTCAGTAGCTAACCCTCCAGCTGCTAGTGCTATGAGTGACTTACTGTGAAAGGATGATCTAGGGAGATGATGACAGGCTCTACTACCAGGTACAGATGCATGCTGTGAATTTCATGTAGGAAATACACCACAGTTGTAATTAATACACAGCAAAAACAGTAATTACATTACGAACGTCGGTATTAAATTATTAAATGTTGTTGCATCATCTTTCAATAAAGGTATGCTTTGACATTGGGTGAATACTCTCATGGAGCGGGAATGAATAATTACAAACTGAGCTTAGTCATAAAAGGATGATAAATTTGATAAGCTCAGGTGAGGACTTCCCCAAAATAATTGCTGTGTGATATGTTTTAAATTCATTCACTCAACAATTGTTGAGTAAGACCTTATAACATCCTAGATGCTGTAAATAAACAGTGAGCAAGACAAGGAAGTCCCTGACCTTCTAGAAGAGACAGAAAATGAATAAGCCACACATCAATAAGCAAGATAATTTCAGATAACAACAAAGCTTTGCAGTTAATAAAGGGCAATTGGAGAGCGTACTTGGAGAGAAAGAGAAGCTGCTATCAGCAGCGTGCCCAGAGAAGGCCTCCTGAGGGAATAATATTGGACTGATCTCTGTACATATCAGGCAAATTTCATGCCAGAATCTAAGGCAAGAAAATTCCCTGCAGAGGGCCTGAGGCAGAAATGAGCTTTGACCTGTTTGAAGAACTGCAATGTTGAGCTTCTCAAAGAACTGTGTCAAAGAAACAGGATTGGTGGTTACGAGGGCAGAGCCTGGCTGTTCAAATCCTCATTCATGCACAGATTTCATGCACAGATGTCCTGCATGACAGGTTCTTAAGAAGCCCACAGGCTATGGAGATGTAGGTCCTGACTATTGGGGACATTATGTGAGGCTGGAAGATCAAAGGAGGAGTGAAGTGTAAAGACAGCTCCGGGCCATGGGAATCAAGGCTTTCATCAGAAGAAGCAACCTCGGGGAAGGCATAGTTTGGGTGGTGGCAAGGAGCAATTCCCTAGCCTGGAACGCAGGGTTTGGAATAAACCTTCTGGGGTATCTTGAGAGCATGGCCAGATTAACAAGAACACCCTTTATGTTTTAAACGTTGCAAAGCCACTGACCATTTTAGAGCATAAAATGACACAATTCAAAGTTTTAATGAAGATGAAGCTGTAAACACTCTGTATAGTGGAGGAGGAAAAGCTATCAATGGAAAAAATAAAGACTGTGATAATAATATATAGATAAAATGAGGAAATGACACAAATTCATGAATCCACTATCTGTGATTATATAACACATTATTTTAAGTTGAGTGGCTTAGAAGAAACACAAAGAAATCATTTCATCATCTTCACAGATCAACTGTGTGGCTCAGGGACACATAAGACAGGGAAGGGCAAGCTGGCTGTGTCCTCATCTGGTGGTTCAACTGGGGAAAGTCTAGTTCCAAGCTCATCAAGGTACTCAGGTACTTGCGAGTGTGGGACTGAGGTCCCTGCTGTCTTGATAACTCCCAGCAAGAAGTCACTCCATCTCCTTGCCACATAACTCCTTCCATTACTTGGTGAATTGCTTGAGACCAGAAAGGGGCAAATGCGCATTTTTTTTTTCAGTTTCACATCTCTGATTTGCTTGTTTAGACCAGACCCGCCATACTCCTGGGGTGAGTGTTATGCAGGGCCTCTACACCATGGGAGGAAGTGGTCCTAAGGGCCATTCTGGAATCCTGCCTACACATTCCTAAGCCCACAAATAGCTGTGGAGAAGCCAGAGATGTCTCCTGAAGTCTCACGTAAAGGAATCTAGAAGGTGGTCATAAGGCCAGGTCTCTTCAGAGGAGTCCAAATTCAGCCCCCCACGTCCTTAGCACCCTTTCAAGGGGCCATATAATTTAATTATTCAAAAGTGAAATTTTCATTTTAGCCTAAGATCTGATTGTACATGACATCACAATCTCTTTTTTTGAGTTGTCACTTTTTTTTACAGTTCTTTACTCTGTTTCAAATTCACTTATTTCTCACTTGCAGGAAATACAAAGAAAGTTCAGCTAAGTAGGTTCCTCTCAGGAAAGTAGCAGATGATAAAGATTTAGGAGAGTGGTCCAGGAAGCATATATTTTGGGGCGCCAGTCCCCATCCTGGGAGACTCTAAAAAGATGAAGGGTTTGTGTGAGGCTGTGAGCCTCTGCCTTCTGAGGCCATCTTTCCTTCATCCCTAACTGACTACCCCTAGAATTTTCTGCATACATTAAAGAAAACGTTTGGGAGCAAGAGCCTGGAATTCAACAGCTCATAACTACAATTAAGCACCATTAATTAATGACTATGAGATAAATGAGCCATGCAATTCGTTTATTCCTGGGTTGTAAGTATTTAAATTCACAGTAGGATGGAAACCCATTTTTCACCACTGTGACTTTAAAACAAGTCAGAATCAGGGCTGCTTGTGGCAAGAGGTGACAATTTCCTCTCGGAGAAGTTCACATTTTAGGTCCTATGAACTGACCGTGGCTGACAGAGACAAAGAATTCCATGCCTAGCAGAAGCAGGTTGTGGCACATGACTTCATAAAGTTAAGGAAAACTACTGTGTGGTGATTTTGTGTTGGGGGCACTGTGCTAGATGTGTAAGCAGTGTTTGATGTTACTCTTCACCACATCCTGATGGGGGTTAGCTATCCTTACTTTACATTAAGGGGATTATGCTCAGAGAGGTTAAGAATTCCTGTAGAAACAAGTGTTTTCTTTCACCTTTTTAGATTTTTTTCCAGGATACTCCCAAGGTGTGCCTTTCCTTGAACTTGTCCCCAGTTTTCAGGTATCATTCATGACCTGTGTTCTCACTTAACCAAAACCTCCCAAAATAATAACTCCTAGACCTTAGGTTATCAATCCACTCAATGGATGCAGATAAGATTCAGAAGACAAGTGAAAAATGTCAGAGGAGAGAGTTTAATCTTACTTAGTACAAAACAAAATGAATTGGGGCTCTTACCTTCCCCACCGAGATATTTGTTAATTACCTAGAGGGAAACAGTAACTCTCCAGAGAAGACACTTGACGATAGTCATTTTAACCAAGAGATCTAGGTCAGCATCATCAGGAATAAGACATTCCAACATCATGTATCCCAGTTCTGAAAAGGACAAAATCTCATTTCTGTGATATTCATGACCCAAATGTCTAACCTCCTTTTGATCAAGGAGAAAAAAATTGCTGAGTCCAAATTGAGGGTATTCTACAAAATAACCAATACTCTTCAAGTGTCAGCGTCATGAAATACAAGAAAAGATTAAGAATCATTACAGATTGACGGAGACCAAGGAGGTATGACAAGAAGATACAAAAAATGTAAGATTGGATCCAGAGACAGAGAAAGTACCTTAATGGAGAAACTACTGAAATGCAAATAAAGCCTCTAGTTTAGCTAATAATACTGTATCCATGTTCGTTTTCTGTGTTTGAAGACTATGCCATGTTTTTAAAAGATGTCAGTGCTAGAAGTTGAGTGAAGCGCCTATGGGCAGGTTCTGCATTTTGCAACTTTTTTCAAATTAGTTTTTTAAATGAAATGGGATCTGGAAGCAAAATTTTGGATAAAGTTCAGAGAATTTTCCTGAAAAAAATCTTTATGCATAGGCATGAAAAAAAAATTCTATTTAAAATACCTCATTCCGCCAAATTTGCTAAATTAAAAAAATCGAAAGGAAGTACACCCTATTGATTCATAAAAAGAGTTTGAAAGCAAATATAAATTCTGCTGAAGAACTGCTTGTGGAAGCATCACGGAGTTAGTAAATAATACATGCTCTCCACTGTAATATGACACTCACATGACAATATCTGCTTGGTAAAAAAAGCTGCTATCGGAGCAGAGATGGGAGAAAAGAAAGTGGCATATGAGACCCTAAGAAAGAAACAGAATCTGTCCACTTTATCTACTATCTAATCAGCCATCACTATGTCAACTGGCATTTTAGTTGTCTACTTTTGCACAGTATCTCACTGAATATGAATTGAAAAAAATCTGAATTTGGAATTGTTTTAAAAGGAAAGGTATAGACAGGAATGAAAGCAAGTAGACAGGCAGGCAGGAATAGAGAGGAAGAAGAATCAGCTTTAAATCTTGATTCCATTTAGTTGTTCACACTGGTTGTTTCCCCAAGACCTGAGACTCAAACCCAGGGGTACGTGGCTTGCATCTTTCAGAGGAGATTAACCTAACCACTGTTCCACCAGGGTGCACCTGAATTTGGAGATTTCGAGGGAAAAGTCAAGCAAGCAGACAGACAAAGCCATGATTTTATTTTTCATCTTTTGGGTAGAGAACCTCCAGCCAGGAGGAACAAGCAAGGCAAGGAGAGAGGGAAATGAGACACACAAGATGAGCTGTGTTATAAAACAAGCCTTAACCTCATGACTGCCAGCCAGTTGTGCTCAACTTCTCACAGGACAGAACCACTGAAATCACAAGACGCCAAAAATTCCAATCTAGTCAGGCTGGGGAGAAACTGGAGGACAGAGGTGCAAAGAAGCTGACTCAGCTAGAGGGGCAAGTGGTGACTACAGATTCCCCAGCTCGTGCCTGTCCTCACATGACAGGTACCACCCAGCTGCTGAGCTGGAACTGCCTTGATGGGCCTGCCAGCACATTTTCTAGGTTGAGGTGCCTTCCCAGCATTCACAGCCTCCATGGTCTCCTTGGTGTTACATCAGCTGTGGCGTGGACATTACCTCGTAGAGTTCTGGGCAGCTGCACTCTGAACTCCCAAATCTAGGCTTTCATGCTGCCTCATTGCCCGTGGACCCTTGTGGCATCTCTTGATTTTCCCCAAGCTGCACTCAAGCTTGTCATATCCATTAAACAGAAGTCTGTGATGAGTCTCACACGCTGGTCTGCAGTGGATGCTTGTTTATATGTCTGGTCCAGCAGGCACCCTGTTACCCTTTAATTTCTTCCTACTTTGATCACCATTACAAACTACACCTCGTAACATGATCAATAATCCAATAGGGACAAATGTCTGATCAATCTGGGGCTGGTGCGACCCGTCCCAGACACAGTTTTAGATCTCTCTGCCCCACTTGAGAATTTTATTCAAAAAATATTATCGTTTTTTAAATGGTAAAAGCACTGCATATGAAGATGACTATTTCTGCATTCATTTAGTGTACATTATTAAAAATCATTATGCAGAGCATAAGTATCCAACAACAGAGAAATGGTTAAGTGAATAAAATGATTATCAACTTGATGGAATAACATGCACCCAATAAAAATGTTAATGAACCACACGCCAGAGAAACGCAACATTCGCTGATGATAGAATGTTAAGCGAACAAAGAAGAAGACAGAATTACATGCACACTATGAGTAAACTATAAAAATGATGTCTGCATGTGGGCAAAGTCTGGACAAACATGAAATATGAAAAAAAACTTTATTTGGGGTTTTCGTTATTGTCACTATGCTATTGTGCAATAAATTAAATGTTCTAAAAATAAATAGTGAAGGAATTCAACCAAAAAATTAGAGCAATTTCCAGGGTAACTCACTTACTCTGCATACCTCTAAATCCCTAAAAAGGAAGAGCAAGCGTTGCTTCTTCAGGTTGCAATCCCGAAATGACAGCGTGCGCTTCCCTGCAGATGGCTCCATGCTGGGGCTCAGTGGACAGGAGAAGGAGCTGGAGAAGTGGGTGCAGGGAGGATGTGTCTGAATCTCCCAGGGAGCCTTTCCATAAACGCAGAGGCCATTCTGTCCAGTTACCGGAGATTCAAGCCCTGAACTTGAAAAATTCTCTCCAAATAATTCAGTCTCCTCCGGGTGTCCCATAGGCCTGTGGCTTCTGTCCCCGCATTACTCTACACCATGTCTGTCCATACGGGGCAAATCAGGAACTCACAGCGAGGCCCCGTCCTGCCTCTGGGGAGCCCACGCTGTACTCACGAGAGGGCAGGACCCGGCGTTCTCTTGGCATGCCCCACTCAGTGTATCTGCACCTCGAAGGGGCAGAGATGGAGATAACACAGAAATTGCTGGCGGCCACCTGATGTTTGTACAAAGGGCTTAAGTCTGAGTGAAGGAGAAGTCCAAAGGTTTTACGGTTAGAGATACTAGAATCTAGCTCTTCTCAGTAGGTAGACCTGAGGTTCAGAGTGTATAAAATGTTCACTTATTTCTTAAAAGAGAAGAAATCAACATTCTATTCCTAAAAACCTGTCTAATCGTAATGGTTTGATCACATGGCATTTCTCCATGGTTTTGCCTGCTAAGCTGTCCTGTCTCTCTGGAATGACTTCCCCCACTTCTTTTCCTTTGAAGCTCCTATTTCTTCTATGAAAGATGAGCACATTATCTTCATCTTACAGAAGAAAAAACTGCACTTAAATGACCTGATGAGGTTTACACTGGACTGCAAAGTTGAGATTCAAACATAGATCTGTTTAATTTAAATCCTGACTTCCTTCTACATACCACGCTCCAAGCCTACAATAATAAAGTCACTGGATTTGTCAAACTATTTTATTCGCACTGTTTACTTACTTTATTCGTTGTTTACCTGTTCTTCTTTCAACTAGGTTGCTAGTCCATGTCATAATTCTGGTGCCCATTGAAAGAATGAATATGGAATTTCTCCATCTGTGCTCGCATGTATTCATAAACACACTCAACAGAGCCTAATTTTTCAAAAAAAATTTCTATTTTGTCACCAAGGGGTGAGGTCCCTGCCCAGGCAAGATGGGTGCTTTTCAGTCTGCCACCCTGAGCCTCAGGGTTCGCATATAAACCAGATTCAAGTGCTTTTTTCCCTCCCAGTAAATGGTGACACCATGACTTCAAAATAGTCAAACATTCTGGGAGGAAAAAAATGCCAGTTGCAAGTACTGCTTCATTTGTCTCATGAAATATGCATTTCCACATGCAGAAAGATGACCAGACACATCTTTTTCTAATGCATGTGCAGACTTGCTGGCAGGAAGGAACGGCTTCATGAATGCCATGCGGCGCAGCGTGGAAGGATGCAACGATGGCTTGGCAGCGATTCCCTTGGGCACTTGCCTGGACACCCTGCTGTTACCCAGCAACCCCCAGCATAGCAGACGCAGGGGCCACGGCCAGTGATGTGCTGGTAAGTGCGGCAGTGGGCTCTCTTGGCAAGAGATGAAGAGGAGGTGGCCCTGATATTTTCACTTTTGCCAATTCCCATGTGTCAATATTCCCCACTTGGTCATTTTCACACTACTTACATGACTAGTTTTCGCAAATCCTGAAAAGCTGACACTGGACTGAACTGGTACAAGCCAACTCCAGCACGACACTGGGTGTGGCTCTCCCTTTCATGGCAACTATTTTGTTGCTGCTGTTGTATTGTTTTTTATTTTAGTGAAATCACATCGCATCATAACACGATAGGGGTTTCAGGTGGGCATCATTTTAAATCAGTGCCTATATAGACTACATTAAGTTCATCATTAACAATCCTCTTGGTAACTATTTTACATTAAGGTTATTAAGGGGATGAAGAATTTATCAGAGTGTGATTCCAGAATTCCTTCTGAATTCGAGAAGCCAGAGCAACACTAGAGAGCCCTTCCTAATGCCCCAGGTTTAGTGACCCAACGAAACACCCTCCAAAGCAATAACATACAGAAATATAAATTCATGCTTGCCCACCTTCCTCCCTCCAGAGCAAAAGGGGATTTATTTTTCAGTAACGCCTGTGGACCAGTGCGTAACTCCTTCCTGTTTTGCTGGAGTGGAAGACAGACCAACCTGCGTGAGACCTGCAGATGAGGGTGAGGGGAAAGCTGGGCCCAGCATTTACTGGTCTTCTATACCAAGCAGCAATATAGGTGTGTGGGTGCCACCATCTGCCACCCGCTCCGGGTCCTCAGGCTAAGGGAGAAGACAGGTGGGCAGGAATCCAGTAAGATTAATGTGCAGGAATGTGAGAGGCATCCTCTCAGTCACTGTCTCTGATTTTACAAAGTCATTAAGTTTACTACATGGAGAGAAAAGGGAGGGGGCGGGCACACCTGAGGCTGGGATGCTGTTTTCTTTCCACTCACCAGTGTGTCCTTTTTAGCCAGGGAGTTGCCTGACTTCACACTCTCCTTGGGGACTCCTCATATATTTCTTCAAGGAGTGAGTCTCGGGTCAAATGTCCAGAGGGCCACCCTGAGACTTGTCTACAGCGATTTCTGAAATCAGTGCTTCAGGGAAGACTGGGATTGGGAGAGAAGGACAAGGGAGATTTCAAGTCACAGCCCATAGACTGACCCTACAGGGAACTCCGGGGTAAAAGCTGTCATCACAGATGTCACCTTGCTGCAGGTGTGGGTGCTTCCACACCCCTACAGACCTTAGCTATGATGAAGGGTCCCTCAGGATGTGTAAATTTCACGACACTTCAGACTCACATTGGTTTGGGGAAGAGGCACCAGGAGCTGGAAGGCAGCCCTCTGAGAAACAGCTGCAGGTACGGCTGCTCAGAGAGAAAGGACATTGGAGCAGAAGTGTCCAAAATGGCACCAGGGATCAGCACAGAATGCAGACTCACATCCCACACGAGTGACCGGGAAAGGGACCGAGGGTGAGACCTAGAGATGCACCATGTGTCCAACAATATTAAATCCAGGCAGGGCTCAGGTGGATGAGCCACATAAAGCCCAGGCACCCAGGTTCAAGACCCAGGACCTGGTGAAAAACCAAAAACCTAACAACCAAATGGTGACATTTGGTTAGTGCTTCCTCCTAGTCCTTCCTTCCTCTCTCAAAAAAACACAAACAACAAAATCTAACAAATGTCTGGGTTCAGCCCACAGGCCATCCCTATGTAATAATTTTCTGGAATATCAATAAGTATATGAAAGGGGGGCTCTATAGTCAAAAATATATTTGACAAAATTAAACTCTGCTTAAAAAGTAATCTGTGGTCTTCTGAAAGTCAGAGTTATGGACAGGAGATGATGTAGAATGGGTGCTTGGATCCCACTGGATCTGGGAGGGAGGGAAAAAAGGAAGGGAGGGAGGGAAGAAAGGAAGGACAGGCACACAGTTTTTAGCTGCCGTGCTGTTAGAATAATGGTGACTGTGATACCTGGTCCCAGTGAGGGATACAAAGCAACAATCAAATGAGAACCCACAAGCGTGCAAGCCTATTTGCCTTTTCTTCTCTAACTTTTCATCAAAAGGGCACATCAGTGCACCCTGATGCAGTAGCAATTTAGGTTGGCCTGCTGCCTTCAGTCAGTGCAGGTCACATACATCCCAGGAACCCAGGTTCATGGCCTGGGGCCAGTCTGGCCCGGCTAAAATGAAAAAGGACACATCATTTTGTTGTGTTTTTTTAAAATTCACTTTTATTCTCACTCATGCACCCTCACAAAGTCTTCCCAGCTCTTCCTTACCCTTTGGCCTTCCCTCCAGACACTGGATTATCAGGCCCCAAACTGCCCTGCCTGACAGGAAGTTTCTCAGAAATGAGGGCAGAGAGACCTGGTACAAGTGAGAATCCCACTAGGTGGGGCGGGGAGGGATAAGCCTGTGAGCCCCTGAGGTTGCTGCTAGGTAAAAAAAATTCCCATCATGGCTACTTACATAGATACTGGGAAGAACTTCCAAGCTTTGTTATATACTGGCTGTATAAACCTAAACTCTTTGTTTTCCAATGTCCTCACCTGTAAAGTGGGAAAGATAGTACAGTGTCTTCTTACAGGTTTGTGAAAGGATGAACCAAAGCAATGCTTATACATCATCGGATCTATACTGGACACATAACATCTCTCTGCAAATGTTTGCAAGCGGTTAGATTTTATCCCTGAGGTCAGGCATGCTGGAATGGAAAGTTTATAAACTCTGGAATGTTAAAATAAAGCCATAAAATATTCCAAAGCGATTGAATGTCTTCAAAGAAAAATATGTGCAAAGGAAAAATTATGCTAAAACAGTGAAATAAAACTTAATGGGGTGAAGTAATGATATCATTTTCGAGCTTACTGAGAAGCAAACATGGTCTAAAAGAATCAGTAGTGGTTTTTAAACTGAAGGACGTGTCCGTGTCCCCTGATAGTCACAGTGCTTCCAGTATGAGGCTAGGCACGGAGCGTCTGCTCCCACAGGCACGTAGACACCAGTCAAACACGTCTCTTTCTTCAAACAGCTGCTCCCTGGGCTGGCTTGCACTGCTGGAAAGTGTGTGAGGATGGAGAAGGCACTAGTGAACGCTAAATGGTCTCATCCATGAGGGTCACATGTTGACTAGTAATGAGCCGGCTAAGTTATAATAACTCACCACTATTAACAATGAATGAATGATGCTGAGTTGCTTGAAAACACGCAATACTTCCCGGGACGCACCTCAGATTAAGCCACTAGGATCTGCCAAAAACCTCCCTCCCTGTGGCATCTCTCTGCCCCTAGCTGGCTCCACCCCACCTGGGCTTGCACGTCCAGCAGACCCAGCTCACTCCCTTCGCACACATTGCTCTCCTGGCAGGGAGATGTGGCTCCTTTTGCCACATTAACTCCCTTTGACCCCAAAGCCTTCAGCCTTCCCCGACGACCTCTGTTGTAGGAATACAATTCCTCTTACCTAAGCCCTTTGTTTACTTCCTTTATTTTGTTGCTGTATTTTGTAACTAGACATTTTCCTAACTTTTTTTTTTCATGTTGCTAGTGTCTGTCTTGCTCCTCTAAAATGTTTCTTCCATGAGAGACACCAGCATGTCTTGTGATGCACCTTTTAATCTTCATTGTATCCTAAGCCCCTTCCACCGGGTCTAGCATTGGCTAAGAGCTCCGTTCATAGACATTGAGTGGGTGAGTGAGTGAGTGAATAAATGAACGGTTGGCTCCACTATTCAAAGAGTCAAGGGAAACATGTGTCTGAGTTCCATTTCTCATTCTAACACTCGCTCTATTTCCTTGGGCAGCTATGTCTTCAGTGAATGCATAGGAAAAGTTATTAGAACAGAGATGAGCACCCTGGAATAGGTGCTGTTATTATTAGTATCATTACTAATGCTATCAGTAGTTCTAGTACTATGCCTCAATTTTCATTTCTAATATAAAGAAAAGTAATAATGTGATCTCACTTGTCTCCTGTGAACTCCCCCCGCCCCCCCACCCAAGTAGGCAAATGACAATAACTCATACTGACAAGGATAAAAATGGAGTTCTCTTCTTGTCTATAAGAAGAGCTCCAAGACCTTGCCCCAAAGGTCTCCCACTGTTGGAGAGGTGTGCTCACACGCCAGGAGGGCATGTGGCGGCTCCAGCTCCCTGCACATGACAGCAGACAGCCAGCCGCCTTGACACAGGCAGAGGGGTGGAGGAACCAGCCCACACAGCATATGGACCCGCGGCGGAGCATATGGGTCTGGTCCTAGGGAAGGGGTCCCCATATGCTGCCCGAGCTGGGCCCGCCTTGCCCACTCCCAGCCTCCCCATACTTTTGGCTGGTTCATAAATCAGCCGCTTCCCACACTCCCAGGGCACCAGCAGATCCATGTGTGATTAATGCGCACATTTGCCTGCTGCCTGGAGAGAGCCCCAGGTACAGGTGGAGAGAGAGGAAAAAGACTTAATTGGAGTAGGGGAGGAGGAGGAGGGAAGGGAAGTCATTCCTCATTGCCATTGAGCCAGCACTATCTTTAGAAGTCCTGGCTTTGTAAGAATGAGTTTGCTTGGAAATCGCTCTTACAGATGCTCCAGGAACCCCACTGAATCCTGGATGCTGCCTGGATCTCTCCTATAAAGACTCAAAAGAGGAGGGTTCCATTCTATCCCATGCCACCTTCCACAACCCCGGGGGCCTCTTCGTCCAAGTTTCAACATGCATTTAGATCCTGAAAGAAACCAACAGGCTGGGGTCTCGGAGACAGGAAGGCTAGATATGCCAGCCAGCAAATCCACTCAACTGTGTTTTAGAGCAATATTTTCCCATTGTGCTCAACAGAGGGCAAAGAGTTTTATGCAGTTACGACATGAAAGAGGGGGTCCCGGGCTCCATAGCTGGTTCAACCAGAGCAACTCTGCTTTTACTTTGTTTTACATGTGACATTTTTCAAATGTGACTTCGTTTTGATTTTGCTGAGGATCATGTGGCTAAAAATAAAAGTTGAGACTCACTTCAGTTAAAAATGCTGCCTGTCCAGTGAGGAGCCTTTCCTTTGAAAAACACGGTAATAAAATGAGCCACAGCTGCCATTCACTGGACAAGAGACAGCTTAGTGCCACCATTCACAGTAGAAATTCGAGGTCACTTTTATATCTAGTGGATTAGTAACTTTGGGCCAGAACCCTTCCTCCCTAGGCCTCCATTTCTTCAGCTATGAAATAGGGCTAATAAAAGGGACTTAACTTAGAGGAACACTGCAGAGGTTGAATCCATGCACACTGTGTGCATGAAGCCTGGAATATAATAGTGCATCTTTGCTATGATTTTCTTGTTCTGTGAGTCACTGCCCTACTGAACAAATGCCTGTATTCCATGAAGGTTTATTTCAATTGAGTAGGTTGGGGACCTGAGGGTAAGACCTTGGCCTTGAACGTTGACTTACATCATGGGCAGCATGGGTGTTCTGGTGAACGTAGTTCAATCATCATCATCCATCCAGCTACTCTGTTTTATTCAAACTTCCCTGAAAACATCAGGCAATTTGATGTGATTAGACTTTCTGCTTTTTTTTTTTTTTTTTCATTTTTTGCGTTTATTTTCCTGTAAGCATTCATTCATGCCTCCATGGCGCTATCCACCCCATTCAACAAACGTGGATGGAATACCTACTGAGTGCCAAATACTTTAGACAGTCACTGCACTCCTCCGGAGATCAAAGTTCCCTTCAGTACAATGGGGTGTTAAGATGAATTGCACTGTAGGATTTTTATGTAACACGAAATAAATTATCTGAAAGGGTTTTGCAGCTTGCAAAGCACTGTCTCCATATTAGTTAGAAATAGAGTGAGCACACCTCTTGGCTTGTTTAGACATTCCTGGCATAGTCATTGCTAGCATCCCTTTTATTCTCAAAAGTTTCCCATTGTAGGATAAATCATATCACCCTCATTACAAAGGTGACAATGATAGTAGTGTGTGTTTACTTTGGTTTGTCTGGAAGGAAAGACTCCTTCTTCCTCTGAATGCATTTTAAATTGAGAGATAATAATGGATCTGAGCATGTTTTCAAGATGGACTACGTACCTCTTTATACGAGGAATCCAGACAATGCCACAGCCCTGCAGGATGACCAACCTGAGAGATGAAAGTGTAGTGGGAAAGGCAAAGGGAGACGGGGAATTGGGGAAGGCTGTCATGGAATATGACTTTTTATTTATTTACCAGTCCCACAATTCTACAGCCTTTCATTGTAAGGAGTAACAAACCATTTTCTTCTATAATTGGTGTCGGAAAGTTAGTAGGTATCATTCTTTCAAAGTAACTGCGGATGCTAGGAGACCAACTGTGAACTGCCATGAGTTCTATTCGTTCTGTCATTTATTGCCTTTGGTACCTTGGGAAGTCATTTCAATCATCTGAGATACTTAATCCCTTTATCTGAATAATGAGCACATAATATTTATTTGCCTTAACTCTAGAGTGTTGTTGCTGGGGACGTATCTGTTAGCTTTTGCTGTGTAACAAGTCATTCCATCATTCACTGACTGAAAACAATCCTTTCATTTATCTCCTAAGTCTGTGCTGGACTGGACTTCTGGTCTTGGGTGGGCCTGGTAAGAGACCAGACTTGCTGATCAAAGATGGCCTGGTACATACACCTGGCCCCATCTGAACTAGGCTATTGGCTAGACAGCCTTGACGCTTTTTTGCATGGCCTCTCATTCTGCAGCAGACTCGCTCAGGTTCAGGCACCGTGGTTTCAGTTTTCCAAGCACAAGCAAGCAAGTCCTCCTGTTCATGATGCTGAATGATTTCCTTCACTGTCTTCAGTTCTCACACCTCTGCTACATGTAGGTAATTTTTAGAGGAGGAACACAAGTGTAAGACCTTGTAAGTCTTTCAAGTTTCTGCTGGAATCATGCAACATTTCATTGGCTGAAGAGAGTCATAGCCAGATTAAAGGTGTGGACACTTGCCTCTGCCTCTCAATGGGGCACAGCAATCCCACCATGGAAGGGCTGAGAAGCACGGAGGAAAGGGATTTGTGATCATGCCTACAATCTACCACAAAAGACACGAGAGAGATCTGGAAAAATCTCATGTGAAACCATGTAACCTGGTATTAGAAAACCCCTCTTATCCAGAGCACCCTGGTGGAACAGCAGTTAGGTCACTCACCTCTGAAGGAGCACAGGCCACAAACACCTGGGTTCGAGTCTCGAATGGAGGGAAGCAACCAGTGTGAACAACTAAATAAAAGTAAAATAAAGATACTTCTTCCTTCTCTCTTCCTGCCTCTCTGCCTACACACCTTTGTTCCTGCCTGTACCTTTCCTTATCTTAATAGCGAGCACTGCTTAGCCTCTTTCTGGGAGGGGAGAAGGGCCCTCTTAGGAAAGGCAATAGAAATCTGAGTGTTATTTTGATCTTCGTCTGTACCCTTCATGCTGCACCCTTCAGTCAAAAGGTAAGATCCTCTCTCCAACTCAGATTTCAGGGGAAGGAGAAATTTACCTCTTCCTGTCTTTCAGATGAAAGTTCACTGTGTAGGGGAGTGAAAGTACCTCTGATGATCTAAATATTTCAGTTTCTATCTGCATGCTGTACTTTTTTTTTTTTTTTTTGAGTGCTCGCCAGTTTGTTAGGAGAGGGTTGGTAACCATAAAGACACAAAAACAGTGTTTAGAAAGATGTGAGTGTGTGCAGATGTGTGGGTGTCTTTAAAAGTCTGTATAAGCGAACTCCTGATTCAGGCTATGTCTGTGCTGGGGGCAAAGGCTGTCTTGTGCAAGTCTCGTTAGGAGAGTGACTGGTTGAAAGCCAGACCCGGATTATCACAAATGGATGCAGAGGGAGGCTGAAAATCAGGCCTCCTGCCCACTCAGCAGTTCTTGGCGCTGGCCCCATCTCAGCCATCCAACGCTGCTCCCGCATTAGATGCTGCAAACACAATTGACTTCTATTACTTATGAAGCCAACCACTTTACTTCATTTAAACATTTAGGATGGACTTCAGAGATTTCTGAGAGGCTGGACAGCACAACCAGCCACAACCAGTCCATCCCTCCTGCTACCACTCAGACTGCATAACAACAGAAGAATATTCCTCCATTGCACATTCAGCATCCAGAGTCCATTAGAGATGGTTTTAAAGCTGGTTATTTCTGCATTTGAAACATCTAATCCAAATATACATATCCCCACATATTCTGTTCTTGTCATTTATTCCTCGGATCCATATTCAATGCACCATCTCTGGACTAGAACCGGGAATATAAAGATAGATCATATATCAAAGAAACCTTCAGGATGCTCAGTCTATCATGGGAAAAAGAGAGGTAAAGAAATAGGAATGACATAATGGTACTAAGGCTTGGATGATTACAAAAAATAAATGATACTTGAATCAGCAAGGAAGGAAGGCATAGGAGAATCGAGAATGGCTTCAGAGTTGAGAAATGTCCCAATTAAATCCTAAAGGGATTTAGCTTTTTAGGAGAAAAATGGGGTCAAGAATATTCTGAGCAAGAGAATATTGGAGAAGAGACATAGAAGTTGAATTTAAACAGATCTTTGGGTAATGCCATGACTACTTACTTGATCCTGGATTAATTTTTTCATTTTCCTGAGCCTAATCTGACTCATTCTACAAAAATGAGCTAATTGAGCTTCCTAGGATTATGGTGGAAAACAAAAGGAAGCAAATGCCTCAGAGAAATATGACCCCAGGCAGACACTCATTATGGAATGCTTGTTATTATTAGTTGAGTGTGGATAGAGCTTCACAAAGGGCATTAGATGGATTTAGCCTGTAAACAAGAAACTCCTGCTGAGAAGTTTAAGCAAAGGCAGGCATGGCATAGTCTTGTTTGGATTTCAAATAGATCCACTAATGAGGTTAAATTGACAGAATGGGAGAGCCTAGAACAGCCAAAGGCAAACCAGGAAAATATTTACCTTAACTTTGGGGGTTGAAGGGTCAGTTTTCTAAGCAGACACCTTTAATAACAAAGCCCTATACCCCACCATGAAGCAAGCATCCACCTTCCAGGGTACAACCTAACTCCCGTGACATGTTTTTTGGTCAACATCTGAATTTCTTCCCTATCATGGAAGAACTGACTTAAAAATCAACATAAAAGTCATGAGACAAGAGCGCAGTTTTTCTCATAATGCTTCCCCTTCTCTGCTTCTTGATGCAAGGCCAGCATAGAGCCACATTAACAATGTGGATTGAAAGAAAAGGCCTTTCTCTGGCATTTTCTTCTTCATCTGGAAAAGCCCCGTTCAGGAAACCAAGGGAACCCATTCCTCTTCATAATTTCCCCAGGGTGTGTTCTTCATAACAAGAAAAAATAAATTCTGGAGGCTCTGTGTGTGTGCGTGTGTGTGTGTGTGTGTGTGTGTGTGGTGTGTGTGCTCTAACTGACTTCAATCCTCATCTCCTGGGAAATAGTCCTGACATTCTCATCCTAAGCCCAGGGGATATTTCCTCTCTTGTGGACATAAGAAACATCCACTACATCATTAGCTGTGCGCTGCTGTGATTCGTTCCCTTTCCATGCCTTCTCCCAACTAGACCAAGAACACTTCCAAGTCTGATATAAAATCCTGCCCATAGTTTTATTTTCACCAATGGACACCAGGTAGGTAGGAGACAGTGTGTTGATTGGATGCTCCTGTGTCTAAACTCATCTTAAAGTCTCCCAACATAGAGAGTAAGCTGGAGCCATAAACAGGCGTGAAGATATAATTTAGAGAATCTCAAGGATCAATATAGGCTTCTGAACACTCCAGCTCCTGTTATCTGTGTACATGAGTAGCAGTTCTGCTCACTCACAAAGCTCGTGTGGATTAGTCAAGATTGGACATGTGGAGATTCTATTATAGGCAGAAACTCAGACCTGTGGGCAGGAGGCTAAGAGATGTTCATCCTTCTTCCAGGTGAGGGACCATGTTCGTTGTATTTGAACTTACCTGGTTCACTTGGGCTGGAGCTACCATTGATGATGACTTGCAAACTTCCCTGGAATCTGGGCATGTTTTTGTGCTCTCTCCGTGTGGAGAGCAGATTCCTTAAGTTTTTCATTTTCTAGGACAGAAGTTAGCCAACGAAGGTCCACAAGTTAAATTCAGTCCACAACCTCTTCCGATAAAAACATTTTGTTGAAACACTGAAGTGTCTATTTATGTATGTGTTACCTCTGGCAGCTTCCATGACACAACAGTGGAGCTCAATAATTGCACCACAGATTGCACCGTCTGCGAAGCTTAAAATATTCCCTACCAGGGCCTTTACATAAGACACTCGCAGCTCCAGTGCTCGGTTTAGCTGTCATGGCTTGGTGACCTGTGTGGACTCAGTGTTTGAGGCCTACTATCCGGTCCCATTTAATCCTCAGCACATCCTGAGAAGGTGACCAGTCTGAGGAGGCCCATTTTGTTGGTTAAGTCATTTATTGAGCACCTCCTGTGTGCCAGGCTCTGTCATGAGCACGGGAATCGCTACAGGAAGCAAGACAAACACAATATCTACCTGAAGTCAGCATCTAGTCTTGGCTCATCAGAGCTGTGACCCCAAGATAGTCTCCCCTGTCACCTACGAGAAGCTCCTCCAAGTGACCCCCACGTCCTCTTTTTCTGAAAGCCCCCCACCCAGAGTCCAAACCAGAATCAGTCTTCTGTTTCTCCTGAATCAGGCTCCATGATTTTCCAAACTTCCTCCATGTGGTTTTAGGCTGTCAGAAGTCCATCCTGCCCGCTGACCAGCCACAGCCTGTCCATCCCATCAGGGAGTATTTGCTGCATAAGGCTGCTGTCCAGCAAAGGTCATCCCAGGGGCCACTTTCTAAAACAAAGAGACTGGGACAATGACCCGGAGTGAGTCTCCCTCGCAGTGGCTTGCAGTGGCCAGGACTCTGGTCAAGGTCTTCTTTGGGCTCCTGACAGATCCCTTCCAAAGGGGGTGACAGGGGAATGCTGTCAGCGCTGCCACCAGCTTTGCTTGCTAGTCCCTATGTCCAACACCTCCAGAGCAACTCCTTTCCTTTCCACTTTGTTTAAATGGCCCGAGATGAAAAATGCTCACAGTGCTAAATTGCTGTGTAGAAGGAAGACGCCAGCGGAGAAGGAGGACAGGAGGAAAGGCCTGACCGCCCAGCCCAGGCCACTCGGAGCAGCTTGTAACGAGCAGGCTGGCAGCGGGGCCTCCCCAGGAAGCCGGGATCATTAGCGCGGGCACCACACACACTCCGACTGCCACACACGGCTGCCACACCACGCTGGCACCCAGCAGACCCCGCTCTGGGCTACTGTGCCAGAGCAGATGTCCAGACAGGGGGTTTGTTTTTGTTTTGTGTTTTTGTGTTTTGAGGGATTTCTTTTTGAAGCATTACATGACCTGTGCCAGAGATTTCTTGTGCCAAGATAAAGGTTTTTGATGGGTGAAGGAAGCGAGACGAGTCAAGAAAGATTTAAACAGTGCTTGTGTGGGCTCTCAGGGTAAAAATAGAGGCGATGTCCAAAGGAGCTGGATTGCTCTGTTGGAATCTGAGAAGCTGACCAAGAGGGGCCTCCTCTTGCCCTGAGCGCACTTGGAATTCTCCGGCAGGGCCACCCGTCGCCTAGCCCACATGTCATGGGCACTGTCAATTTGGCCTCCTGGATTCCTCTGAAATCTGCCTGCTTCCCTTTATGTCTGCTGCCAGAATGCCAGCCCAAGACCCTGATGTGGTTCGCCCACATCAGCGCTGGCACGCAGGACTCGTGGTAACAGTGAATACGACAACACACAGACACCACGCCTATCTGAGCAGGGGCACTCACTTCGGTGTAAAACCTCATCAAGCCACACAGAGCGCCTTCCCTTGGTGGGAGAAAACACAAAAGTAGCTTCCATTTTATCGATGGGAAACCTGAGTGGGGAAAGCTGTGAAGTGTGTCATTGGATATTTTAGAGTAAATAGAATCAGATCCCAAATTTCCATGTAGATTTCTTGCCTACTCTTCAGGAATCCATGCAAATAAGGACCATATTGCCTAACCAAAAACTGGGGTATGTCAGTTGGCCAGCGAAAGGGTGCATTTGTTTTTTTTTTTCATTGGGGCTGTTGTGGAAAACACAAGCTATACCACCTCTCTATTCATAACATCAGAATTTAGTCCATTTTCTAAAAGTGATTGATACAGCAAACCCAGCCGACACAATCTGGCATGGAAAGCAAAGGTACGTAACTTGTACTTGGGAGATGGCTTTGAAACAGAGACCACATGACATCGAAACATTCAATTAAAATTTCATTTGTTCAGATGTTTGACCATGTAATGCCAACAACTGGTTTGCTAATGTTTTAAATTTAATTGACCAGATGTTTGGGGGGTAGGTGTCTTAATGAGTAAGAGAACTGTTTGTGGAATTAAATCAGATTTCCCTGGGAATAGCCAGCTTCACTGAGGACAGGACTTCAGTGTTGTTTCTGCAATTATCCAGAGCTTGTCAAAAGTCCCGAGACGACCTCTCTCCAGAGCTCATCCATTAGCAAAGTGTGTTCCGTCCTGGCTGAGCTCAGAGAAGATGGCCTTAGTTTGAGCTCCTCCACAAGCAGACACTAAACCAAAACGTCAAGGGCAAATTTTGAAGCAAATGGTAAACCAAACACACAAAACGGTTGGTAAGAGTGGAAAGTGAATGGATTTGGGGGCAGAGATCACAGCTTCAATGTCACTTTGTCATGACTTTAAGTATGCTCATATAAACAGCAACTTTTCTGGAAGGTTTCTGACATGTCAGTGCTGTAGGTGGGTTCGCTTCATTTAGGCTCCCTCCACCTGCCTCACTGACGGGAACTTCGAGGCCCGGAAGCCCGGAGAAACTTGTGCGAGGTTGCCACCTGGGAGGTGTCGGAGGGGGGCTGGGTTCTCTCTGGCTCAGGGCCTGAGCTGTCAGCCCCCTCATCTACCGGTTGATCTCATTAGAACCTCAGTTTCCTCATCTCTGAATGCAATGCCCATCTTAAGAGCACAGCCAGAGGGGTTGAAAAGTTTATACTAGAAGGTGACACGTCATTTATCTGGCACTTTGTGCTCTGTCAGTTGAGTGTCCCACAAATGTCAACTGCTATGACCATTTAGGAGCTATTGTCATTACTTGCATGTCCCTGTCCCCTCTCTGGGACCTCTCCAAGCTTCCGAAATGACCGGAGTTCCTGAGAAAAGCCCAAGCTGTCCCTTTAACAAAAGAATCCATCCCATTGCTGCTCAATGCTGTGAAAGAGAAGGCAGTGGCCACCCTCTGTATCTCATTCTTTAGCACCTTCTGCTTTTCCCACCTTATGGGCTTCCCTGGCCATCTGTTGACTCTTATTACTGAGGAGACTTAGGAGTGGCAGACAGGGGCCTCCCTGAGGGCACACGTACACGGGGTGGAGCAGTGGCCCAGGCAAAGCCAGGGGGTCCTCAGGAAATGTACACAGTGAAGACTAGGATCCCAGGTGAGGCTCCCAGGGGGCACCCACAGATGTGTGGAACCTGCCTCGGAAGCCACAGGGAAGCCATACTCTGATGTCTGAGCAGATCTGAGATCCTAGGAGACGTCCTGTTGAATTTACTTCTATTCATGCCTCACTTCTCCACATCCTGCTGCAGAACTGATATGTGCTGGACAGGAGGAGAGAGTCTGTGGTGAGAAGAATAAATTCTCCATCCTTTCCACCTCAGGGAGCAGTGCAGACAGCACATGGTGTTTTTTGTTACTCATAAACCCAGTCAAATGACCCAGAAACATTGCAAGAAGTTTGTCTTTCTTCTAAAATGAGAAACCTCCACCCTAGAGGATGACAGAATGGGAGGTTAAATGAAACAACTAGAAAAATGTGGGCATGAGATGATTCAGAGAGGATGTGTGATAGGAAGGAGGGTCAGGAGGATAGGGAGGAGGGCAGGGGTGTGGTCACTGAGCCGGGGCATCAGGAAAGGCCACTGAGAGAGACAGGATCTGAGCTGGAATCTCGATGCTAAGGAAGGAACCCAACACACTGGAGGGAAAGCAGTCTGCGCAGAGGACACAGGCAGTGCAAAGTCTCCGAGGCAGGGCAGAGCTTGACGTGTGATTGGACAGAAGCAAGGTCGGCAACTAGAACCTGCAGGCACACGCAGATGCAAGAAAATGCCAGAGTATGCCCATTCTCGTGGGCCTTGCTGGGAGTTGGTACTTGAGCTCCATGTGACGTGGAGGTGACGGGCTTTGAGTGGCAGCATATTATGATCAGCTTTATGTTGTCAAGTTCTGTTTATTCAGCCTTCGCAGTAACCCAGATGAGAAGGGATATGGGTCCGAGGCAGTGGTAGATCTCAGCGCAGATGATGGCAATCTTGAAAGGCACTTGAAAGCTGTTGAACTTGGTGGGAACTCAGCCCCAGGCACTGTGGGGGACCAGGATCCAGATCCCAGGTCTCGAGAGGTGGTTTGACAAGGTGACTGCAGATCCAACCCTGGAGCAGGCAGTATAGACATTGTGTCAGAGCACATGTTGAATATGAGAAAAGGAGGAAGGAGGAAGGCTACATGAGGTGAGAGAGAGCAGAGAGAGAGCAGGAATAAGCGGTGTTGCCTACAATTCTTGAATTCCCTAAAATCTGGCTTTGTCTCCTGTAGGGGGTTCTGAGTAGAAGGACAGATGGAGGCCCACGCTAATATCTCCCATGTCAGGGGCCATGGTTAGGGAATATGGAGACCAAGGGAGGACAATTTTGAAGGTCAAAGGATGAGTGGCTGGGTAATGGAGGACTTAAATGCCCTAGGCCACCTGCCTTTGCCCTGAAGGGAGAGCTGTAGTCTGTTCATTGTCATCAACTCCAGCTGTCATAGGACATGGCTGGGAAGTGACTGATGATGGAAGTGGCTCTGCAGGGAGGGGAAAGTCTTAGCAGCTTGTTCTCTGAGAGATTTCAACAGAGTTCACATGTATGGATGGGCGGATGCATGGATGGATGGATGGATGATGCATGGATGGATGGATGGATGATGCATGGATGGATGGATGGATGATGCATGGATGGATGGTGGATGGATGATGGATGATAGATGGATTATGGTTGGATGGATGGATGGATGATTGATGGATGGATCGATGGATAGATGGATAATGAATGGATGAATGGATGATGATGCATGATAGATGGATAGATGGATGGGTGATGGGTAGATGATGGATGGATGAATGCATGGATGATGGATATATGGATGGATGGATGATGGATGGATGATAGATGGATGAATAGATAGATGATAGACATAACTGACATTTAAAAAACACTACATATCATTATCCTATCAGGTATCCATGAGATATTACATAATTGCAAAAATAATAACAACAAAACCAAGATTGAAAAAATAAGTAAATTTATTATAGAAGAAAGAAAAAAATTGCTGTATTCCTGAATTATTTTAGTGAACTTATTAACAACAAAACAGAAAAACTACTATAATAATTGCCTACAAATAGAATAAAATTAAAGCAACTAATTTATAAGATTCCTGTTTAAATAACCTACAGTTAGAGGACATTATTTTAGAATTATAATCCTACCAGGCCTCCATGAATCTCGTTGGAGAATGGGGTTAACATGGAGGTGACTCACTTCTGCTTCCAGGCTGTGTGGACAGTTCAGTGCATCAGAGGATGTGGGGCCAGAGGCATTCCAAAGTAAAAGAGATCCCCTAAGCAGTTTCTTCCTCACCTAGAACAGGGGAAAGGACAGAGAGTTCTTTTCTCAGGAGCTGATCCAAGGAACCTTCTGGAACATTTCCTATCTGACAAGGGGACATGGCAGAGCCTGTACTGTGTTCTGATGGGAGGAATGAATGAAAAGCAGTAGGACAGTCTCTCTTATGCTCTTGAACAGAAGCTGCTGTGTCATGATGAAGTTGAACTGATAGAGGATCCTTTCTGGGAATGGTGTCTGTCCCACACCAAGCATAAGACACCAGTTCCCCATAACATCACACCCTAATGCTCTCCCTTCCTTGGGGAGCTAGTCATCCAGAGGTCATGGTGGGCCTCTACCAAATGCCTCATTTGTAACAACGAGGACGTAAGGATAGTTTTCAATCTTCCTCAATACTGTGTCTCCTAGATACAAACTCTTCTCTTAAGTTATAAAAGCTTCTTTCAGTCAAAAGAGCTCTGGGCTCATTCTCACGAGCTTGAGTCTCATGGGAAACAAGTTAACTTCCACATTAGTCAGTGATTCTTTGGAACTTTTTGGAAAGAATTTTAGCTTATATCTCATAGGTGTCCAGCTCATCATATGACATACTCTGCTGATCTTTTTTATCAGCTTTTGAAGGATTCTTTTCTACCTTGACAGGGTAAATTTCCTCTAAATTAGATATTTGGTGAGCCTTCTCCACGCCCCCACCACCCCTTGATGCACTTCTAAGAGAATTGGAAGTTTCCATTGGAACAGTTGCCTTTGCCTTTCTAATGTGCTTCTTTTTTTCTGACTGTACTTTAGCATTTCATTTCTTTAATCTTCAAGAGTGTATTTACTAAGTTTTTAACTCAGCCACATCAATATATTCAAAACTCCTGTTTTTGACTCAGACGGAGCATGATCTCTGTTTGCTGAGAGGTACCACACACCCAGCATCCATACTGCCTCTTACAGGAACATCAGCCCAGTGTCTTCCAGACCACGGGTTTCCACCCAGTGACTTGGCCTGTCGTTTTCAAGTTTCGTAATCATGTCTTCTGTATAATACGATTACTCACTCTTCATTTCTTCAGTTTCTCATGAAAGGAGTTTTACACTTCCCTGAAAGTTTAAATTTGTTTCCAAAGCATCTTTTTAGAGCTGCCTGAAGCTGCTCTTCATTTTTCTGCTAGATTTTGATTGCAGCGATGGTAGTGACTTGATTTTGAGTGTACACTGATGCATCTTGCAGAGACTGGCTCTCTCTGGAAATGTCAATTCGCTTTTTACTGTAGTAAACTATAGTAAACTATACAGTAGTAAACTATACAGAACATAAAATTTAAATTGTAACCATTTGTAAGAGTAACAGTTCAGTGACATTCGCATTGTCTTACAATTATCACCACTATTCATTCACAGAACTTTATTCTCCTCAGCTGAAACTCTATGCCCATTAAACAATAATTCCCTATTTCTTTCTCTCTCTAACCCCTGGCAGCTACCCTTCTACTCTCAGTTTCTATGAATTAAACTGTTGTAGGTACTTTATGTAAGTGGAATTATACAATATCTGTTCTTTTGTGACAGTCTTATTTCACTTAGCAAAATGTCCTCAAGCCTCATCCATGCTGGAGTGTGTCAGAATTTCCTTCCTTTTTTAAGGTTGAATAATATTCCATTGTATAGATAAACCACATTTTGTTTATTCTTTCATCTTCTGATGGACACTCAGTTTGCTTCCATCTTTTGGCTGGTGCAAATGATGTTGCTATAGGTGTATGAATGTCTGTTCAAGTCTTTGCTTTCAGTTATTTTGGGTATATGCTCAAAAATGGACTTACTGAATCATATGGTAATTGTTTAATTTTTTTTTGAGAATTCCCCATACTGTTTTTCATAGTGGCTGCACCATTTTTCATTCCCTCCAAAAGTAAACAGTGGTTTCCAATTTTTTTACATTTTTGCCAACACTTGCTAATTTTCACTTTTTTTGATAACAGCCAACCTAATGGGTATGAAGTGGTATTTCATAGTGACTTTGATTTGCATTTCTCTAGTGATCAATGGTGTTGAGCACCTAATCGGATCTAATTGGTCATTTGTTTATCTTCTTTGGAAAAACAAGATATCTATTTGAATCCACTGACCATTTTTCAATTTAGCAGCTTATTGTTGAGTTGTCATTCTTTAATTGAAAAATTAAGAAAAGGCAGGAATGAAGGCAGTAGGCAAGCAGACAGGAAGAGAGAGGAGGAGGAAGCATTTTCATTTATTTTATTTTAGTTGTAGCTCTTAGTTTTTCTCCCCTGGCCCTGGAATGTGACCCCAGGTCCCCAGGATGTATGTGGACTGTGTTTGGCCAGAGGTGGCTGACTGCTACTCCACCAGGAGACACCAGTAATTCTTTACGTATCCTTAGTATTAACCCCTTATCAGATTTATGATTTGAAAATGAATTATTTTGTTTCAAAGCTTGCCTTTTCACTTGTTCATAGTGTTTATTGAAGCACGGACATTTTTAATTTTGTTGCATCTCAATTTCCATCTATTTTGTCAATATATTTTAAATGTTGATATTCATCATCTTTTTGTCTTTCTTGGAAGGTGTCTATTCCCCACTCCAAAGAGAGTTGTATCTTTTTAGCTATTTATTCATGCCTCCTGTTTTCATATATCTGACACCTTGGCCTCCAAACTGCCTTCTGGTGAAATTGATTTCAAATTTTCTTTTAATTAGCATCAGCTTCTAAACAAGCTTCCAGAATGGCAGAAACTGCAGGTGACAGTTTGTCTCTGTCTGAATGAAGTTATGTCTTAATAATGACAAATCCACCTTTGGTCATCAACACAGATTTAGAAGCTTATGGGGTGCAAGATCTGCTCTGAGGTCACTGCCACCAGCTGGCATCATGTGCCCAGGACCAATGTGGTACAGAGCTTCATGGCCAGCAGACTCTCCATGGTCCAGAGTCCACTCTGGAGTCAACTTAATTTTCCTGGACCTTGCCGGCCACAAAAGACTTCAGAGAACACCAAAAAAAATTCATCCTGGGACCAAATATATATTAAGCATATACTTGGAACCCAATATTTTCAGAAACTAACTGTATAATGAAATACATCAAGAAATATAACAGAACATTTCCTCCTTTATTCGATGTAACAGATTTCCATTCCTTGCCATATACATTTTAAGATAAATTTATCTGTAACTACAAAAATTGTGCTGTGATTTTGATAGTTCTGTTAAACCCATATAAACCAATATGTTGGCATTTGACTCCTTGACTTGTTGAGTTTTCCAATCCATGAACATGGTCTATTGCTTAATTTATTTAGTATTTTTATTTCTTTCATCAGCATTATATAGTTTTCAGTTTACAAGTCCTGTATATGTTTTATTAGATTGACACTTAAATATTTTAAATGATTTATTAAATTTCAGTTTCCATGTGTTCATAGTTAGTACAAATACACTTATTTTTCATTTGTTGAGATTATATCCTGTGACCTTGCTTAACTGGCTCATTATTTCTAGGAGTTGTATGTAAATTATTTGAGATTTTCTGTGTCAATCATCCTGTCATCTACAAGCAAACTCAATTGTATTTCTTTATTTCTAATTTATTTTTCTTTACTTCTTTTTCTTAATTTTTGTCATGGTTACAACTTCTAATACTGTGTTAAATAAAGCAGTAAGAGTGAATCTCTTTGCCTCACCTTCATTTTAAAGGGTAAAAAATACAGCCTTTGATCATTCATAAAATATTAAACATAGGAGTTTTTCATAGATATTCTTTACCAAGTTGAGGGAGTTCTGGTTTATTCCTTTCTTCTGAGGAGTTTCATTATGACTCATTCCTGAATTTGTCAAATGATTTTCTGCATTTTTGATACTTGATTTTTGTTCTTCCGACTATTAATATGGTAGATTGCATTAACTGAGTTTTCAATATTGAATAGGATTTGGCAAACCTCACTTGGTCGTATTTTGTGATTCATTTTCATATGCTGCTGAGTTCTATTTGCAAATATTTTAATTTGGTATCTATATTCATTAGAGCTGTTGGTCTAAAGTTTTCTTTTCTGTACTGTTTTTGTCTATTTTTGGCATAAGAGTAACACAAGATTATTTGAAAATTGTTCTCTTCTATTTTATGAAAGAGATTGTGCAAAATTTATTTTAATTCTTAAATACTTGGTGGAATTCTTCAGTGAAATAATCTGGGCCTGCAGATGTTTTTGGCAGTTTTAGGTACTAATTCATTTTTTAATAGTTATAGGTCTATTCAGACTGTTTCATATTGAGTATATTGAGAAGTTTATACTTTTTGGAATAATCAGTTTTCTCCATGTTCTAATATATGCATGTCACACTGTTCATTATATTCCATACTGTGCCTCATGGTGTGTACTGATATCACTTGTTTCATTCCTGCTTTAGTGATTTATGTCCTATTTTCATTCTTTTTCTTTTTTCAGTCTGGTTAAAAGTTTGTTTGTGTTGTGAATTTCAAAGAATCAGTTTTTAGTTTCATGAATTTTCTTTATTAATTTTCTGTTTTTAATTTCATGGGTTTCTGCTCTGACTTTTATCATTTCTTAATTCTTTTGCTTGATTTGATAATTCTAATTTCTTAAAGATGGAGGCTTAGATGATTTAGTTGAGCCTCTTCCTGATTCCAGGAATAGCATTTAATGCTGTACATTTTCCTCTGAAAACAATTTTAACTGTGCCCACATATTTTTACATATATTTTATTTCAATTTACTTTAATGTACTTTTCAACTTTTTTGGAGACGTCCCTTTTTACAACAGATTGTTTAGAAAAGTGTCATTTAGTTTCTACATGTTTTGAGATATTCCTGTACCTTTTTTTGTTGATTTCTGGTTGATTGCTTTGCATTTGGAACACACACCATATATAATTCCAATTGTTTTAAATTTATGACCCAGAATATGGCATATCCAGATAGCTATTCCATACATGTATAAAACGAATATGCAGACTGCCATTAGATGAAATGTTTTATACATGTGAACTCAATCCTATAAATGTCCTGTAAGGCCTGTCAATGTCACTTAGATCCTATTGGTAGAGAGCATTCAATTATATATACTTGCTAGTTTTATATCTAGTTATTCTATCTATTATTAGAGAAGAGTATGATGCTCCCCATTCTAATCATGGATCAGTGCATACCTTGTTTAGATGTGATCAGACTCTATTTTATTTATTTTACATCTATTGTTTGATGTATATACTTTGGGGTTTGCTATCTCATCTTGGTGAATTGATTCTTTTATCATTATATAATTTTTCCTTCTACCCAGATAGTTTTCTTTTCTCTAGTCTACTTTCCCTGATTATTAGCATCTATTGGTATTTTCCATTCAATGAGGTCTTCCTTGTGTTTAGTATGACAAGAAATTTTCAACTGAAATTTGGAAAATATTGTACTATGTTCTAAGACTCTGGATCTTATTTAAACCCCATTTTAGCTGGTTTTCTCTGACACTGCCCTGGCAGGGGAAGAGGGAGTTGCCTCTTTCTTGCCAGGTGGGAGCAGATGTTCAGGAGGGTGGGCGTTCTGAATCCCCATTTGAGAGCCACTGAGATTCCTGTGAGGGGTGCGGTGTCCCTTGCTGATTGACAGGCACAGAACTGCCATCTCCCTGTTTGGGCTTCTCCAGCACCACTCCAGGTGGGGCTTGGAGCTTCCAGTGGATGGAAGTCTAGGTCACCCACTCAGCCTCTGAGGGCACCAATTGGTGCTGTCAGTTCTTCTGTGGCGTTTGACTGACGTAGTGCATTTATTCTTTGAAACTTCTTTGTCTTAACAAACTGCCTTTTTCCAAGTCCTTTGACAAAAGACCACAAGGATTGGGGTTTTCAGGCTGACTGCTCCTGTGGTGGTGTATCTAGGGGATATGAAGCAGAAAGAGAATTCAAAGGAATCCAGCACCATGTTGTCTTGATCAATTTCCCTTCACTCTTCCTGTTGAAATATTATTATAATATTGCATGCATCATGCCCAAGGTTTTGTTGCCGAAATGGAGGAATGGAGATAAGCATATACACTCCATCTTCACATTGCAGGAATGTCCTCATGTATAGAACAGGCCAAGGTGTCCAGGAATGATACATCAGGAGCAACCCTCAACCAGTGATGGGCAGAAGTTAGGGGATGAGCACCTTGAGTTCTCCAGCCTGGACGCTCCGAGGTTTGAACTCTCTGGCCTCTCAGATTCCAGGGAGAATGTGCTCAGAGAATCAGCCCATCAGTAACCTGTTCATCAGTGGTTTCTATATTGGCTTCCTTCTCTCCCTTTCCCTCTGCCCCAATCCCCCAACAGGGCTTCCTGGGACCCCGTCTCTAATCAACTATTTGTGCTCCCATTCTCATCTCAGGGTTTGCTTCTGCGGAAGCCCTGCCTTGACTGCTGGCTGAATGGAGCCTGGAGACATGGCAAGGGCATCCTCCCAGTGGAGAGTGAGGGGCAGGAGAGAAGAAGAGGCAGGCAGCAGAAAAGGAGAAAGCTAGCCATGGCCGAAATGCTTGCTGATTCCCGTGTGCTCAGTTTCTTATCCTCATATTCCCCCACAGAATTTCAGGCTGTAAGACTCTTGGTATTGCTCTGTCCTTACGTGACTTCTGCACTGCCAGCAACTCCCAGCTCAGCACTGTGCAGACTTCATTAAGGAGCCACCGATTCCTTCCCCTCCTCCTAGTTGGCGTCTGCAATGAGAAAGTAGAGCAGGGGCTGGAGCGCCCACCTCCTTCACAATAACCTGCAGTTGGCCCTGGGGGCTGGGGGCCAGGGCTGGAGGCATCTGGATGCACTGTGACTGACTTTGAATAAACATTAATGTGGAGGAGGAGATTGGTTAGAGCAAAATTTGCTTCAAATTAGAGCTGGCAAGGCAGGATCCAGTTATCCACGGGAAAGAGCGACTTGTGCTCTGGCCAACGTTACCAGGCCATCATTAATCAGGGAGAAAGAAAAACACGCTTCCCTCACCGCCTCCTCTTCTCACTAATGCTTTCCAGCCCCAAATATGGGATGTTTTGTTTAAGGAAAAGTTGTTGGACATAATTAGTAATTCTATTATAGTAATATATCTTTATCTAAATAAACACGCCCTGCTTCCCACCATGAGAAATTATGTGGTGGGGATGGGGGAGGAGGGGATCAGGCTGAGGTTTAGGGGCACTGAGTGGACTGCTCCATATTTCTTGGGCGTCCTGGAGTCAGGACTGCTGCCCCAGGCAGGCTGTCGGACCAGTGAACCAGCTGATGGGAGATGAGTTATCAGAGGCTGAGTCGGCTCAGCTGCTTTGCTTTGACCCTTGGCAATATCCCCAGTGCGAGGTCTTTCCGGCTGCCTTCTCTGTTACAGACGTGTCGTTCTTTCTGGAGAATCCAAAAGAAGACAGGAGAACAGAGACCAATGGCAGTTAGCAGCCTACCTTATTTGGAGAGAACAGGAAAGAGACAAGGGGAGACACGAGGAACCCCAGACACCTGCATGGAACACATTGCCCAGAAATAGTTCACAGGATTTTATTAGTCTGCATAACTGCCTGTCATTGGCCCCTGAAGTCCCTGCACAAGTGAGAGGTGAACAGGGCTTCAGGATACGGCTCAGAGAGATCAAGGCAGCTTTCTCAAAAGGCAAAAGCCACAAATCAAGGTCTGAAAGTCAAAAAGCCACCTGGTACTTATGTTCCTGTCTCCCCACCTCTTGGAGGGAATAATGGCAGGATCCTCAGGGCAGAGGAAGGGCAGTATACTTTCTTTAAATTAATGACTTTGTTTTATACACAAAGGGATTTTTTTTGCCTTTTAAATATAACATAAGTTCATCTTCGAAAGTTTAGGAAGAAACAAAATTTACAAGGCTACTGAAAAGCAATTCTTAGTCTCAATGAACTGTAGATGATATTTTTGCTACATTTCCTTTCCATCTTTTTCTATGCAAGCTATTTTGGTTGATTTGTTTTATCTAGCTGTGACTGAACTGTAGACAATATTTGTTGCATGTCTCCTAGGTCAGCCATATGCGTATCAGAGTTGAACCTGATGCCCCTTGGAGGGCAGACAATGTGTCTCTAGTTCCCATTTCCCCTACCCAGTCCGGCCAGCGCAACGCTGATTTTCATGATTTTTTTTTTTTTTTTTTTTGATGATCTGTGTGCCTTTGTTTTTAAAGACTATTTTGGAACATGAGGAGGGCAGAGAGTACACGGATGGGATAAAGGTGTACAGACATACCAGTGATATCGCCATCATCGTCACCATCACCGTCATCCTCAAGCAGGATGCTGCACAGATTCTTCTCAGTGGAGAGCAGCTCTCTGCAACTTTAGGTGTGAGGGTGTCGCCCCCACCACTGCTCATTCCAGGAGGAACCAAAGACCCACAGGAAAGAGCTCATGTTGTAGCAACACAGGGGGAAAACCAAGATAGATTTCCATGTCACAATAATGTCCATCCCTTCAGATCATCTTTCTTTTTGCTCTTTGACACCTAAGGCAATAATAATAGCCAAGCCCAATGAGCTCCTCTTATATTCTGGCATCATGCTAAACCCTGTGCTGTGTTCCCTCTACATTCATGCAGCCACCCCACAAGGTAGGTTCTGTTCTGCCCATTGTAAGGACCGTGAAATAGAGACTTAGATGGAGTTGAACAAACTCTCTGGTGGTACCAATGTTCTGCTTCATTTCTTATGAAAAATATTTGGACTTGTTCTGAAGGTTGTGTGTGATGGGAACCTAGAAGTCCTAAGTCAAGTTGAAAGCTAACCTTCAACAGTGCCTCAGAGCCAGCTCCCCATCTTTCTGTTATTCGTCCTGTGATACACATACATGCTCTTGATGTTTTTATGGTCATTTCATTCTCCCCAACTGGAATGGTGCTTGACAGAGTTCTTCATTTACTATTCAGCATCAATACTTACCTGTAGCCGGCAAGCTCCATGGGAACAGGGTCCATGAAACACAGTGGGTGCACACACAGTGGGGGAGCCATGTGGCAGCAACCCAGGAAACATTGAGTGAATGAATGTACTCAGTGGGCAGGGATAACGTAGAGCCCAGCAGCTATCTGGAAATTGCATTTTGATGCACCTTCCTCCAATCTGTTCCACCCCTTGCTCTATGTGTCTCTGTAAATCCTACCCTCCTTCAAAGACAATTTCAAGTTTTTCCTTCTAAGAAGTCTATTCATAGGCATTGCAGTGTCACAGTGAAGAACACAATCTTTGAAATCAGGTAAGAGTAGACATGGATTTCACTCTACCACTGAGTAGTTGCTTGACTTGAACTAATTACTTGATTATTTTAACCTGATTATTTTATCTGCAGAATTGGGCAATGTTGGTCCTGACCAGGCAAGGTAATGATATATGTACATTATTCTTGACAATGTCCGGCATGTAATATGCGCTCACTCAGAGTAAATTGCTGTTATTCAAAATCTCAGTGAGTCATCTGAATTATTACTTATTAATATTGTCTTATTTTCTCTTGAAGCATATGTCTCTTTTAGTATTTCAGGAAGGTGATAGGGTCCTTCTGAGTATCCTGAATATGACTCTCTCCTGTATCTTCTAGTACCACATAAATGAACATAATTTTAGAGTAAATGGTCAACAAATATGCAAGTGCTCCGTGAGTTTTCATGGAGAATTTAGTTTGCTAGAGAATTTAGGAAGAGTAATAAAAGAAAATAAATAAGAGAAAATAATTGCCTATAATTTCTGCCATCACTTAAAATGCCCTGGGTTCTCCCCTCATCATCCTCCAAACGTATGTCAGCTCACACTGCATAAGCAACCTCATGACCTACCACTTTTACACACTTACTGTCATTTCCCCATGTCTTCAACACAATGAACACGATTCTATTCTATAAGGAACATAACAGTTTGACATAATTTATTTAACTATTCCCCTATGATTGGGTACTTAGGTTACTTCTAATTTCTTGCTACTATGAATAACATTGCAATTATCAGTGCATTCTTTTTTCTGCATTTTCTGCATTTTAGATAACAGCGATGTAACAGTCGAACTTATACTAGAATATGAATTACATCGCTTTTGACTTATTGTTCTCGGTTCTATAGACTCCTTTACTTTCTAATTATCTGTTTATACGCTCTTCCCTGATGCTCAGAACAGAAGCTCTACCCCCATATCTGGCATTATGATTTGCTCGAACAGTTGCTCAATGCATATTTTTTCTATGAATGAATAATACAACAGACAGACCCAAGTTTGGCTTCCACATTTGCTATCTGTGTAAATTCACATGAGCCCCTTAACCTATTTCCCTTAGATGGCGAGGCTCAGAAAGCTGAAGAGAAACTCAATCACACGGCTGGTGATGCTAGGGTGAGAACCTGGCCCCCTATACTCTGGGTCCACACCCAGTCCTTCACACCATGGCGTGCTCTTGCTAACTGTCCCAGTCCATAGCACAGCTCTTCCTGCTCACATACTCAACCACACTCACATCTCAGAGATGACACCAAACAGTCCAGGAACCACGCAAGCAGCTGCCAGCTGTAGGGGCTGACAATGTGCTCTCCATTCTTCCAGCCCAAATCACAGCCAAAGGCACAGGGACTTGAGGTTGTCATTGTTTGCTCAAACCAGGGAAAACAGAACCAAGAGCATGTCAAGTGATCAATCAAAGTACCAGGCTGATGGCAGAGCCTCCAGCTGGGGTGACGCAATTTCTGGAAGAATTTGAAGACAGTCTCCTCAGCAAATAACTACAGTTTCCTTGTTCTATGAGACTTCAGTGGACCAGGACCCTGGAAGCCTGGGCCATTCAGTAGTGGGCACCCACGCCTGCAGATTGTCTTATACTCATATGTGCAGGAGGGGTGTCAGCTGTGAACAAACTTAAACTTCAACCTCCCTGCATCAGTTCGATCTGAATTATCTGTTAAGATGTATACATTTTTACATTTAAATTCATTTTTTAAAGTAATACATACAAATTTCACTCTAGGATCCTGAGCATGCAGGAAATGCTGCTATTTTGTTTTCTAAATTCACATTAATTCTGCTTCTTAACTCCCATGGAACTGAGATTATGGGAAATTAGATCTTAAACATTATAAAGTCTCTTTCTCTTCCAAAAGACTTGTGGAAATATGTGAGATTTTTGTAGCACTGAATCTCCTACAAGGGTGCTCTAAGCTTTGGGTCATTTCTGCTTGTACTCCTGAAATTGAGTGCCAAGGACCCAGATTTAGGGTGCTTTATGTAGCCCGTCCTACTGTTACCCTTGGACCCTAGAGAGACTGAGAGCGAAGGCACAGATTCTACCTACTACCGAGACCTGAAACCAATGTATTCTCTAAATCTTGGGAAATCTCTCCTCTTCATCTTTTTTCACACCACAGAGAGGTACTCATCTCTTAAGGAAAGTATTTCTATTTCCCCTCCAGAGGTGTAGACAAGTAAAGGTAGAAGCCAAAGGCTATGGAAGAACAAAGAAAAGGAATGGCCTGCAAGGCAACATGGCGGCCACGGAATGTAAATTACCTCCAGAGCATGGAAAGCTCATATTGTCTGCTCTGTGCCCAGACGCATCTGGGCAAATTCACTTATCTCCAACTTAACTGCCATCATCATCTCACACATGAGGACTGATCTCTGGCTTCCATCTGCCTCCTCCACTCGTTTTCCATCAGAAATGAAGAGGGTTATGTAGTAAGTAAAATAGACAATGCTGCCTAATTCTTAAACCCTTTCAAAGCTTCCCATATAATTTGTGTTATGGATTGAGCTGCAAAAAATATAAATTCAAGTTTTAACTCTTAGTACCTGTGAATGTGACAGCACCTTATTTGGAAAGCGGGTCTTTGCAGGTTTAATCAAATTGAGAGGTGCTGATTAGGGTGGACTTTAGTCCAATAAGACTGCCATCTTTTTTAAAAGAGGAAACTTTGCATATAAACACAGACCCAAAGGAAGACAGCTAAGCAAAGACAAAGACTGAAGTTGCCTTACAATAAGCCAAGAAATGCCTGAGGCCACAAGAAGCAGGAAAAGCCTAGGATGGATCCGCCCCTTGAGGCTTTGGAGGGAGTAAGTCCCTGAGGACACCTTGATTTAAGGATTCTAGCCTCCAGAACTGTGAGGAAAGTATATATATACATATATATATATGTATATATATACATATATATATATGTATATATATGATGCAGGGGCTCTGGGGTCCAGAGGTCCAGGGGGCAAACGGTTCCAGGAAGAATTCTTGAGCTTTGCAGTGCAGTTTTATAAGTTTATTACAGAAAAACGGAGGAGAAGAAAGCAAAGCAGCAGATAGAGCCTCCTGGGCAGAGAGAGCGGCACTGCAGACTGGAGGCTGGTTGGATGTATACTCTTGGGAAGGGGGCTGTGGGTGGACCCCCTTTCTGGTGTCTGTAATTAGCAAGAGAATAGAACTAACAAGGAAGTTTGAAAGCAGAAGAAGTGAGGGGATTTTTCAGGAAGTTCTCCAGGTCTAAGTAGTAACCTCCTATATTCTGGTGGTCCCAGCTTCTTGTTGTTTGGGGGAAAACATTAAGTTGATGATTGCAGGAATCTTTCCAGAGGGTTAAGGAGATAAGCTTTGGCCTCTAGTCCTCAGGAAAGGGCCTGTCTGGTGTGACTCAGATAGGTAGCATCCCATTCTAAACTCTCCCTCTATCATATATGCATATATATTTATTTATGACATATATCACATAGGTGTATATACATATATACACATATACATGCACACATATATCCCTATAGTAATAAAATCATTGGTTTTCTGAGTGTGCCCATCTCTCCCACTTCAATTTCTTAGAATCTCTGTCCTCTCTGTCCACTCTTCTTGCACATCTGACATCCATCCACCCCTTCCTCATTCTTCATTCTTAGTTTAAGTGAGTCTCACTCTAAAAGATCATCCCTGACTTCAGAGTTGGATGCCCCGCCCCCAGCCTGAGTTATCTTCACCACAGGGCTGCACTGATTTATTCCATAAAATAATCTGTATTTCTTCACTTCTTTATCTCTTGACTATTTTAATAGTTTATCTTTCTATTGGAATGCCAGCTCCAGGACAGTAGAGCCCTCATCTGTCAGACCTACCTTTTACCCCCAACTCCCATCCTTGTTAGCACAGGGTCAGGCATAGAGTTGTATTCAAATGAGTATCAATCAAATGAATGCCTACATTGCCATCAGGGAAACTCATGTGAGTAGCTACTGAGACTGGAAGAGTATTGCATGTTCCGAGAGCTGAGTGTGGAAGATTGGGAGGAGCGAAGAGGATTAGCACCCTGCTGGAAGTCATGTAGTGTGTGGAACTTGCTAGAATGGAGTCTGATTATGGATGTCTCAGAATGCCCACTGAGGCATTTGGAATTAATTCTGTATTAAAATAGGAGCCATAAAAGATTTTTGAGCAGTGGTGACCTAAGATGACCTGTGATTTAAGGAGATCTCTCAAATAAGAGCATGGAGGATGCATTAGAAAGATGGGCAACTAGACCCAGGGAGACAGCTATTAAAATGCTCCAGGTGAAAGGTGAAGGGAGCTTGACCTAGGGCAGGAGCAGTGGGGATGGAAAGGAGCAGAAGATGCAGCGCTTGAATGAAAGACTTCAGCAAATGATTGTATGTGGATGCAGAGGGATCGGGGGACTAGGCAGACAGCCCCAGCTTTTCTAGATGGAGTGAGTGGACATGGGGAAAAGGCCTTTGGTATCTATAGAAGAGGCTTTCAAGGAAACGTGTTCAAAAGTAAGCAAATGTTTTTACTGGTAAATTAGATGGCTCAAACTCAACAAGCACGGCCTGTTGCATTATTAGCATTTTCCTGCTCAACCATAAGAATAAAGAGTTGACTCTTCTGCATGGCTTCTCTCTTAGGCGGGCAGAGAGTCTTCTAGGTCACAGGGACTTCAGCTGGCCAGCCAAAGCCAGGAAGGACCAGCTTCACTCTTGAGCCAAAACCACTCCACTCAGGACTGCTCAGTAACCTCTCCCCTCCCACTGAGCCAGGATGAATTTTTAACTCACTATTGATCAGGCAATTTTAAAATCAATTTTAATTAAATGAAAGATTTCTATCAGGATTGCTTCTTTCTGGACAGTAAATTGGACCTTGTAATAACACTTACATTGGAACATCTCTCATACAAGTAACAGAGTCCGCCATAAATAAGTAAAGACCCTTCTCCTTATTATGCATTTGGGGGAACCAAGGTTAGAGGTTTTGCCCGAGGCCCTGCTGTAATAGGGACAGAAATTAGGAACTTGAATCATGGGATGCCAGTATCAAATCCCACTAATGCCACTGTCAGCCTCCAAAATCCCTCTCCCTACATGTGGAATAAAGAGAAAAGAGATCCTTGCCTGTTCCCGGGAAGGGGAATAGGAAGCATTTAACTGACAAAGATGAAGTAAATGCACTGAATAGTGTACACAGGAAAGAATTCACTAACCAAAGGCATTGTGTTGGTTAGTGCTTGGTTGACTTGCAGACATATGTCCCCAACGGGGACAGCCTCTGCTTGAATCACTCCTCTCCATGAGTCTTGGACACGACCCTGTTCCTTATCACACGACATCACCCCGATCTCTCATATTGAGGGCACTTGACACAGAGACCCTTCAGAACTTCTGCTGACATGTCTGTCGCCCCCTAATGCTCTAGCTGAAATTTTTGACTACATCCATCTGCAGACTCAGCCCAGTCCAGTTCCTGAGCCAGCCTTGACTGGACCTCAAACAACCACATGTGGGGCATGTGCTTTCCTTGTCATGGTAGGCCTTAGACTCCATGACACAAGCATGAGGTCTGATTGGTGAGCATATCTCAGACATGTCATGTGTCAGGGACCCCTCCTTGTCTGCTCTCTGGCATAATTCATGGTCCCTCCCAACTGGACAACTTCGGATTACAGCCCAGGAGATGTTCTTCCATCTTTTCCTCCAGGTTTGGCCTATCATGTCATTCTAGGTTTAATAAGATAAAATGTATATACAGTAAAATTTACCTTTTTGTGTACAATTCTGTGAAATTTTAAAATTCATAATTATATAATCACCACCATAATGAATATCTAGACTGTCTCCATTTCCCCCTCAGAATTCCCTAATGTCCCTCTGTAGACAACCCTACTTTCAGTCCCCAGTAGCCATTGATCTGTTTTCTGTTCCTATCGCTTTGATTTTTCCAGACTGTCATCTAGTTAGAATCATACCTTTGAGTCTGGCTTCTTTCACTTCTCAAAATGCATTTGAGATGCATCTGTGTTGATGTACATATCAGTTGCTCACTCTTTTTCCTTGTTGAACAGTATTTCATTGCGTGGATGTACCACAGCTTGCATGCCCATTTACCACTTGAAGGATAGGACCACTTGAAAGAAATAACTTGAAGGGCTATTTCCAATGTATCACAATAATTAATAGAGGTGCTATAAAGACTCACATACAGGTTTTTGATTTAACCTATCTCTTCCTAAGTCTTGGGTAAATACTTAGTAGTGAAATTTCTGGGTGTTGGAGCAACATGTAACTTTCTGAAAAATGCCAATTCTTTACCAGAATGGTGACATCAGTTTTTCATTCCCTCCAGACACCATTGCTGTGCACATGGAATACCGTATTTTTCTTTTCCAATCCAATTGACATGATGCCTGAAATTTTCGTTGAACAAATGTTACCACAGCTTTCTGCCTTTTGCAACACTATGGTGACCTATGCATATTCAGTTCTTTCTTCCTTGCTAGCAGAAGTCAGACTTTTCTTCACCTTCATCTTACTGGCCATGCCCTTCAAGGTTCGGCATGCTCCCATCCCCAGCCAGGGGTGAGCCCTGTTTTTCTCCTCTTGAATACATATGGTATTTCCACTCCCTTGTTACGCTCTCCCAATGAAACATTTCAGTAAATAGAAATGAAGAGTTCAGAATCAAGAGCCAGAATTCCTGGATTTACATCATGGCTTACTAGGTAGTGACCCTGCATAGCTGCCTAACACTTAGAGTCTCTCCACTGCAAAAATAGAGCCATTGTAGAGTCACTGGGAGGGCTGCTGTAAGAACTGAGTGAATCAAGGCAAGGAAGATCTTAGCCTTGCACCCATCAGATATATGTTATCATTATTACATTATCAAATGATTTCTCATTGCTGCATTTTCCTGAAGAGGCTTCTACTCCTAGGCAAGAGGTATTTAAAGGCAATTAACCAGATTAAAATCTTACACTGATATTTTAAAACCATTTACTTGTCTCTTAAACAAATAAACTAAGAGGGCTTCATTCTTTAAAAAAGAAGTCGACCTTCAGGAGAGCTATTCTAATCGATTTATCTAAGACAGGCATGACTCGTTTTTCTGAATCCAGTGTCTGCACCGCTATCCACACGTGGCAGCCCCATCAGACTCTGGCATTGGTTGTCATGGCTGGTCCTACAGTGGTGTCTTCTCTGGGCACATTTCCAGTCTGTGCCCAGTCATGGCCACTGGGAATCATGTTGTCCATTAGAGAGAGGAATCTCTTCTTGACCATAAAATTAAAGGAGGATAATTTCATTTGGGGACCATTTATCCTTTACTCTGGATGGGTGATGAGACATCTGTCTCCTTAAAAAGATTGTGCAGCTCTCCCATTTAATTTAGCTTCTAATATTATAGGGCTGCATCAGGCAGCATTCAAATAAGGAGAAGTAGCCTCATGCCAGGATAAATAAGACATCAGAAGAGCCTGACCTCTGCTTGTGATTCAGCTTCTTGTCCTATACTCAAGGCAGGGTTTCTAGAAGAGTTCAGAGACCTTTCAAGAGTAAGTGATTCTTCAAGCTATTATGAAAGTGAGTCTCAAAGAGGCTCATCAGGTCTGTCACAGACATGTGGAGGCAGGATCAGCACTCCAAATTTTAACATGTTCATTGGTTCATGATGGTACACGCTCAGGTATGAAAACCATGATTTCCAGCACTTGGCTAACTGGCGTCTTGAGTCAAATCTTGTCCACTGCCTGTGTCTATAAATACTCATATAGCTACACCATCTATGCCTGTGTCTATAAATACTCATATAGCTACACCATCTATTGGTTTGAATATTATCTATGAATGCTTTCACTCCAAAACAGCAGAGTTTAGTAGTTGTGACAAAGACTGGATGGCCCCCAAAATTTGCAATATTTACTACCTGGCCTTTCACAGAAAGAGTTTGCTATTCCTTGCACTCAAGCAGATATCCTATGATCATTACAATATTAAAATCAAAGTGAGAAAAATTGGGAAATATTTTAAGTCTATTACCAACATGTTATTACCCTTGCCTTTGTTTTTGTATTTTAAATAGCAATGCCAAACAGTCAGTCCATATGTACCGAAGACCTGCTACAGGCCAGGCACTGTTCTATGTTGAACACAGGGTGACTCCCATGGAATGACTATGAAGTCTGTAGATGTGACTTTATTTTATTAAATCTAAGTCACTATTGATGAAATACATCATTGTTTTATGCACTTTTAAGAAAGAAAAAAATGTTACCAATAAAATCATGACAGCATTTCCTTTTGCCTTAGAAATTTTATTTTCTAATTATTAAAAGCTCTTTTAGATTTATTTTTATCACTCTTGGCATGCATAAAATATTATATGCAATGTTTCTTGTTAAAAGCTACAATCTCTGGAGTACTTTTTCTAGGCTGTTGACCCCTCACTCTGCAAGTTACTTGCAGACACTCTCGATCTTATCTGAAAGTAGCAACAAAAAGTTTTTAAATCAAGTTCATGCACATGAAAACAATGACAGCTATGTCACAGCCACCAGCTTGTCAATATTGTTTGTAGGATGCCATCATTCAGAGCCCATTTGCAGATACGCTTAATAGCCTTTGAAGTGTGTGCATCACAGGATTGATAAGCTTGGTTTATTACTTGATGAATAAGGAGCCTAGACGTGTAGGCTGGGTCCCAGTGAAAGGCCTCCCTGAGATGAGCTGAGGCAGGCTGGCCGGAAGGAGCAGGACAGTGGTAAATTCTCAGAAAGAACCAGGGAAGGCCTCTGGAGATGCCCCAGTTTTCATTCCGTTGTGTCGCGAGGATGTCAATAAACTGTTTCCGCTTGAGACAGCGCTGTCTTTCATGGTCTAGGCATGGTGTCATTCTTCTCTGAGCTCTAAGAGACCTAACCTAGAGCCTGAAAAGTAGCACAGACTTATTAAGTGAGCTTGCTTATTAAATGAGCAGAGCTTACGGAGTGAGCAGGAGGTGGGCTGTCTGCAGCAGGGCCTCCAGGGACACACCCAGAGAGGAGCCCCTGTGACCAAGGGTGTTTGAGAGCACAGAGGTGCGATGATGAGCTGCTCCAGCTCGACCCAGACTGGAGTTGGCTCGAAGGATGAAGGGCAGGGAAGTTGTAAGGAAAGATTTGGGCCAAGGTTAGCCAGACTATGTCTGCATTTGGACCTGGGACTCCAGCCACTGTGGAACAATGAAGAGCTCACGGTGGAAATCTGATTTTACCTGTTGAGTATCGCGGTGTCAGGACACCCGCTCTTCATGGCATTCACTGAAATGCCCATCCCAGGCCTTGCCTTTTCCCTCAATGACCTCAAAAATAGGCACAGATACTTTCTCTGTGCCTGGGGCCCTCTGTGCTTTTAGGGTCCCAGGGAAATGTTCAGATTTATGTGACAGTCAGAAGAAACGACAAATATAAACCAATCTGGATTATATTCATCTTTATAGCAACCCAATCGCAAAACAAAATTTTAGATTTTCTTTGGTTGTCATTGCTGTTTTAAAATAAAAGGACACAGGATGGCAAAAATGTCTTTGGTCCGTGACAGGTCTGAGAAAATTATAGCTGGACCTGAGAGAAGGGAGATGGCACAAGTCATGACCATCAGACACTCTCCCTAGAATATGACTGCAGGGAGATGGGTTATGCAAGCAGCAGAGCTGAGACAATGACTGGCTGTCATATTGTTTGTGTGGATAGACATAAACCAGGAATGCTGGAAGGGCCCGCAAATTCCTAGTGTCATTCATCTCTGAAAAGTAGAGAGAAGAAGGCAACTGGAACCTGAAGAGTTAAGTTGGTTTCGTTTCATTAATTTAGTCAAAAAAACAAAAATCAAGAATAATTTTTAAAAAGAAACAAATGATGCAAAATGAATAGTAACTGTTGGTAATAGGGTGGAGGAGGAATTAATGCTTGATTTATTTTGTTTACTTTTTTAAACTTCCCCCGCCAAAAAAAAGAGAGAAATAGCCTCCCATCCATTCCTGAATCAAAGATCAGAGGAACCAGCCTGGTCCTTTTCCTTTCTGAGACTTGCGACTGAATTGTTCCTTTGAGTTGTGACTATCTTTATTAATTTGGCTCTTTCCACACTTCCTTCCACATAATCAAGTAACTGTTTCTGTTGTTTACCACTGAAGAAACTTCTTTCATTCTGGTGCTCTGCCAGCTGCTTCTGACAGAGGTGGGCACTTTTCTAGGGTGATAGGGCCCATTCACTGGGTGCTCACCAAAGGCCCTTCAAATGCCAGTTCCATGAGGCCCAGGGGGTTGAGTGAATGCTGGTCTGGGGTATCAGTCCACCCTGACATCATCTCTAGGTTGTGTTCTGAGCAAAGGGGAAAAAAAAGAGCTTACCTGACCAAGGGAAGTGGGATTGAGAAATAGAAAGTAAGCAAGAGGGCAGCCACACTAAGTACCAGGTGTTGTGACGGGTACTTCTCCAGCAGACATTGACAACACAAACATCTTGTGATTTTGGTCTGAAAGTGATGCATAGTGACCTCATGCTTTGTCATATAAAGCAGGATTCATGTAAGATTGAAAGGGTGAAACAACAAATGCTGGTGAGGATGTGGAGAAAAGGGAATACTTTTGCACTGTCGATGGGAGTATAAATTGGTGCAATCTCCATTGAAAATAGTTTGGAGAGTCCTCAAAAAGTTGAAGATGGAAACCCATACGATCCTGCCATCTCACTTCTGGGTATGCATCCAAAAGATATAAAATGCTCATTCGCAGAGATTTGTGTGCCTCATGTTTATTGAGGCCCTATTCACAATATCTAAGAACTGGAAACTACCTAAGTGTCCAACGTCAGATGATGGATAAAGAAGATGTGGTCCATATACACGATGGAACACTACACAGCCCTTAGAAGGGATGAAATCCTGTCATTTGAATCAACATGGAGGGATCTAGAGGGGATTATGCTCAGTGAAATAAGTCAAAAGAAGACAGATTCCTGATGACCTACTTCTAGGTGGAATTGAATAGACAAAAAAAAGGAACAGATGAAACAAAACCAACCCTTGGACACTTACAATAGTGTAAAAATTTTTACAAAGAATAAAAGGAGGTGCTCTTCAATTACCCAGAGACAACAGACATAAATAAGAAAATCCCATGCCAATTGAGACCTGTGGTCCCCTGACAGTGAGATCTCATGCTATGACCTTGCCTAAGGTCACATAAACTAATCAGTCACTGAGCTGCAGTCCAGGTGCAGGTGGTTTCATCTCTAAGGAGAGAACTTTTTCCAGAATTCTGAGAATCCCCCATGTTATGAGCTGAATTGTATTCCTACAGATTCCTGTGTTGAAACCTTAATCCCCAAGACCCCAGAGTGTAACTCTACTTGGAGATGGGGGTGAAAGAGCGATAAAGATAAAATGAGATCTTCCGGGTGGGCGCCCATTCATCTGATGGGCGTCCTTATAAGAAAAGAAAACGTGGACGCACAGGAGACAGCAGGCTCTGCCGTACAGAGAAAAGACAGGGTGAGGACACGGGGGAAAGCCACATCTGCATGCCAGGGAGCAAGCAAACCTGCAGACACCTTGCTCTTGAGCTTCCAGACTTTAGAACAGAAAGAGATAAACATCTAGTGCGCAAGCCTCTCCACCGTGGTTCCTCAGTCAACAACCGCACGCCGTGCGACAGTGGGGACAAAAGCTGTAATGGAGAGGACTCGGGGTTCCAGAGTCTGTGCCGGCACCCCCATCTGGGCAGCACTGAAGTACATTTCTCCATCCAGTGTCCTGGGCGCTTGCAGTGATGGGCAGTAGGGAAGAGGAGCGGGGGTGTGGCCCACATTGTAAGTATATGAGGGAGGGAAATACACCCAAATGGACAAGGGAAGTGGGGGGTGGGGCCGTCTCAAAGAGGAAAGAAAGGAATGGGGCTTAGGTTTGGACAGAGGTACTTGGAACCCAGAGCCCTCTTAGCTGGCAGCAGCACCCCCTGCCCGAACCCCTCTCCTGACCCTCCCCCACAACAGACTTAAAAGTCAGAAGGTCTGTGCGCCATCCCCCGCCCCCACCAGACACCAGGGAGATTCAATTACATTTAGAGACACAATGTCTGCCTCCCCTGGATTAATTTCCGGATCCTGCCAAAGCTTGTCCTTATCTCTTTTTTCTTGCTGAGAGTAAGAACCCTATAAAATCATCTCTATCAGGGTCCAAGAAATGAGCCCCGGCATGGCAGACCCAAGGATCCGGGGCTCGTGGCTCTCTGGACTCAAAACTGCCTCCTTCCTCGTTGAGCTGGGAAAAGCTCAGGTGTGACCAGTGCCGTGGCGCCCCCACCTCCTTTCTAAAGAGATCCACGGCGTCAGGACAGTGGGTGAGAACGCACTGGGCGTCAGCTACAAAGGACCAGCTCAAAGCCCCCCGTGTGCCAGCACCGCCCCACCACCTCCATTCAACTGCTCTCAGGGCTGATGCACCAACAGCGACAATCACAGTGAGGCAGCGGTACAGAGTGCTTTCCAAATCCAGCCCTTCGCTGACGTCGGCTTATTTCCTACCACACAGCCCTGTAAGCAGGTTGCCCAGCTCCTGTGGGGGGGACAAGTGTGGACCCCCATTCTGCATACGGCGAGCTGTGGTTTGGAGATTTGAGGCACCTTGGTTGCTCCCATGGTGCTGGTGGGAGATGACAGCATGTCCGCTCCTAACACAAGTGTAACAAGGTCTGAAAACCCCGTGTGGGTCGTCTGGGGGATAAAGCAATGTCCACATTTTGACTGATCCTGTGAGTTTAAAGCAGAAAACATACACAGAGTAGATATTGTATATGCAGGCTTAGCTCAGCTAATTTCCTCTGCAACCCTGTGACCTGAGGTACCCCGACTCCAGTTCCAGAACTTGGTCTCCCCAGCTCGAATTCCCCAAGCAGGCTGGCTGGACACTGTTGGATTGCTCAGATGTTGTACTGTTCCATATTCTTCCCAGTGTTAGACCCCATCGCCCGCGATTACTCGCAGGTGCAAAATTGTATGCACCAACAGTTAGAGCAGCAATTTCCTGACTGTGAGCTCAATCAGCCAATTGTGAGACAATTAGCTGCTCCCTGCTCATTTGGAGGGAGCCGGGGCGATGATTGCGTCTGCAATTAGCCAGTTGTGGGCAGCTCGATTTACTTGTGCGGTTTTGCACCCACAGGCAAGGACTGAGCCAAAAGTACACACGCAGGAACTTACTGCTCAGCTCCACACGTGCTCCACCCACCCACCTGTCTCTATTCATGGTCACTGGGGCTATTTCCTGGAGCCTCCGGAGACTGCAGCCTCGGGAGAGAGAAGATCAAACCACAGGGAAGGACTCCTGGCCGTGGAAACAAGCCTTCCCATATTTGGGCAGAGGAGGGAGGGAGAGAGATGAGATGCTGATTCGGATTGGCAGAAGAGCCTGTGTAAACAGTTCAGGGTTGGGGAGACCTAAATGAACCATTTATCTCCAAGAGGAATGCATCCCAAACTGGATCGGCTCAAAATCTTTTGCATAATCAGAATGCTTCTGCTGAGGAGCAGGGACAAAATTCTAACCTGGATGGAACGGGGGACTTGGCAGCCATATTCGTCACTGGAGCAGCAACAACTTTGCTCTTCCCTTGTCTGCATCCTACTTAGAGAAGAACCAATTCTCCCACTGGAGTTGGAGAGATTGCTACCCACCTGGTCCTACTGGGGGGAACCCAGAAATCCAGCAAATCCTATTGCAGCTGCCCACTGCATGAGTTGTAGGCGGACTGGATTTGGTCTAGTTTCCCTTTAGCTAGGAGTTGATTAAAACAAAAGTACACTGTCAGTTCAATGACCTTTTGTCACATCGGTGGACTCTTCTACCGGAAAACAACACATCTGTAGGTTTGAAAAGGAATCCCAAAGGAAAATTGGCTGAGACGGCTCCCCGAGCTGTCCTTGAACCTGCTGTAAGCGGACGGGGTACTTGCTTGCCTGTCCTAACTGTGCAAAACCCGTTCGAACAGTGGATTACAGCCAAAATATGGAAACAGTTCAAAAAGCTACCAATGGGTGAATGGGTGAACAAAATGCAGGCTATCCACACAAGAGAATATTATTCAGTTATATAAAGTATGAAGAACATGGCGTGGGGGACCCTTGAAATCATTACGAGGTGAAAAACATGGGTCACCAAAGGCCACAGGTTGTATGACTGTATTTATGTGAAGTGTTTGGAAGAGGCACATTCATAGACACAGATAGCATGCTAATGCTTGCCTCCTGCGGTGGGGTAGGAACCAGGAGCAACTGATAATGGATTTGGGGTCCCTCTTGGGGTGATGAAAATGATTTAGAATTGGATAGTAGGATGAATGCTTGCGTAACCTTTTGAATAGAATAAAACCATGGAATTGGCACTTTAAATTTTATAGTATGTGAACTACATCTCATTAAAAAATACTATTACAATAGAGAAAATTTGCCCTTTGGGAACCTGGGAGCAGACACCAGCAAGAGTCTATCCTGGCCTTGGCCCATCCACAGGCCACCAAGAGAACCCTTGGGAAACAGCCCTAGCAAGAAAGAAAGAGATTGCAGATTTTTTCTGAGGCAGGCCACCCGCTCTTCATTCATCATCGAAAATAATTGTTGAAACTTATTGTATATGAGATGATTTAGGAAGCCTTAGGAAGATAGACATGATGCTTTTTTGATCTAGTGTTGGAACTGGAGTGTGTGAGGGAGAGGAATTTCAAGTAAGTCAGTCACGTACCCCTCCCCGTGTCACTATTTCCCAATTACCAGTGCAGCATTTTCTTGATCCAGAATTGGGAGCACTACATTGTAGCCAACAAGAAGCCAACACAGTCAAGAAGATGGTTTGATTCTTCATCTTTCCTTTATGGAGGGGGTTGAATGTTTTCTTCTTCAGTTAACCTTTTTTGTTCTTCAACACTGCTGACATAGTGTGGATTTTTGGAGCACTTTTTAATTTATGTTATTTAGTTGTTCATCTTGGCTGCCCCTCCTGACCCCAGGACATGAAGCAGATGACCTTGGGACGAGCTTGGATGATGTCCAGTCGGACCAACCCTCTGTTCCACCAGGGCTCAGATATTAAGTCGAGCAGGTGTGCAGATAGCTAGGTGGATCGGCCAGGAGATATGAATTCAGTATAAATGGAAACTTCGTGGCCTAATAATAGCATCCACCTCCCACGTGTGAGTGGCAGCCCAAAGCTACAAACGCTAACAGCAAGAACCAGGGGGAAGCAACGATTTTGTTAGTAGTAGCTGGATATATGGATGCTCCCATCGCGCCCCCCCATCATCTGAGACACACGTCTTGAAAGTGGTATGTGTGCACATTGTGACTGTTTCTTCCCGGCACTCCCAGCCCATTCAGATTTGCCCCGGTGTTTGACCCGTCCCTCCACCAGCCTATATTTTATTGCTTAGGCCAGAAATATGTGAGTCCTGATGAATAGCTCTCATCCCAATGTGCAAATTATGGTTAAAAACTCAAATACTATTGTTTCAATCTCCTCATTCTCTCCAGCACACCTACACTGTGTCACTTTAGTCTAGTTCACCGCCATCTTGTCCTGGGTAACACAATCATCCTCACTGCTCCCTCCACACTTGCCCCGCCATAGCTGATCCTAATTAGAATAATGTAATATGGTCTCATCAGTACCTTAGTAAAAGGTGGCTGCCCAGGGTGCTTAGAATAAAGAGCAAAAAACTTTCCTGGGAGCCCTCTTTCAAATGTGAGTGGGACCTAAATGAAAAGCAAGTATCTCTGAAATATCGATACCATACACTCCTCCCGATTCCACCACTATTGCCCCAGACCAGGCCTTTATAATATTATGAATGAGATCTCATGCGTATGTAGAAGAGGAGGGGAAATACATTCTGAAGTTAGCATGGAAAATAAGTGTGTCAGACATATATGTTTGCCAACTCCTCTTCCAATCCCCATCCTTGGGTGCACAGGAAGACTATATTTCCCAGGTCCCCTTTGTGTTTGAGTTGTCATGTGACTCAGTCTGACCAATGGAGTATGGACAAAAGTGATCTATGCCCCTGAGTTTAAAATTCAGTTCACATTGGAATCACCTAAGGAAGTTTACAACATACTAAAACATGGGTCTCCACCCCTAAAATTCTGATTTAATTGGTACTGGGCACAACCTGGGACAATCTTTTTTTAAAGTTCTGCTGATAATTCTAAGATGTCACAAAGTTTGAAAGCTGATGTAAGCCACTACCAGACATGGTCTCCAAAAGCATTCTCTTTTCTCATTCTCTTCTGTGGTGACTTAGAAGCACACCAGCCCAGATATTGGAAACTATCAGCATTGGGATTCTGAGTGGCAAGCGTCTCTCGACTGGACTTATAACCTGAACAAGAAGTACATCTTTACTTATTTTTTCAGTTGATCGGTTATCACAGCACAGCCTCTCTTATTCTCACTAGTGCAATTCAAATCCTATAAAGTCAAAATTGCTTTCAACATGCCTTTAGGAATTAACCTCCACAGAGCGAGAAACACCATCCATTTCCCTCCAACTCCAAAGGAGAGCACTCCTTTTTTAAGAATAGTAATAGGTAGAATTTTCAGCTTACGTTTAAAGTATATGGTGTAAGTTAATATGAATTATACATGCTAACATCCCAGCGAGATACTCCTGTCAAAAGAAGCAGGCAGAAATTGCGAACCTGCTGAAAGAACTGTAAATGCTTATTGTCTGTCTCATCCTCATTATCCGACAGTAGTTCTCAGCCTGGATTATATTACTCAGAAATAACTGTGGAGCTTTTAAGGTATATCCATGGCTACAGCATTAAAGATCATTTGATGACATGTCAGTACCACAACTACCTCTACAGTTCTCATTCACAAGAATAAATGAAAGTCATCAACCATCAACCCAGTGTTTTTAAATCTTCATATGGACCCTATCATGCTTTGTCCCCCAGCCTTCAATTGAGTTTGGATGTTCTTAATTTAGTTTTCACATCCTTCTTTATCATGTCGTTAGATGGTGAAGAAATACAAAATATAGAGAGAATAGATGAATCTCAAAAATATTATTTTTAACAAAAGGAGCCAAATATAAAAAGCATCAACTGTATAATTTTATTTGCTTCAATAGTGGGTCAGCTAATGCATGGTAATAATATTCAGAATAATGGGGTTTTTTGGTTGGTGGGCGTGGGGAATATAACGATTGATGAAAAGAGGTATGAAATAACTTTTCCTTGATCAAAACAGGTACATATATACATATATATTATATATAGTTTTATTTAGTGAATCATACACTTAAGGTATATAATTTCACTGTACATAAATGCCATCTTAATATTTTTAAAGGAAAGGAAATAAAAAGGCAAATAATAGACTGAGGATTATTTTCTCCTGAAGACCAATGTCTTTCATTGACTGCTTAGTTTTGTTTTGTTTTGTTTTCAGTTAAGTCTTAAAGACCAACGTTGTCCTGTAATCCATAATCAATTGGTGTCACCTGGAGTGACCTCACAAGGGATAGTGTTCATACTGTAGTGCAAGGTCATAAGGAATTAAAAACAAGCGGAGAATAAGTCCTTCTGAGGACAGGAGTCTGGGAAAAAGAAAAAGAAAAATGAAGACAGACCTAGAAAAGATTGTCTCTGACTGTGGAGAGCCACAAAGCTGAAGCCTAAGATGGAATGGGGCTCCTTTCTATAAAACAACAGCAGAGTAGGACAGGAGGCAGATCAGCTTTGCTCACTGGAGAGCAGAAGAAAAAGAAGCGTTGATTGTTTTCTTATCCAAAAAAGGTCCTCAGACCCCCAAGAATTTACCCAATGCTGGTTCAACATACCAGTCAGATATTTGTTTGAGGGGCAAGAGGTTTTCTTTAGGGTTGCAAGAGGTAGGAAAGACATTTAAGCTAATAGGCTATGCTATCATACCTTAATGCAAAATATATCACTTGGTTGGTTGGTTTTTTATAGTTCCCTTAGATCACCCTCATTCAGTTCACTCAAAATAGGTTGAGAGTATCCACATAATCCTGAGGGCCGATCCGTCTTTTGGAACTTGCCATCTCCAATGTAGCCAGCATGACAGAGGAGGTAAAACTTGATGATGCGTCCAATGATATTAGCTTCCAAAAGTCAGTTGAGGCACACTTTGTGGTGGAGCAGCAGTTAGGTCAATCGTCTCCAAAGAATGCAGGCCACTTACTCCTGGGTTCGAGTCCCAGGTCCCAGGGGAAGCAACCAGTGTGAAGAACTAAATTCAAAAAATAACATAAAGATGCTTCTTCTTCCTCTCTTTCTGTCTACCTGCTTACTCACCTTCATCTGTGCCTGCACCTTTATTTAAAAAATAAAAAAAGATCATTTGATGACATGTCATTACTAGAGCTACCTCCACTAGTTCTGATTCACAAAAATAAATGAAAATTATCAACCCCATTAGCCCAATGTTTTTAAATCTTCATATGGATATCTTAAAAAAAAGAAAAGAAAAAGTCGGCTCAATTTTTAGATTCTCCTAGGTGTCTGGGGACATGATATTAGTGTAATGAAAATAGAACATTACTGAAATACCAAATTAGCATTTTTTGGTGAATGTTGATTGTGGATATTGATACTGCTGTGTTCATTGCAATGACTTTCATTATCATAGTTAATAATAATGGGTTTTTTAGTATATATAGGGAAGTTATTGACTTTCTCAATCAAATTATATATATTAGGTCACTTTTATATGGCATACTAATTTTTCTAATTATTTTTCGAGTAAAAATAATAATGTCTTCTGAAAGTCACAGTCACTTACCTCTTTTTATTCAATATTCTATTTCCTACTTTATCCCCTTGTCCACATAAAATAAATGCTCATTGACTTTGTGCTCAACTTGTATATGAATCTCTCAATTAAACAGAAATGTCACTATTAAATGTCATTTTGGCTTCAGCCTGGCAATTTTGAAAGATAAAGCATATTCTCACTGGTATTTTTTTTTCTCACTGGGGCTACGGCAGATTGATAATAACTGCCAAAGATATGCCTGTATTAACACTCTTTGGAACCTGTGAATGTTGCCTTTATGTTTTTTGCAGATGTGATTAAATCAAGGATTAGAGGAGGAGATTATCCTGGGTATCATGATGGATCCCAACTACCATCACACATACCCTTATAAAAGAGAGGCAGAGGGAGATTAGCTACACACAAAGAAGACAACATGAAGACAGAGGCCGAGACTACAGTTCATAGAGGTACAAAGCAAAGGGATGCTGCTGATCACCAGGAGAAACTAGACAGGAAATGAATGCTCCTTCAAAACCTCCAAAAAGATCCAATCCTGCCATCATCTTGATTTCCAACTTCTGGCCTCCAGAATTCTGAGAGGATAAATTTCTGTTGTTTTAAGTCCCTAAAGTTGTGGTAATTTGTTACAGAAGTCTTAAGAAATGATTACAAAGACCAAAATAGCAACGTATTTCTGATTATAAAAACGAATAGATGCCCAATCTAATTAATTCAAGCAATAACACAAGATCCCGCCACCAAGAAATTACCAATGTTAATGTTGCAAATTTTATTAAATGCTTTCATTATTTTACAGTAGACATGTGAATATTTTAATCTTCTTAATGTTATTTAAAAGCTACCAGCTCCAATCCAAAATATTTCTCAATCATGTAAAGGAATGAGTATAATGAACTGCAGTAAGAGCTAACAAGGTCAGATAATTAAGTCAAAGTTAAGGTCTATTAAGAAAGAATTCTGAGAGACAGAGTATGTAGTGTTTATAGCATTCCTAATAGTAATGTCACCTGCTCATTCCTAGTTAATCATAGTTGATCAAAGAACTTTATAACTTGGATACATAATTCTATTTGCGAATATTAAAGATCAGTGCAGTATTAGTCACAAATGCTACTGGACCATGAACCACAATCTCAGTTGTGTTATCCTTGTCATGGTTACGTTAACTCAGAGATTATTTTAAATTAGTGGTATCCAAAATGTCTTAGCAAAAATGAGGGACTGAGTATGGGCCATAAATTGAATCCATTGTTCTCCTTGGTGATAAACTCTTGCTCCATATAAGTATCAGTCACAATCGTATTTTAAATGCAAATAGATGATGTTTGTCTAGTCTGAAACTTCCTCAATCTCGTAAAAAAAATACACAGTTAGACTGTGTTTTAGAAGAGTCTACATGATCTGATATCTGTTTACCTTTCTAATTTCATATACTGTCAGTCACACCATGGACTCCAATCTCACAGTCTTCATTCTGCTTCTTCAATGCACCAAGTTAGCGCTCCTGCCTCAAGGTCTCTGCTCTTGCTGTCGCCTCTACCAGGGGCACTCTTGCCCACCTTTACAGAGATGTCAGCTACTCCTGACTGCCATCTATCTCCTTCTCCTCCTCCTCCTTCTTCTCCTCCTCCTCCTTCTTCTTCTCCTCCTCCTTCTCCTTCTTCTCCTCCTCTTCCTCCTCTTCTTCCTCCTCCTCTTCCTCTTCCTCCTGCTCTTCCTCTTCTTCCTCTTCCTCTCCTCTTCCTCCTCCTCCTCCTTTTGTCATCTTCCTTCTTCTCACCTCCTCTCCCTCCTTGTTTTCCTCTTGCTCCTTATCTCCCTCCTTCTCCTCTTCCCATATTCTAGAACTCATATTCTCATCACATCAACATGTTTTATATTCTCGATAACACTTGCCACAGTCTCCACCTGTCTTATTCATCTATTTATTTACTCATCTCCTTTGACTCATTGTGTTTACAAGTCTCTTCAATAAACATGTATCTGACACATAGTATGAGCTTAATAAATATTTGTTGAACAAATAAATTGACTTCTGAGATGTGTAACAGTTTCAGAGATCTGAAAGGAAACTGATGAAAGGAGATTATAAATACAACCCCTAACGGTAATAAAATTCCTCAATATAAGCCATAACATTAAAACTGGGGAAGGGGTGAAAGACAGGAGGTAGAAGGGAGATGGTGTAGCAATTTTCTGCAGAAGAACCAACTAGAGAAAGCCAGCAAAGTCAGATTTTTATGCTCTTTCTTTCAAAGATCCCTTTGCCTCCAGGGGCTGGCCAGTGTCAAGAATGGTGAATTTAAGAAAGGAGATCTGTTATTTTAATCTGAAGAAGCAGAAATGGAAAGTCAAGTCATTTGATTTTACAAAACTGATACAAAGAGGCATTAAGATGAAAGCACATGTTTCATGTTTGAGATGCATTTTGGTCACCAATAAGATCAAATTGATTCTGCTCTTTCGTTGGCAAGAGCAGAAGGTAGGCGTAGCCCCGGAGAGCTACAGGCCTGTGCTCATCCAGACCAGCTCTTCTGGTTAGTGTTCTCTGGCTCAGTCCAGAGCCCTTGGAGCTGAATTCAGGGTGATATCTGAGCCCAAGTGTGACAAGCCCAGAGCTGGGTTGTTACTGGAGGTGGCTTGGCTGTTAGGAGCCTCCTCTCTGCCCACTTTGAAATAATGCTTGAAGCAGCTCCTTTTTCAGACGTACTTTCTCTTTTAACCACTTTCAGATTCCGCAGCAGAACTTTAAAAAGAGACATCTTTCTTTTGACTTTGAAGTATGTTGTTTGTCTTGGGCTGACTGCAAATTAGCAGACATTTTAATCGCAGGGCTTTGTGGCTCTGGCGGGTGGCGGTCCGTGCGGTTACTTGGCAGAGCGAAAGCAAATGCTCTGCAGGAACGGGCTAGTCCTCCAGCGGAGTGAAGAGGATGCCTTAAACGCTGGGGGTGCTGCTCCTGTCTCCAGTTCAGTTGCTACCCTACTTTGTCCTAGAAAACCCAAAACACATTTGGCCCCGCGCACTTTTCTTCCTCTTGATTTTTAATCTTGAGAGCCATTTCAAGGAAATGTAATCCATGTGTTTCTGATTCATTTAAATCACAAAAACATTGCATCTTGAGAGTTATTTGATGTCCAAATCCTTTTGAGACTTTTTAATAAACTCTCCAAGTCTTCTGGCTTTAAAAAACACACACTCACGTTTTGCCAAGGGTGAATGACTTCAAGCGCCCAAGGGTTTGGATTGAATGTGAAATTCTGAACTCGTAAATTATGACCCTGTGAAGATAACGCCTGTGTCTACAGGAGACCCAAGCAGCCCAATCAAAGGCCAACACACAAGGTTGTCATCCAGATGTTGCATAACCTCAGTGCGTGGCTGAGCATCAGGAAAACATCCGGACGGTTCGCTGATGTTTTCCCTCTTCATTCAGATGTTCGCTGTGCTGGCGCTAAGGACATGGGCAGCAGCTGTGGATCCTGGCGCGGGCCGAGGAGCTGCTTTTAAAAGAGTTTCTGCGTTGACATGTGGATCACAGTGTGCATGGGATGGGGTGGGGTGAAGAAAAGAACCTGGTGTTTTGGTAAAACGGGTTGTGTTGAATAAGTTGTGAGATTTGGAGGGCTGAGGAAGAGGTTACCAAATGTGTGTGAGCATTTCTCCAGAAGAGTGGGAAAAGCCAGGAAAGATTTAATAACACGCCGGCTCGTTTTTCTAATTCAAAGGAAGATGTGGTAAGGCAAAAAAAAAAGATTCTTACTCCTAACAAGGAGAAGAGATCTAAACATGCCATGTGTAAACTGAAGGTCATGCCAGGTCTTTGATGAGGTGAGGAGAAAGATAAATTAACCAGGGAAGCCAATTCCTGTATAGACGTTGAATGAGATCAGGAGCTTCATAAAACAATGATCATATTAATGATAACTAGCTCTTATATGGACTTTGCATGGCCTGTATTTTAGTAAGTACGTAATAATAATGTAAATAATACTACCTAACTCATAACCATTTGGATAACACACATACTGTTCTAAGGTTTTCAGGTGTTGACATTTACTTTGCCCAGCTTTCTGAGGTGATGCTCCTCCTCTAAAGAAGATCCTTCACTCAGCGGCCATTGAAACTGGTCAATGAGCTATGTTTTCAACGAATCAGATAAACCAGGGGTCCTCACCCAGGGGTGATTTTGCATTCAAGGGGATATTTGACAGTGTCAGGAAACATTTTAATTGTCACAACTGGAGGTAGGAGGAATTACTTCTGGCATCTAGGGAGCAAAGGAAAAGGATGCTGCCTAACACCCTACAAAGCACAACACCCCACAATGCAGGGGAGCCAGGGCGCTATTGTTAGGGTTAAAGAACCCCAAGAGAAACCAAAGAGCAATCCCTTTTGACATTCAAATTCTGGGCTTCTTGTTTCTGACATGCAGATTGGAATTCTAGCCTTTTCAACAGCTGGAGCACTGCCTATCATTTGTTGTAACTTGAGTGCTCATCAGAATCCCCTAGAACAACTGCTAAAACAAAGATTCCTGGACTCCATAACTCAGGACATCTGAAAAGGGTTCTGAGAATTTGCATTTCTAACAAATGCCCATATAATGTGGTGCCACCGGGCTAGATTTAATATTTTCACAGTTACTATGGTTATGAAGGCTGGTGATGAAGGCATGAGGGCCCCCAATACTGAACCCCAGGATTAGAAGAACATGGGGTCAAGTTTGTAAAACTTAGACCGCTTCATGGAATACTTGTCTCTTGCAGGCATCTTACTTGTCCTCAACAAGAGAAGACTTTAGCGAAGCTCTGCATACCCAGGTCTCACTCCGTTTCACCCACAAAGAAGGCTGCCCATCTCCATGAGGAGGAGAAGAGCTTGTGACTAGGGAGGGAAAGCAACCAAGGCAATTCTTTCTACCACATGGAATGACACTTCTGTGCTGGATACGAACTGTCCCCACAGCATGCTGGGCCTCTCTTTGGCACTAAAAATGTCCTTCCTTATCGCCGAATCTGAAGTAGGTCCACTCACCCTCCCTAAGCCAATCTCGCCCAACTCACTCAGTTTTATTTTGTGCATAGCATTTGCTTTTATCTGAAACCATGTATTTGATGATATATTACTATCTTTTCCCTTCTTTCCTTCCCCCACAGAATACAGGACTATGAAGGTTAAGATTTCTTATTTCTTAGTCATTGGACTATTCCTAACACTGAGAAGAATCTATGGCACATAATAAATATTTGTAAATACTTATTGAATGAATGAATGACTCTTAGCAAAACCTGTGGTCTCTTTTTACCCCCCACAGTAAGTCTTGTCCCTTTCCATGCCTCATCTCTCTCCTTCCTCTCTCTCTGCCCCTTCACCTCATTTCTTGCCATGTAGCTCTTCTTCCTTTTTCTCCCCATGGGATTCTCACAGGTAAACAGTTTCTGTGTCCCTGAATGGTCAGAAAGTGATAAATACTAAGTACCCAAGATAGATTTAGCAGGTCCAAGACATCACTTTAGCCATGTCTTTGCAACTCACCTTACCTAGACCTGGTAAACACTATAAAAAATGCCTGGAAAGAAGCAAATTTGGGTAAAAAGAGTCAAATATACTACGAATTGAACTGTTGGTGGTGTATTTAATATCCTACATACAGATGTTGACTTACAATGATGTACACCTTAAACCTACATAATGTTATGATGCAATGTTCCTTCAATTAAAAAAAAAATCTAAGTCATAACCCAGGGCATCCAGCAGTGAAAGTGATCATATAAAGGAGAACAAATACAAAAATAACATCAGAAAACATGATAACAGTAGTACTTAACACTTACCGAGTCCTTACATCTCATCTGGTCCCTACAACAACCTGTTGGGTTAAATAAAGTAATTTCCTCATTATCTAAAGAAAGAAATGGAGGATCAGAGAGACTTTGCAATTCTCCCAAGGATAATGGGAAAACTGGGTGTTTAATGCTGGCATTTGAATCCAAAGTCTGTCTTCTTAGTTAAAGAGAAGATCAATAAATAGTTGCTGATTGATTGATTGATTGATTGATTGAAGCAGAACTCCAGGTTGAGGGTTGTCACCATCTGTCCTCATCTGTCACTGAGTTGCCATGTGAAATAAGATTGTTTATCTTTCTGGAGCCAGTCCTTGTCTGATCTTTCACTAAAATTCCTGTCTAACCTGTCAAATTAATGTTATTTTTGCCACTAAAAGTTTACTGAGTAACAAAGACATACTTGATTCCAATTACATCACCAAAATAGAAACTCTCTCCATGGAGTTGTGCATTCCACAACTTTCTGTTCCTTCTCCTGGGTTCTCACATCAGCAAATGAAACCAATATTTATCTAGTCACTTAAGCCCAAATCTGAGCATCCAACCAATTTTCCCTTTTATTTAATTTCAGCTTCAAGTGGGTACAATAACCTGCTGAGATCTCCTCGAGCTTCTTTGTCTTCTCTATCCTTATCACCAGTGCCTTTGAGGGGAGCACCATCATCTCTCCCTGGACCAGTACAGTTATTTCATAACTAATTTCCTGGTTCTAGTCCTGTCCTTGTCCCTTAAACGCCTCAAAATAGCCAACAAATCATTGCAAATAAAATAATTCTTAACCAGCATTCTTTTAAAAGCTTTCAACCGTTTCTTATTTATTCATTTTAATTGAGGTTACATTGATCTATGACATGGTGTAAATTATCCAACATGGTATTCACCCCCTATCTCCATGATTGACTCCCTTTACCCACTATACCCACTATTCTGTGATCAGAATCTAAGAGTTTGTTTTCTTGCATTTTGTTCATTTACTTTGTTTTTTATCTTCCATATGTGAGTGAAATCATAAAGTAGTTGTCTTTCTCTAACTGATTGATTTTACTTAGCATCATCTCCTCGAGTGCCATCCAGGTTGTCACAAATGGCAGGATTCCATCTTTTTTATACCTGAGTAGTAATCCATTATATATATAGACCTCAGCTTCTTTGTCCACTTATTCATCACTGGACACTTAAGTTGTTTCCATATTTTGTCTATTGTGAATACTGCTCCAATGAACACAGCGGGGCAGATATTCTTTTGAATTAGAACTTTCATATGTTTTCAAATTAATACCCAAAAGTAGGATTGCTAGATCATGTGGTAATTCCAGTCTATGTTTTTTGAGAAATCTCTATACTGTTTTCCATGGTAGCTGCACAAGTTTACTTTACCACCAATAGTGTACAAACGTTTCCTCTTTTTACAAAACAAATTCCAAGCATCTTAACATGACATCCAGCATTCTATGATCTCACATTCAAGCTGTCAACCTCTTATGGTTTCCCTCTTTTTTGCATATCCAGCAAGACTGAACTTCCCAGAATTCTCTGGTAGCTCCATAACACACACCACTCAATACAATCTTTGTGCTCATTTCTTAATCAGGGATTCCCTTTTCTCCTTTCTCCTCTTGTCTGCCTCCCAGGGCTCAAGTACAGAATCATCTCTTTCCGGAAGCTCTTTGTTTGTTTTCTTGTCACTTGGGTTAAATGTTCTATGCTATTGTGAATCCCAGCATTTAACACATGGTAAGATAATTTCCGATATCTATCTATTATTGCCATAAAACAATGAGCAGGGACACAGCAGAGAATATGCATTTACTTTTCTATCCCCAGGCCTAGCATCATTGCCATATATTCAAGAGCATGAATTTTGGCAATACTGAATGCGTTGATACTGCACTTTCAGTTTTGAGATTTCAGATGCCTCATTTGTGAAGTGAATAAATGAATGGTATTTAACTTGCTGTGTTATTATAAGGGTTCGATGATGAATGCCTGCAAGGCAGCTTACACAGTCCTTGGCACATGGTAGCAATTAGATATTAAATATTCAAGAAATGGTTCTCACCATAATAATAATAAACCTGTCTAACTGAGTTAAGATGAACCTATTTAAAGAATCATATCTTTCAGGAGTGACAAGGTGCTGCTGCTTTGCACAAATACTGGACCCTCGGTCATGTTCTAAGGGGCCACCACGAGTCTGTGTGCATATGGAGGCTCTGGCCACCCTGGAGAAATGGCACCAGGAAGTTGACCCCATTCAAGTCCATGCTTCAAAGTGCCCTTCAAAGGAGGACTTCCCATCCCCTACAGTTAAAATGCAAGCCCTGGCATTCACTCTTCCTTTTCAGCTTTGTTTTCTTCAAGGTACTTATCCCCACGTGAAATGGTTTTCTATTCTAAATGTGAACTTGTGTTGTTTACCTCCTCAGCTAGAATCTCAATGTCCTTAAGAGCAATAGCTTTGCTTCATTCTCTCTGCTGCTCATACTTCACATTAAGTAGTGCCTGCTACACACAGGTATTCCACAATATTCTAGAATAAAAGAATACATCAGAATTCCTTCCATGTTTTTGTTTTAGTATTGCTTTAATCTTTAAGAAGTATTAAAGACTCCAATACTTATTCGAAGTAATCAAGACTTAACTAATACTTTTGTGGGTTACATCTATCAACACTTATCACATTAGTAATTAAAATTGAGGGGAAAATTTAAACTAAAACTGAGTTTCCAAGAGATTCAGTAATTCCAGAGAGGGCAGCAATCTGAAGAACTAGAAGAGGTGGATCCCAGTGAGGCAGAAGAATTTGGATATGCAGGAAAAAAGCCTTTATTAGAAATGGAACATTCTCTTTCCAAGGTGCCATTGATGCAAGATCCAGGCCCTCTAGAAAACAAAGTTGTTTCAAATTTTTTTAATTTAATAGAAGATTTTAAAAAGTGAAAAGTCACTTGCAAGATCTGAATTCATGTTTGTAAAGACTACATTAAAGAATCATCTTATAAATCGGTATTTATGTGCTAATGTTGATAGATACATAAGAACTAAAATGTTTTAAAGGAGAGTCAAGGAGGAAATAAAAGACTTAGAGGATGGATCCAGAGGTCTTAGTAAATAATTCACAAGAGATCCAAAAGGAGACCAGAAAATGGAGGGGAGAAAAGCAGTGATCCAATAATAGAAGAAGGCTGTGAATTGGACCTTGAACTAGTCTAGTCTTTAGAATTAACAGAGTTCACTGAGCCCAAGCAGAACTAATGAAGAAGGATAAATGCTGGCAGTGTCTTGCGAAATTCTCAAACTTCAAAATAAAGAGAGATCCTTACAACTTTTCAGAAAGAAAGCAAGGTGTTGAGATGACTTTTACTCCTAGCCCTCAGGCTGGTGTACCTCAGGGGAGCAAATGGTAAACATTTAAGGAGCTGCATCCTGAATGGGTGGAGAACACGGTCAAAGAATCAGACAGATAAGACTTAGGAAAACAAAAGAAGCAGAATGCAGTGGGAGAACAGTCCTTGGCAGAAAAGTTGATCTGCTCATGCAGGAGAGCAATAGAATTATGTGGGGGGTTTCTTTTTAAACAGTATGTACCCTTGAGGTCCTGGATTCCCATTTGGAAATCATTGCTGGATGAGACTCCGTTACTTATGAGGGGATTTTCATTTATCCATATCTGGATTTTTTTATTCATTCCATTGACATTCCTTGAGTAGCTACTGTGTCCCAGGCATCAGGACTAGGCCCTGAGATGGGACTGAACAAAACAGACAAGGTCTCTGCCTTTCTGGAGTTTATATTCCAGTAGAAGAGACAGGAAAGCAAATGAATACATTAACCGACAAGTTCACTAATGACTGAGATCAGTATCATCTAGGAAGTAAACAGCAATGTGGAAGACGAAAAGCAAGACCTTGGGTATAGGACAGGGTGGTCAGGGAAGGAGTGACATAAACCAGAGTCCTGAATGACTGCCCTACAGAAAGAGCAAGGGTCAAAGGTCTCTGATCAGAAGGCAGAGCAAGGGGAAAGGCCGGAAATAAGAACATGTGTTTAGGAACCTAAAGAAGACTGTGGGGGGTTAGTGGTTAGATGCCAAGGGAAGTGAGATGGAGACAGAGAAGGACAATGATAAGATGACCTTGTGAGTGGTAGCAAGTCAACATCCAGGCTGCAGAGGGGAGCTTCTGGACCTGAGACCCTCATGGCTGGGGCAAGGTGCCTGACCCCAGCTGGTTCCATCTTGAATCAGGCCCAGGCCTGAGACCTGGGGTGGGAAACCCAGAAGTAGGAGAGGAGGGAGACCACAGTGACTGTCACACCTGGTGAAGCTGTCATCACGGAGCATTAGCATAAGAAAGGGAGGCCCTTGTGTTTGGGCTTGTCACCTGCAGTGACAGGGTGTACAAATGTGGGCAGGCACGGGGAACAGAGGCCTTCAGCATCTGTGCTGACAGTGTTGGGGACCACAGCTGTCACTCCACAGGCCGCCCGCCCCCGCTACCCACGCTGCGTTAGAGACAGCAGCTCCTCGCCCACCGCTTTTGTTTCCACACAATGTGTCAGGAGTTGGCAGGTCTTTGCTGAGAGACATGGGCGGGACGCACCTGCTCGCTGGGGCAGAAGTGTGCTGGGTCCCTCTCCCCTTCACCCCGGATTGGATTGGGAGGCCCTTCTGCCTGAGCCCCCAAGGCTGGGCCCTGGGAGCTTGGCTTAGACAGAAGCACAGGAGGAAACTCCTTGAGCACCTCCTCCTTCCTAATCTCCCTGCTGAGACTGAACACACAGGCAAATAAATATCAAGGTAAAGGGGACCTGTCCAAGATATGATTGTGATGGAAAACACATCGCAGGTCAAGAGTACTGTCGAGGCTGCTCTAGGGACACTGTTACTTATTCACTCTTAGGAGAGTTGATATAAATATTACTATTTCTATGATGCCAAAGTAAGATACGACCACATAAATATTAGTTGCAAGTTACACACAGGCTTTATGACTCACAAGTGCCTGATGCCTGGGTTCAGCTAAACGGGGGCCCGTGGTGATCTTCTTTGGAACAGCGGCTGCAGCGATGAGTTTTGACAGGCGAAGAGCTGAGCGTCCGACGGGACACCGGCGAGCAGTTGCTTCCAGCCCATCACCTTCTGGAACATCGTAGGGTCTGTGCTGGAGTCTCAGCGACTGACAGTGTTTGAAGCGGGAGCCCCCTTTATAGCTTGAATCCACAGGCTTTCAGCTGGGTACATTCAGGGGTCTCTCATCACATCTTAACGTTCATTTTACATATCACACTAACATACATTGGTGCGTCAGGACATTGCTGCCGTCTTATCTATCGCTCAACATAGGTTTACTCTCTTTACTAAACACAAGCAAGGTTCCAAGCAAGTTTAAACATGCTTTTCTGAGTTTGTAATAGTAACCTAGTATGGCATCAGAATATTTCAAACAACTTCAAATTAATACAACGGGGCCAAAGTTAGTTCAAGAGATGGGTTGGTTTACACGAGAAAACTTTCAAATGACTCCAGAAACCAGATGATGGTTTCTATTGTTTATCAAGACCTGCCTTTCCGTCTGGTCAACCCTTCTGTAATAAAGAGGGAACTGGGCACCAGGGTCAACAGTCTATGGAGCTGGAAACATGTAGAGCAGAATAAAAATGGATGGAAAGCATCAGTATTTGCGCAGAGTTTGCGACAATCCACGGTAGCATCAAATCCACTTCTAAGAGACTGCTGAGAGAATTCTCCACTTCCGGAGAATTGCTGATGTCTACTGGGTGCCTACAAGGAATGAGGCATTTATTTTGTGTCTTCTCCTTGATCTTCACAAAGCCCTTGAAGGGGAAACACAGAGGTGGGGAAAGAACCTACCCAAAGTCAGGGTGAGAGGACTGCAGAGCAGGACTGTGATACAGGCTGTCTGCCTCCACAGCTTTGCATCTCATCCGATCCTCAGGGTGACGCAGGGAGTGAGGAACTAAAGACGAAGAAACAGATCAAGTGAGGTGACATGACTGGAGCCCGGATGCAAACCAGACCTCGCTCTTGCCCTGCTCTTGGCAGCCTCTTTATATTACAGCAGCTGTTGAGGGCTTGGCTGTCCTGGCCCATTTCTCATTGGAACCCTTGATTTTGTTTGTGGGTGTTTCTTCCAGATGTTTGACAGAAAACAGACTTCAGCTTTGGAACGAAGCAAGGTGCAAGTGCAGGCAAGAACTAGAAGCTCAGTTTCATCAGGGCCAGCTCCACCCGCTTGAGGGACAGCCCCATTTTTCCAGGGCTTATGACCCTCTTGTTTGTAAGACAAGGGCATTGAGACTTGGAGAGGGCACCTACTGCTTTCATGCTTGCAATATTCACAGAGCTGTTAGGCCCTCTGCAACACCCTCATTTTATGGCTGAGGAAACAGGGATCCCAAGGTTAAGTAACTACCCTAAGGGCACAGAATCCATTGTCAGCAGAGCCAGAGGAAGTGCTCAGACCCCACTGTGAGCCTGAAAGAGCAGAGTGAAAGACAGACGCAAACGACCAACCTTGAGTGCCTCTGGGAGCTGGCAGCTGGGAGCTGATTGATGCCCATGGAAACCACCACATAAAGAACTACCTCAGCTTGTTTCATGCCTGCTACACCCCACCTGCAGCACCCCATCCAGTGCTGCCATGGACAGGGTGCTCCTGAAGAGCTGCTGCTAGGTAGATGTCCACCAGCTCACAGATGGGGGACCAACAATGAGGGGCAGAGTCCCAGAGGTGGCTTCGACCTCCTCTTCCTGGCAGCCTGAGGGTTCATAGCTGACCTCCACTAACTAGTCCATAGCAACCCACGTTGATCGAGCAGGTGTTGTTTCCCTCACAACATAGCACATCACGGTTTTCTCTAAAGGGAGGGAGAGTAATGAGCAAACACGTGTGAAATGTGAAATTAGTCAAGGTGGGCTTTTGCTTTCTTTTTGCTTCATAATTACAAGGCTTCTCAAAGCTTTTAATACACAAGTGAGCATCCTTAGAGAGGAAAAGAGTGTGCGTTGTCTCATGAACCGTTCTGACCATGGAAACTCTTTTAAATTCCTTTTAAAGATTGCTCTGAGAACCACTTTTTGGGGATCCTAGAATGGATCCTGAAGGCAGGTATAAGAGCAGGTTGAGATTCAGGGGTCTCTAAAGCCTCAGTCTCAACTTAGATGCACTAGTGCTTAGGTTTATGGAAAAATCAACCAACAACGATCAACAACCACTAACGTCAGACTCAGCCTGCTGTGTGCTGGGGCACTCACGCTACTCTCACTTGGGTTGGGGTGAGCCTGCAGCCAATTAAAATTTTTTCTGCTGGAGTCCAGATTGGTGACCTTAGTTGGAAGAACTGGAGAAATCTGGAGTTAAACTCAGTACCTCTGGGTATTGTGCTGCAGCCACTAGATTCTCAGTTACTCTGCACACCATATCTATACCACTTAAGGCTAGTGGTGATTAGCCTCCCAAAAGAAAGATAAAGACAGAGATGAGCTAACTTCAAAGGTACCCTCTCCCTTCCAAACTCATCTTCCCCTTTGCATTTTCTTTGGAGTTGGTGGCTTCTATTGTTATGAAGGTATAACTGTAATCAAAATCAAAATTGTAGCCTTTAGTCACTTTATAACTCTGCAACTGTAAGAGTTAAATGTCATAAGCCATGTGTCTTCAAGCGAATATGCAGAGAAGTACACTGATCACACTTTATCAGTCTGCGCAGTGCCCTGGTGCACTCATGGTGCATCTCTTGGCACAAAGCTGTTAAGCATAAGACCGTATGAAGCAAGACCGTATCCTGATTCCCAAACTGCCCTCAGCAAAAGCATGATGTCATTAGAGAAGATCTCTCCTGCTAAACACAAACACACTGCTACTTAAGCCCTTTCTTGATGCCGGTTCCTTGAACCATACACTCCTAGTCTCTAGAGAACCAAGTCACGAAACATAAACAAGATGGACAATACTGTAATGTCCAAGGGGAGAAGCCTAGAAAAAGCAAAGGTGAGGGAGAAGATAAATTCAGCCTTGTTTTCTGAGCTTGTTTTCTGTCTCTTACCAAGTTGGAAGGTGTCCAGGACCAGGGCTGTCTTATTCATTGCTGCATTCCCACTATGGCGGCATAGTGTCACGCACACAGCAGGCACTCAATAAATATTTGTTTAATGAAGGAGCTGAGATCCAAATGAGGACAATTCATGCAGAAAGCTCTGTTTTACCCAGTGGTTGATGCAGCAGTAGGAAGGAGAAAAAAGTGGAAGCAAGGCGAAGCATATGCCCAATTCACCGATTTCTACTAATTGCCATTACCTGGGCACATTGACACGTGTCAAAACGAGATTTCCAAGAGTCTCATTAAGAAAGCAAATGTTCAGTTCCTCATATCTGCCCACCACAGGACTTATTCTTTGATAAAATTCTGTTTTCCTTCTCCAATTCAGGTCAGCAATAGATACTGAGACCTTTTCCAGAAGGTTCTGTTTGGTCTAGTCAGGATTGAGTTAAAGTACAAAAAAAAAAAAAAAAATCCATGTCTCAACATTAATTTCCACCGCTGAATGGAATCTGGGAATAGACTTGCTATCACAAAAATCTGGTGGAGGGCTACTGTTGGGAGTTAGTCAGTCTCTTTCTGCCTCTCTTTTGCTTCTCCACCTTTTGCTGTACACAGGGATGCCGACGTCCATGGACCACACCAATGGGATCTCTCACACTCTGGCTTCCAGCTGAGTTTGTCAAGAGAAAGAACCAGCAGGAGATGGAGAGTGGGAGGAAATTGAGATTCTGAACCTCATTCTCCCAGATCACTCTCTAATGGGTCCTTGTGTAGCAGTGACTATCTTCTCCCACCGAATGCTCCCCAGTCTTTTGACCCTTTCTAGTATAGCTCTGTCTCTAATCTCGTTCACAGCCTAGTTCCCTGCTCCCCTTGCCTCTTCAGCCTAAGGTGTCACCATACATCCATCTATACTATTCCCCAGCTACTTCGCCATCATTTTAAGTCTTCTTTGCCTCTGCTCACTTTGCTCTAAGTTGTTCTTAACCTCTCCCTCACTCTCCCATCTTCAGGATGCCATCTGCTTCATATGAGAAGCCTGACTATACAGTGGAGTCACGTTTACATCACGTCTACACACAGTTCATGCAACTGACATTCTTTTTAGTTCCTCCATTTTCCTACCGGAATTAGAATTGTATCTTGTATGCTATCCCTGTGCCCTTCATGCAGCAAGATTTTCCCACCTCCTCACCCAGCATAGAACCTTATCATATCAAGTCCCAACGGCCGATTTCTTGAGACTGTGATGGTGATGTGGCTAGCTGAACTATCATCCACATCTAATGGTCATGCTTTCCCAGCAGGTTGATTCCTTAGGACTTGGTATCTCTGATGAGTGGGCTCACTATCAATGAACATAGTAAATCTCTCAGATTATCTTTTATGACCTTCAGTGAAGTATTATAATTTTTTCCTAAAGTCTTGTATTCCTAAGCTATTTATGGCTTTTGCTCCTTCTAAGAATAAAATACGTTTTCCTTATTGTGAAATGTATTACTATAGTGAATTAGATTGAGAGACACTCTCAAATTCAACATCCTTCTATACCTGAGGTGTAATCTTACTTGGTCTTTTTATCAAATTAATATGTGTGATAAGATATATTATATTAATATCACACTCACAGATGGTACAAAGCTTAAAGAATCAGCGAGAATGGTGAGTAAAATTAACCTCTAGGTATCTCCATCATTGTATGTTCAGTACTTGGCAAAATATGGGTGCCTGGTACCTACTAGTTGAATGAGTGAATGAACACGAGTGAAATTTGACAATAATACTACGAGAGGTTGGAAGAATGATGCTACTTGAATAAGGTAAAAAGAGATGCTAAAAATGTAAATTACAGCACCCGGGTCTGTAAGTCTTTCCTGGAAGGATAGGACAGAAAAACATAGCTAGGAAAAATGTACATGGAACAGTGAAGGAACTGACATTGGCGGCAAATTCACTGAGACAATTTCGCATGAGGATGTCGAATGACAAGTTTACCCTTGATCTGCAGCTCTGTGGCCACCTACTCCTGTGAGACCAGTGTCCCGTCAGGACTACAGGACACTGAAGCAGTCTGTCCATACTCAAAATAACAATTGCAAGGACCAAACATCAGCTGAGAGCAGATGAAGCATCTGGAAACCATGAAGGAAATGCTACTGTTTTGCAGGGAGTTTATGAGTCTTAGAATCTTTTGGTAGCTTTATTGAAATAATTAGCACCATCAAGCAGAAGAGGAATTAGATACCGCTATAGAATTCCAAAGGGTCAATAAGAATGCTTAACAGGGAAATTGGATTTGTTTAATATAATGAAAACCTCTCAGATAAGTGAAGTGCTCTGTAATGAACTGAGCCACCTTACCAGTACTGAGTTCTTCTGTGTTAGATGTGCACTATGCAGAGCTGGACTGCCATCTATGCAGGATGTAGTGGAGAAAGACCGAGGTAGAGCGCAGAGAATGACTGTTCAGGTGGCTTTGAATTCCAAAATTATGTGACCTCACAAGTAGGTAGTGTCATGTATCTACACATCACCTGCGACGCAAATGAAAAGCAAATTATCTCAATCAGCGTGAATGTCGTGTAATGTCCCAAAAACGGCTTGCAGAAGAGTCATTCGATTTAGTAGCCAAAAGTACTGCATCTCATTCAAAGACATACTCTGCCATATCTTGCCAGTGAAAGTTTTACTCCAAAGCAAAGCTTAAGAATTTTCATCCTGAGGGAAATGCATAGCCCACACACATTTTATTTGGCCTTCATACTGGTCATGTGTGCCTTGTATGCGTGTGCATGTGAAAATGAGGAGACGCATACAAAAATCCCAGTTGCCATTTTATCTTAAGAGCTCAGAAACTTTGTCAGCACTGACCCAGCATTCCCATCTAGCAACGTTCAGTTCAGTCTGACAACTGATGGTCCCTTTAGACAAGGCAGTTAATGTCCAGGTGAGCATAGGTGCCACCACACTATACGATCTTTTACCTAGACTGCATCACCCAGTTTCCCTAACTACCAGAAGGATTATGAATTTGCAACCCAAAAGGTTTCCTTCAAATAATTAAAACACAAATGAGACACGTTTCATGATGTGTCAGTTGTTATGAGAACAAGTGCAGCCACTCATTTTACTTAGAATTATTCAGTAAGAAATGGTGGATAGATATTGAACAAGGAGTAGCATTCTGTACATAAGAGAATAAATAAGGAGTTTAAAGGTATTAGAGAAGGAACAAATATATTTATAGGTAATAGAAGATATGATTAAGCTTTGATTAAAGGATCAGTGTGGCTGGAGCCCAGGGTTCGCCGCTGAAGCTGGGATAGAAGAGGTCACCAGACTACTGATTAGAACAAATACTGAACACAAAGATCAGGAGTTTGTATTTTTGTCTTTTGTCTTATAAGGACTTGAAGCATAAGAATATACTGGTCAGATGTATTTTTTAATACCACTGTGGGATTTCCATCTTCAGCTCTTGACAGAGTCATCAGTACTAGATTTACCCTCTTGTAACTAATAACCATAAAGCAGAGACTATTGCTTTTAGGCTTTGGACAATAAGCGAGAAACATGTGGGAAGTTCTGAATCTACCTGTGGACAATTTCCTAACCATAGTGAACAGAGGCAGAGAGCTCACATAAAACATGACAGATCTCCAGGGCAGGGGAGGCAGACACCGAAGTTCAGTGTTGTTGGACCAGTTAGAATGTGAAGGCACAGTAATAAAATGGGGGCACCCTAAACTCTGCTGAGGGCGTTCCTGCAGATTCTTATCCAGGGACTCAGCTGAGGGAGACTAGAGGACCTATAGCAGAAAGAGGCCGTCAATGAGCTCACAGCAGATCAGAAACATTGGCGTTCACCCAGGGCTAGGAGATGGTATTCAGACTGGAGAAGCCACATTAAGTCCCTAGATATTTAGTGAAATGACAATAAGACTACACATGATGAGTAGGAACCATATCCTACACAGAGATTGGAAAACTATGATTTGAGGGCCAAATATGACCTGTGGCCTGTTTTTCCACTAGAATTATAGCCCAAGTATTTCCCAATTTTCTGTTACTTATAAAATAGTTTTTATTCTTGTGAAATAGTTGCACGAGCCATAAAGGAAAAAGTCATAAACTGGATGTTAACAAAATTCAAAGTTCCCATGAAATACCTTGTTAAAAGGATGAAAAGACAGCTTACAGACTGAAAGAAGATATTTGAAAACCTCATATGGGAAGGAGTAGTATCTTGAATATATAAAGTATACTCAGAAAATGAAATGCAGCATTCGTTTAGAAATAAACAAAAGACCTGAACAGACATTTCACTGAAGTGGACATACAGATGGCAAACAAGCACATGAAAAGCTGCTCGGCTTCATCAACCATTACATAAATGCAAGCTCACCATACACCTGTCAGAATGGGCAAAAAAATATTTTAAGTTTTACAAGACTATATCCCTTGCGAGGCTGCCAAGAAACTAGATCACTTATACTTTGCTAGTAGAATGTAGAATGTAGAATGGTTTTCTAGTCTCTTATAAAAGCAAACATACATCAAGCAGTTTTATTCTTGAGCTTTATTCCTAGAGATAACTCATGATGACAGAAAAATGTATGACTAAATATCAGAGCTTTTTTCATAATAGTAAAAACCCTGGGGGGGGCGGGGGGGAAACAGATGGCTTCCTTTTTCTTTCCTTTTTTAAATATTGTTTTTATTATTCTTTCTTTTTATCTGTTTTATATTGTTTTTTAATATAAAAATAATTTCATTTTTATTTCTTTTGTTCACAAAGCCATACTCATCGTAAGACACTGAAATCATTTCTCAGTCTCTGGGTATCCCGTACTCCCCCATCATTAGAGTTCAGTGTCCTTCGCCACCACTGTGTCCCCTCTCTCCTTCCCTCCCGCTCCCACCCACCTGGCAGCCATCATCTTGTGCCTTGTGCCTTGTGCCTTGTGAGATTTTCCTAGAGTTTATCTGTTTATTTGTTTAATTATATCCCACAAAGAGTGAAACAATCTGTATTTCTTGTTTTCTCTCTGACTTATTTTGCTTAATATGATCCCCTCCAGGTCCATCCAGGTTGTTACAAAGGGCACAATTTTGTTTTTCTTAGTAGCTGCATAGAATTCCATTGAGTATCTAGACCACAGCTTCTCTATCCAGTTACCTATTGATGGGCATTTAGGTTGTTTCTGTGTCTTAACTATTGTGAACTGTGCTGCTATGAACATAGGGGTGCAGATGTTTTTCCTGGATAGAAATTGTGTGTTCTCTGGGTATATGCCCGAGAGTGCGACTGTTGGATCAATTAGATGATGATATTCATCTGCTTAGTTTCCATAACAATATGCCACAGACTACAAGACTTCAAAAGCAGAAATGTGTTTCTTATGATTGTGGAGGTTGGGAAATCCAGGATCATGATGCCGGTAAGGTAGGCTTCATTCTGAGGGCTCTTGGTTTGTCGTGCTGGCTCGAGATCTTGCTATGTGTCCACATGACCTATTCTTCGTATGCACGAAGGGAAAGCTCTCTCCATTCCACACTCTTCTTATAAAGCTATCAATCCTATCAGCTCGGGGTTCCACTAATGACCTCAATTAACTCTAATTACCTCCGTAAAATCCTATCTCCAAATATACCACATCAAACTAAGGGTTAGGAATTCAACACATAAATTAGGGTGAGTGGGGGAAGTTTAGACACAAGCATTCAGTTCACAACAATCATCCAAGTCAAAAAAAAAGGAGTAAACAGAATGACTTGCTCAAGTTTTAGAAGTTCACAAAATGTACCTGTTATAACATTTCTGAACCCACATGGAAGCTTTAAGCTCACTTAATATATTGCGGGGGAATGTAATCTCCTCTTGAGAATTTGCACTGTTCCCTACCCCTGTTTTTCAAACCCCAGGGCCTCAAGCAATCCAAAGCAGCTACAGGTGAGTGGGGAGCCCTTTGGCCCCTAGCCATCATCTTCCCCTGATGTTTATTGCTTTCCATTGCCTTTCAGTGATGCTGTTGAAAGCAGGAGAAGCGTCCACATTCCTGGGATGTTGCTTGTCCACTCCAGGGAACGGTCTCACAGGTCCAGAGGGAGGACTGGAAACCATGGGCATTATCACCCTCCAACACCCATCTGAAGGGAGGGAAAATATCAACTCTCTGCTGACTTTCTGCTAGAGTCACCAAAACTCAACCTTGTAACGTGTCTGAACTTTGTATTGCTCCTAGAAAGGAACAAGGAAGTGGTTGAAGAAAGGATGGAATGAAAAGCAAATCAGATTGAAAAAAAAAAAAAATCTAAAACAGCTGTGTGTTAGAAAGCAAACCTCAGAGGCATGGTTTTTATCTTCAATAGACTTGCTCCAAAATCTGGAAATGAGAATAACCCAGTCACAGGTTTATTAAGAAAAGAATACAAAAGAGCACTTTGTTTTGCAAAGCTGAGGCAGAAGCATTGTAATTTTGTGGGTCAAATTTACTGTTTTACAAGTAAAAAAAAAATCTTCTCATTCAGTAAGTGAGATGTCTTCATTAATCAGTCAAAACATCTCATTTTCTGTGTGTGTGTGTGTGTGTGTGTGTGTGTATGTGTGTGTGTGTGTGTGTAAAGAGACAGTGGGACAAATAGAAGAAAAAGCAGAATTACAAGGTCTTTAGTAAAGATGAACTCATCTCTGTCCGAAACCGCCCTCCCCTCTTCCAGCACCACTCGAATCACGCCAGACAAAGCACCCTCAAGAAAGCAGCAGACAGAGATCAAGGTGTTTAGATGAAACTTGAGGGATGATATCTAGCTACATGCTAGCTTCCAGGGGCTACAAAGAAGACCTTTTCTTTGTCTGTGACAAGCTCCCAGCTAAGTGGGGGTGACAGTCATGGACAAACAAATCCAAAACAGTGCAACTGATAAGTCCAAAGAACGAAGTCATCTGGGGGACGAGAGGCAGGGGTTTCTAAGTGTCTAGCAGCTGTTAAGAGAGTTTCCTCAGTGGACATATGCTTAAGATAAGTCTTAAGGAATAGATAGAGGTTCCTCCTAACAGAGAATCTTTGCACTGCTTGAGGAATTCACTGAAATACACATACACACACACACACGAAACACATATGAAAGTTTATGTCCTTCATAAAGGTATAGGCTCTACTTTTTGCTAATTATCCAACCCTTCATGGCACTGGGGCCAGCTGAAAATTTCTCCCAAGAGTCTTCATAAAGAAGAGAATGTATGATATAATAAACACCACTTTATAGCATTATTAAAATGGATGTAACTATACACTTTATAGATCTATTTCTTATCAGAACTATCCAAAGGCCATTCTGTGATCACAGATCTACAAGCCACCAGCTGAATAAGTCCAGGCACCCCATTTTCTGTTGGCTTAGTTTATTCCGGGGCAACATTCTCGAGTATTTGGAAGAGGTGGATTGCAGACCCTCCCCTCCAAGTAAAGAATCCTTCTTGGATGCTATTTCTCCAGAGACTGTGAAAGACACTGAGGGTCATGGTCATGAGAGCACACTCATAGTCACATCCTGGTGATGAAGCTATGCTGTGTTGTACCTTGAGAACAGAGAGTCACGCTCGGGAGTGTTAACATCATTTCGTGGAACCAGGAGGCAAGGAGAGATAGGAGCCAATGGGCGCGAGAACGATCAGGAATGCGGTCTTCAAGACCAGATGAAAGGTGATGAGAGCAATGTGACAAGGAGGAGCAGTGGAGAAAAGAACATCATATAAGAGACTCTCCAGATGCCTCTTCCTGCCAAACCATCCTCCACCACCATTACTCAAGCGATGGCAAAGAACATGTAACCTCCCAATCAATCCAACAGCCCAGGTATTTACTGTCCGTTGCCTGAGAGCCGGCTGCGCCTCATGAAATATGCCAGTCACTGGAATAGTGAGCGGTGATGTCCACCCTTCAAAAGTGCACGTCACATGGACTCTCACAAACACCTCTAAGGGTGTCTTAGTCACACTGGGAAGCACGGCCGGAGCAGAAAAAGCTGCACATGTACAGGGAATTCCTAAGGTCCAACAAGGCACGCCCGCATTGCTAGACATTTCACGTGTGAGCGATGGGTCTTTGCCCACTTTGAGTAATAAAGCCTCACCACGAGGAAGACAGATGAAGGATTATGAGGTCGGAAAACATCTCCACCTGCTTCCCCAGGTCCAACATTTACACTGATAAAGACTCTCGCTAATTAATCATCTGGGCCGCTAACTGTCCACTGATCCTATTAAACAACAGTGCTTGGGCGGAAGTGATGGGCCCACATCACGGCCAAGACCTCCCAACCCTCATTAATAAACTTGACTGTGGCACCGAGCTATCTCAGGAGTGCAGTAGGTTAGAAGCTGTGCCTTTCCTTGGGGTATAATTTTCCATTCTTGCTCCACACACAAGAAATGTATTTATTCCAAGCGAATTCCTTTTTTCTAAAGTCGGTTAGTTGTGCTCCTTGGGTGCTATCCTCAATTGACAAATTCCAGGCTGTCGGGGCTTGTCATCTGAAGGAAGACAAATTTGAGAAGCCAGCAATCAATCTGTATTGTGTGAAGATTAACATGCCTGCCCCCCAGGTTAACCAGACCCAAATGCAAATTGAATTGAAATGTTCGGAAAGTGTTCTAATCACGCATGCTGTGATTATGAATCCTATGTTTATTTATCACTCCTCGAATCACCAAACACCAGGCATCTGGAAGAGACCGAGGTCAACACACCCGAAATAGACTATTATGCAGGCAGGCTAGGTGGCAGGCAGCTGATGAACTGAAGCAGTCCAGACAGGATGCGTGCACTCATCCGTACGTACACTCATCCGTACGTACAGACGTAAAGATTTCCTCCACCAGAGGGCCTGAGCGGACACAGTCTGGTCCGGGGGACAGGACAAAAGCCAGGGGGTCAGGGGGAGGGGCAAGGGTATAGGCGAGTTATGTAAGCAGAGGCCATATTGGCCCTATTTCAAATACTAGTCCACAAATTTGTCTCAAGGACTTGGGGGCAAAGAACTCCCACAGGGGATGTGCTTCGAGGTTGATGGAGGGCCGCCGGGTTGGACGGGAGCTGGGACGCACAGCTCGCCTGGGGGACCTCCCTTGATGAGTGGTTGAGCTCTGCTGGAAGTCACCTTGTGTGTCTGTGTGTCTGTGTGTCTGTGCGTGATGCAGCTTCCCCGCAGTGTGAGTGTGACTCAGGATTGTTCCCCGTGAGCACTGAGCGGGTGCAGTCTGTGTCTCGCTGGATAGATGGTGCGTGTTAATTATTTATGAACTAGCAATGCCTGACTTCAAAGTAGGCTGTTTTAAAAATTAACCTAAGTCAATAGTTGGTGGCTTAAAACACATTTTCCCCCAGAAATAATGTTCTACCAAGCCTCTCATTTTCTCAGAAGTTTATAACTTACCTGCGGGGCCTAGTTTTCAATCGCCTCGTGGGTGGGCCGGATTATCATACAATTAGAATAGGATTCAACTAATCGGCATCAAGTTTTTAATGCCATGCTAAGAGGCTTGGGCTTTATTATGTGGGTCAGTGGTTCCCAGACTTTTATTTCAACTTCCAGAAAAGATTGTTTAAAAAATCGGGGGACTAGCATTTAGTGTCCAACTTTTTATTTTGCCTAGTAAGGACTTTAACAACAAAAACAACAGCAGCAGAAGCAACAAAACAAGCTAGTCTCATTATTTCATTAAAGAAAGGACATTTTTAGCACCAAAAAGTAGGAAGGTTATATATTTAATAAAAAGGGAGGGGGGAGTATAATACTAAACATTGAATAGATTTACCTTTAAGAAAGACTTAACACAGAAGCAACTTCTTCACCTTTTCTTTCTTTTCTTCTTTTTTCTTTGAACCTGTGACACCCTTCCTGGCCAAGTATACTATCGCTTAGACATGGGTTTAGGAACTGCTGGCTTCAGGGAACTCTAAGAAGTTCCCTAAGTGGTGCTTCTTGGTAGGGGCAACAGAAAACAATGGTTTATTTGCTCTAGAACTCTGTGAGTCGGGACTGAACGGGGCCCAGCAGGGACCCTGGTCCATGTTCAAGGGGGTGAGACTTGCTCGCTGGCTGCTGACATGAGAAGGCTCACTTGCTCACACCTCTGCTGAGATGCTGGATGTCTATGGCGGGACCTCAGCTGCCTCTCCTTGGTCCCTTCTGTGGACTAATGTCACCATCCTCACAGCATCGTGGCTGGGTCTCCAGGGGCACTGCTGCCGCTTCCCGACCTAACCTTAGACATCACATGGTAGCAGTGTCATTTACGTCATTGTCTAGTGATTACAGCTGCTACAAACCCTTGCCCAGACCCAAATTCTGGGGGCAGGGTGGGGAGGGGGCGCACAGCCCCACCTCTCAGTGGAAGAGTGTGTGTGTGTGTGTGTGTGTGTGTGTGTGTGTGTGTGTGTGTACGCATGCGCCCCAGCCAGCTTTGGGAAATGCAGTGCTTGGTTAAACATTATTCTTGGTGTGTCTTTGAACATGTTTGCGGATGAAGTTAACATTAACATTTGAACCAGTAGACGAAGCAGATTGCCCTCCCCAGGGTGGGTGGGCCTCAGCTACTTCACAGAAGCCTAAATAGAACAAAAGGCAGGGAAGGGAAAATGGGGAAAGTTTGCTCTGTCTGCCTGCCTGTCTTCAATCGGAGACACTAGTCTTCTCTTGCATTGGGACGTACGTCCTGGGGCCACTTCGTTCTCAGGCCTTTGGGCTCGGTCTGGAGCATGGCCACCAGTTCTCCTGGGTCCCCAGCTGGCAGAGGGCAGTCTCCATAATTGTGTCAGTTCCTTACAGTAAATAGATATAGATAGGACAAGATCTCCGATTGTTTATTTCTCCTAATGCAAGAGCTATGTATGCCTGTGTATATGTGAGTACAGATACACATGTGTGTACATACACATATAAGCATATAGTCATATGTGCATGAGACATAATAGGCATGTGTGTGCGTATAAGTGCACATATCCTGTAAGCACGCACTGCGATGCTGAAACTTTGCGTTTAACATCAGTGGACCCATCAGCACCCTGAAGGCCACTATGGACCCCAAAATAGAAATTTCTGCCTGTGGACATTTCCTCGCAGTCTAACATTGCTGAGTTTTATGTACAGTTGCTCCAATTGCACTACAGGGAAACAGCCACAGATCTCAAATCAAAACCACCACCAGAATCCAGGACCTCCGTTCCCAGTTAACTGTCACGTAGGCCATGTGGCCTTCCTCCGTTTTCATTTGTTCACCAATAAATTCACTGCATTTGTTTCATAGAACAGTGGTCTTCTTTATTTTTTTTTCTCTTTTGATCTTTCTTCTCCATCCCCCTTTTCCGAGTTAGCGAGCATTTTGAAGCTGCCCCACCTCGTCCCCCTCTGCCCACTCGTTTTCACTCTGTCACAGACCTCAGTGGCCACAGACGCTGCCCAGGAAGTAGAGTCCGGCTCTACTTCAAAGAAAGATAAGGTAGGATTTAAAGTCCTGCCACCACCTCAAGCCTTGCACACTCGCTCTGGACTAAAGGGGATGGAGATGAGTAAATTTAAATTGCAATTCCTTAGCAGAGGGGAGAGTGGCTGTTAAAGTTTCTGCTGTACTCTTGTAGTTCAGAGAATTTGTTAGGATAAGCAGAGACACTGACAGTGACTTCACTGAAAACATGATATGTTGTAACAAAATAAATGCAGAGACTGCCCCCTCGACAAGCTGTGTGACTTCTGGAAAGTGGCAAGCTCACTACATCGCAGTCTGCTCAAAATGAAGCAACAATGGTACTTATTACAGAGGCTGTTAAGAGAACTAAATGAGATAACACACAAAATGCCCTTGGCGCAATTTAGTACAACCATCCTCAAGCCTTAGCGTGCATCAGCCTCACCTAGAGGGATTGTTAAAATACAGATTCTGGAGCATGACTCCCAGAGTTTCTAGTTTATTAGGTTTTACAAATTTTTAATTTTGAAATTTCAAAATTTGCATTTCTAACAAGTTCCCAGGTGATGCTGATGTTGCTGGTCTGGGACCACACTAGGACAACCATCGCTTTTAGCATGGTGTTAGCCATGTGATGTTTGATGATCATGAAGATGATAGTGAGGACAGTGATGATTGTGATGATTGTGATGTGAAGAAGATGATGAGGATGATAGTGATGATTGTGATGATGAGATAGTGATGATTGTGTTGTAAAGAAGATGATGAGGGTGATAGTGATGATTGTGATGATGAAGATGAGGATGATGATAGTGATGATTGTGATGATGAAGATGATGATGAGGAGGATAGTGATGATTGTGATGATGAAGATATGAGGAGGAGGATAGTGATGATTGTGGTGATGATGATGAGGATAGTGATGATTGTGATGCTGAAGATGAAGATGATAGTGATTATTGTGATGATGATAGTGATGATTGTGATGATGAGATAGTGATGATTGTGATGATGAAGATGAGGAGGAGGAGGATAGTGATGATTGTGATGCTGAAGATGAAGATGATGATAGTGATGATTGTAATGATGATAGTGATGATCGTGATGATGAGATAGTGATGATTGTGATGATGAAGATAATGATGATGATGATGATGATGATGATGATGATAACGATGTTAACTATAAAGGACTCAAGCTTTAAATAATATAGTGAAATATAAATGTATTTTGTATAACTTGAAGAAAACATTTTAGAATATTCCCTGTTATATTTGGCAACTAATGATGAAATCTATTGCAGTTGAAATATGTTAGACTTTACATTTGGTAGAGCGCTCTTGGCATATAAATCAAATGCAAAGTAAATGGATCACCAGCAGCCGTGTGGACTGTAAGTGGAAAGGACCGTCTGCACTATTGGTGGGGAGAAGATATTTTTGCTGAGAGAGAAACAGAACTGGGCAGAGTTAGGAGAATTTGTCCTCTCTAGTTTGAAGAGATTTCATTTATAAAATGATAGGATGGAATGAAATTATTCCCAAGATCCAGCCCAGTTCTGCCAAGCAGAGATGCCATGATTAATTATCATCCAGAGACTGAACAAGCAGCCCTGCCTACAGGAAGCGACTTACTGTTCAGAGCCCTTGACCCAGACCCCAGGAGGCCTTAGCAGAAAATGTTTCCTTCCATCTAACACCAGAATCACTCAAAAGTTGAAGGGTCTATGGGTCCTAAAAAACTGCCTGCTTGTCACACAGAAACAGCTACCACTTCTGAGGTCTGTGAAAGGAGGCAGCTGGCCCCTATTTCCCACTTCTCTGAGATGAGAAGAAGAACTCACGTCCAATGGAATGTTTTCAAGAAAGGCCTTTATAAAATCCACATCTGAACTGGAGGAAAGAGAAAGTTCTGAAGTCAGGTTCTTCCCTCCTCCTCAGGCTGCGACCTGGTGACGTCTTGACACCAGATCGCAGGTGCTAGAGATCTCTGCGCACACTGGGCTGGCAGGCAGTGCTGTTTTCTCTTTTTATCCGCCTGTTCTTAAGACATAAACACCGATCAACCCTCCCAGCAGGGGCCAGAGAGGCCATTTGTAGTTCGTTTGTGAGTAGCTGGTGTGAGACCTGACTGTAATAGTCAGCAAGGATTTGCTGAAAGACTGAATGGAGGACCATTCATCTTTGGATGACACAGGTGTCAGATTCCCTACTAATTTCCTAGAATCTTGTGATGATACCTAATTCATACCGAGCGCTTTTAAATGCCCGCGGTTATCTGAGCACTTTCACGGAACACTGGATTTCACACTATGATTTCGGGTCTGTTATGACCATCACATTATTCACCTGGGGAAACTGAGGGTCAAGATGACACAGTCCGAATAGGTGGCAGAACGGAGACTGGAGCACCATGGATGACTCTTTGGCTTCCATCCACACACACTGTCAAGTCACTCACAGACTCTGCTAAGTCTCTGGTCCCCACCTTCACGAGCTCGCACGTGCTCCCTGGATCAACCCTCTGTCACCTCCTCCACCAGACAAAATGGCATGAAGGGAAGGGGCAGCAGCACGGAGAGCCTGGCTGCAGGGCTGAGGCCTCGGGAACCATGGGAGGAAGACGGAGCAGTGAAGGGCCCTGAGCCTGGGACTTTTTCAGTACTTCCCTCATGGAGGTTCTCCTAGCGGCAAGCGTTGGCCTCTCTGTCTTCCCTGCGAAGACGCCTCCAGGGAAAAGGTTCAATTTCCACATTATTTAATAGTTCTCTGACAATGGCTACCAAGCCTCTGTGGAGTAATTAGTCAAATGAAGAGAATGAAAGAACTATCTGAACCGTCCTGGGAAAGGCATCACCCAGCCCTCAGATCATAGGTACCACCCACCTTTTTAACAGAAACAAAGTCCCTCCCTTCGTTGAGCAATACTTAGCTGGCAATAATTCTTTATCACAAGTCAGTTCATGACTTAAAATAATGAAATGCTCCCATTTTCAACATATCCCGAATAATAACATCAAGTTTGAAATCTGGCAAATGTGTGCATATATGTATTATCTACATTGCATGTGTGTGGTGTGTATATATATGTATGTGTATTATCGATATTTGTACATGTGCGTGGTGTGGAAATATATGTGTGTATGTGTATTACATATAGTATGTGTGTGGTATGTGTATGTACCTATATGTATGGATATGTATAGTGAATACATATATATATGCACACACATGCACACGCACAGATCCAGATTCAGCATTTAGTTGTTGTTTTTTTCAATTTGAGGTCTTTCAGTGCCTAAGAAAACTTGATTCACTCCTAAGCAAGTAAAGGCCCTCTTTGTGCTGGTTTGATCGGCTCTAGCACATGGATCCTCTTTTGAACCCACTTAAAAGGCAGTGAGTCGTCCTCACCCCAGAGCAGAGCTGCCTGGATGACCGTCCACATGGCGGTTTTCAGACGAGGTCCATGGAACGCATTAACTGCGGAAGCAGAATGCAGTAAGAAGTGCCCCACAAAACTCATGGGTCTTTCTTGCATATTCAAATTTCTCCTTTTGATTCACAAGAGATGGGAGCTCTGGAGGTTACCCCTTGGTTGCTTTCTGAAGTCTGAACACCTCAATCCAACTTTCCTCCTTATTCTCACACCCAAGAGCAGCTTTCTCCTGTGTCTGCCTGGGATGAAATTCACTGAGGGGCTGCATACTTGGAGAGACCCCCCCAATCTAGATATAGTGTCTTAGTTGATCAATATATGTTAATCTGGTTTCCTCAAGGTTTGGATATTCGAGACCATCATTGAAACTAGTGTCTAGACAAAGGATAAGATATTTTTCATGTTTTTCCCTTTTCAAGGCATAGACAAAAATGAAATTAACTAAACTGTAGACAAACTTTTTGTTACTAAGCAAGCAATACCTAGCTTCAAAGATAGACAGCATCCAGTTTAAAGAAACTCTGCTATTTGTAACAACATGGATGAAGTGTGAAGGGATTTTGCTAAGTAAACTACACCGGAAGAAGAAAGACACTATAATAGGATTCTACTTTATTTATAAGGGGCTTTGGAAGCAGTCAAACTCAGAGAGATAGGGAACAGAATGGTGGTTCCCATGAGCCAGGAAGAGAGGGGCAAGGCCATGAGGAGTGAGTTCGGTGGGTACACGGGATGCGCTTTTCCAGACGAAAAGAGTTCTGTGGATGGATAGCAGGGCAGATGCCCCCAGCGCGAGTGCACTCATGCCCTGAACTACACTGCAGATGGCAATTTTTATGTTGCATTTATTTCAGCATTGCATATGTTTTTAAAAAGAAAAAAGCGTGGAAATAGATTACTTCTATTAATCTATCATTTGGTGGTCTTAACTCCCTGGCAGCTAAGCCTAGTAGCCACACCCATTGTTGTTTAACGACAGTGACTGTTCCCAAACTTTCCCTGATGGTGAAAACCCAACCCATGACCCACGGTTAGAAAGTGCAGGAATAATTTCTGCATCTTTTCAAAACAGCCAATGACTTAAAATGTGCACTAGACCAGGCTGAGTAGCAGCCTTTGATTTCCTCAGGAACGATCCAACTCATCCCCAACAAAAAAGTGAAGCTTTCCAGATTTGAAGGCTATGGACCCAGTTGTCACTTTCCATCAGATCCTGAGCATCTGAGAGCCCAGTCTGCTCCACACTGGAGAAATGAAGGAGAGAAAAACTTACAATGAGGCAAATCGAGCAAGAGGAAGGAAGGCATGGTAAAAGCCTCAGAGACTGACAAGGATCCCTCAAGGCGGGACCTCTCAACTGATGTGGGTGCTAGTTCCATCAATCAGACACCTTCTCCTTTAAGTGATAAGTAATGGCGATGTTACCTTGGCCCCGCAAAATATTCAAGAGAAAATTTCAGCCCTTGTAGTCAATGGGGAAAAACACAACCTAAATAAGATCTTAACTCCACAATTAAAGAAAAGGAGACTAAATCTTTAAAGTCAATAGATACATGCATGTGTGTGTGTGCCTGTGTGTGTGCATGCGTGTGTATGTGTGTGTGTGTACATAACTGAAGCAACAGAAAGAAACATTGGATAAAGAAGAAAACTTGGAGTCAGAGTGAGAAATGGAATAGTTAGGAGAGGGAGGATGAATCATGTGGGGAGAGTTATTGAATGAGACAAAGATCTAGAGCAGAGCTCTAGGAATCCTAATGTATAAGTGGAGGCATGAGTCTGAGAAAGAGCAGGCAGAGGAATAGGTGGAAAACAAGAGACTGGTATTGCATTAGTTTACTAGCCTCTAAGTACCAGAAGCTGAGTGACTTCAACAATAGAAATGCATAGTCTCACGGTTCCTGAAGCTGACACCTAAAATCAAGGTGTCTGAAGGCTGTGAAGGAAGGATCTCTTCTTTCCACTTTCCACTAACTTCTGGCAGCTTGCTGGTAATCTCTGTCCTTCCTACACTTACAGACTTGCCACACTAATCTCTGCCTTCATCATCACAGGATATTTTCCCTGCCTCTGTGTCTGTCTCCAAATTTCCCCTTTGCATAAGGATACTAGCCAATCAGGACTAAGAATCACCACATCTTACATCTTGTGACTTATACAATCATGTCTCCAAGATCCATATTTCCAAATGAGAGCTTTCTGTGGTACTGGTGATTAGGATACTCACATATAAAATTGAAGGAGAAATACTTTAACCCATAACGGGGTTATAGCAATCATCCCGGGTGAGTTTTCCCTGACAAAGCGTCTGCCTGTCTCGGTGCTGCAGGGAAGTCACCTAAGATAAAGAGACACACTCTCACTGTAGATCATTGTGTTCCGCCTCCTCACGTAGCTGCTCTGATTTCAAATATTGAAATTCAATAAAACACCAGATGAAGAAATTTTTCCGAAAGACCTAATATAATTCCTGGGCAACCATCCTTACCAGTATATTCCCATTAAACCAACTCTCAGCATACATTTGTTTGAGACCCAATTACAGAGCAGGTTCTACAGGAAGAATTCAAGCATCATCTGTCCTGTTTTCAAGAAGAGCTTTCCTCTTTTACCCAAAACCCACAGGCCAATGTCCTAACAAAACTTATGCTTCTCTCCTTTTTCATCAATATATTCTATCTGGCACCCCAGCCTTCAAGAGTGGCTATTTCGCTATTGATCATTGTTACACTCTGTCATCTTACAGAGAAATCCATCAGGAATAATGGAAAACTGTTTGCAGCTTTTATTGACCATTCATTGGCCTTTGACTGTGAACAGGAACCAGCTATGGGTTAAGCCTCATAAACCCCATATAGACTTTCAGTAATTGAAGCTCATCCAAAGCTTGCATTTTAATAACACAGATCGGTAGGTCTCTGGTAGAACAGACAGCAGTTCTGTGTTTTATGAGACAAAGTTTGTGTCCTGCTCCCCATCATAAAGGGCTGGAAGTTGCTTGGAGTTGCCACGTTCCTCTGACGCACGAATGCACACGCTGTGCCATCCTCTGCTGACCAAATGGTCTGCCACCATCTATGGCCATGTGCTGCCAATCCATGCATGCGTTTGGTATTTAGTACAGACCTACTGTGTGCTGTGCTGGGATCCGGGGGTTCAACAGTCAACAACACAGGCACGGTGCTTCCCTCAGGGCACTTCCTGGATTGGGAGAAAGACAGAAACATAAACAGGCAATAAAATTAGAGTATGGAAAGCACTTCTGCAAGGATCCACCCAAGCGCTTCTGAAGATATTCTGACTCACCACTGACCGCCACCACTGAGCACCAGCTTGCCCCAGGCATTTGTCTGGGATTCAGGCTTCCTGTCCTCTTTCTCCTCCAGCCCTCCAGCATCTTACCCACCATCAGATGCTGACTCCCAAACATCTCTCAAAAGTGGAAGGTGTGTTTTCTAGATGCCACTACTTCAGCTGAAACAATATTTCATGAGCATCCATTGTCTCCATTTTGACTTCTGATAAAAGCTGAAGAGTTTGTGCATTAATTTTCTAATCTATTCATTCCTTGATTCAACACAGCCCGGTTGAGTACCCACTATCCACTAAGCATCGGAGATGCAGCAGCCCAGAACACATGTGTGCATTCAAAACACTCAATGGATCATGATGCCACTAAATGAATCAATTGAAAATAGAATTGAAAACTTATTTAAGAAACATGCTTTAAGTATCACTCTGATCTGCAGTCCTGAGCCTACCCGCCTATGCTCCACACGCTTAGAATTTGCCAGAATGGCTTTCCTTGTTCCTTCCTTCCAACCTCTATGTTCCTGACCCACTTGGGTTTATACTCTTTAACGTCATTTATTCTACAACTGAAGCCTTTGAATATTCAGAGAACTAATGTCAACACCTGAAGGGAAAGACTCTGGTTGGTCTGGTTCCTAAGGTGCCCAGAGTGATTTTCTTGGTGACAAATGTGATACATGTTAGAAATAGGGCACCGCCTAAATCCATGACTCACACCCTAAATCCAAGACTCACATAGATCTCTTCCTGCTGAGCCCTGATGTGGCTTTAGATTCCTTCTTAACAGGCAGGCCAACAGCTGCTGCCAGTCAATCAAGTAGGTCCTCTCTTGGAGCCAATGCGTAGAGAATGCAAAACTTCATGAAACAGGAGCAAAGGACTAAGGAAGAGTCATACAAAGAAAGAAGAATGCCAGAATGGAAACTATAACTTCATGGTCTTTAACATTTGCCATCTCAGAGCTGTCTCTCCTCCCACCCAAATGTGATTTTTCTTGACGATACTGGAGATAGGCTCATCCTGGACCAATTTATTTTTCCTGGGGGCAAGGGGGTTCTGCTACTGGCCAGCTCAGGGCAAAGGTTCATGGTCCATGATTAAAAACCCCACCAGAACCTCCATGGAATAAAAGGGGTATTGCCCAAAAGAAAGCGATATGGGGTAGACCAGATAATTGGCACCCACTTCAGAGGCACAAAAAGAGTGAAAAATTGGGAGAAGGATGATTTCTCCTGATCGGGAACCTCGAAAAAGGTTTCAAAAAGGCTGGGAAATTTCAGGGGAAAGAAAACCCCCAAAAAAACAAAAAATGTGAGTAGATAGAAGGTGCCGCTCCCCAGCTTAGATATGGGAGGGAGTTTTAAAGGCTGACGCAGACTAAATGATGTACCTGAAGAGCCTGGCCCACCATCGATTTCCTACTTTCACAGCTTCATTCTGCTCATCTATAATCTGATAATTTGCCTAGGACTGAGCCAGCGAAGTTGGCTCCAGTATTCATGTGAACGACTTTACTACACATCACACTCAGCCAATTGGTATGATTAGGGAAGTAGAACTGCCTTCTCTGATCTCAAAGATTATTCACAACACAGAGTACTCTCAGAATGAAGCTGGAGTAAATATGGCATGCTTGTGGGTATAAATTAAAGTTCAGCTGAATATTGCCTATAATAGTAATGTAGTATAGAGATGTATAGTAGTAGGTCATTCCTTCTATGGTTTCACAACCTTCATTGCTTAAGATACCACTACTGCCCTCTCTTTGCTCTCTCTCTGTCTTTCTCTCCACACACACACACGTTCACACACGCTCACACACACATGCACACGCATGCACACACACACATGCACACACACACACATTCTCTTCACCCTTTGAACCGGAACAGTGATCCGCTCCCTGTGATTAAATTAGTGTAAGTAATAAGATATCATAGATTTGATTGATTTCTCTGGCAATGGTTATTAACCAGCCCAATTCAGAGCCAAGCAGGACCATTATTCTAAACATTGATTTCTGAACAGGCATGCAGGGGAAGGAAATTCTCAGCTACAGAGATATTCCACAAGGAATTATCAGATAGAATGATATACACTGAGGACTCTCAGACATGGCAATGAACCCTCTGGAATTCTCAAATACCATGATATACAAATGTCAGAGCCCATGTGGAGACTGAACAGAGAGGAAAGAAGCTCCGAATACTCTTCAGCAACGTTCTTAGGGACTATTTCTTAGATGCATCATAAAATGTAGGAGCTGAGAATGGTATTGTATGCCAATCACTGTATTTAATCCAACAAATATATGCTTAGTAACATCTCTGAATCACATTCTAGAGGCTCAGGAGATAACTCTGAAACATGTCCTCCACTGTCAAGGAGCTCATAGTCAGCAGATTGTGTTTCTTGAGGAAGCTAGAAATGCCCCCCATTCAGAGAGGATGAATACTTGAGTTGGAACTACTGGACCAGAGGGTGGTCCTTTACAGATAAGTGGATTCCATTCTTTCAGCTCAAGGCTATAAATCACAGCACATTATCTCTCTGAACTCCAGAGAAAAATAAATCTGTTGAATAAGTAAAAATTCTTCTCATTCTCCAAACTCATGTGGTTTCTTCTCTCCATCAAGCAGAAGGGAAGGGAATTGGGAAATGCTTCCGTATGGCTCCCATCAAGAGCGTCCACACCATATTCAACAGCCAGAGAAACAGCCGACACTCCCACCCAAATCCAGAACGGAAACCTGCTTGGGTTTCATGTCTCCTTGTATCTTCTGTGTTAAGAACAACAAACTCCGCTCAAAAGGGGTAATGTTTCCAACCACAAGCTCTGGAATCAGACTTTCTGGGTTTGAATCTTGGCTCTTACATTTTTCAGGACATATGACTTAAACTCATCAGTTCTCAATTTCCCCATTAACCCTATATGGGGTTAGTGATAACAACATTCTCAAGGTTTGTTGAAAGAGTGAGGGAAATCGCATAGGCATATAAGCATGTACTCCAGTGCCTGGTACACAATAATGCTCAAAAATCGATATGATAATAGGTCTTGACCATCTGTCTTAAAGGAGAAAAGATAGGAAATGATCTAAAATCTTGCAAGATGATAAATGAATCTTCACGTCCTTCCTTCTCCCCTTGCTCTTTCTAACTCAGAACCAGGACGAAGGAGAGAATGTAGGAAAATAGGCTTGATGTCAGTGTTAAAGAGCACATCACATACCATGGCTGCCTTGGAAGATAATGAGTTTCCTGTTCCGAGAAGCGTTCAAGCAGAAAGCTTGAGGACCAGCTGTCATTTCAGGGATTTCTGTCCTGCACTGAAGAGTAACTGGATCATATGACTGCTGGAATCTCTATTTTATTTGACTATGATCCAGTGACATAATATGCAAATGGCCTGTGTAGCTCACCCTTGGAATAATGCTGAAAGAAGGAAAGAAACAGAAAGAAGACTATGGAAGGACCCCGGCACCCCGCAGAGAGCCAGTAAAGAGGAAGAATTCAGTGACTCTTAATTAAGCCAAAAATAAAGAGAATTAGTGGATATTGATGTTTCGGGTTTTTCAGAATGCAAAGATATTGGTTTTCCTGAAAACGATCTCCACAGACAGATTCTCTGGACCTGTTTCTTTTCTCTCCATAAGAGCCACACATACCCCACCCCCATCCATCCTTTAGAATTGTAAATGAGATGCATTACACTTTTTAAAGTGTGTGTAAGTGTGTGTGTGTGTGTGTGTGTGTGTGTGTGTGTGTGTGTGTGTGTGTGAAGATTGGTGTGCCTATGGGATTTTTCCAAGTCCCATATTTGTCTGAATGCCATTGATTTTTGGCCTAATTGTTATTCACTATGCTAATTTCCCCCACAAATCTCACATTTTATTGATCAAAAAGTAATAAACTCTCCAACAAACAAAACAAGCATTATTGCAATGTTGGGAAAACATCAGTTAATATCAATACCATATTTACAATTATCTTTAACCCAAATTTTGCCCATGATGCAGTGCATAAGCAGCTTCAGAGAACCACAGGCCAAGGGAACAAGTGCAAATCCTGTTTGCCTTTTCCTGGCAGAGCAGGGGGAGGCATGCATAACCCAGAAACATCTGAAGGTGTTCATAAGAGTCTGACAGCTAGAATAAATGTCATTGTCTCAGTGGAGAAATCTATCACCTGCTCGATTTTTTTCCCTTTTTCCTGTTTCTCTCTTCAGTTTAAGGCACTGTGTTAATCATCAAGGAAAGTATAAAGGTGAGCAAAGCCATCTCTTCCCACGGCTACCAGGGTGCCATCGCGAGTGCTGCTGCTTTGTCTGCCCAACATTCCGCTCCAACCTGTGAGGCAGGAGAGCTGCCAGTCACAGCACTCCACCTTGGTGCTCATTGTCCATTGGTCCAAGGACAAGAACCTCAACTAAGCCTACCCATTCAGTACAGTCCTTGAAAACATTTTGAACCAAAACTAGAAAAAAAGAAGATCTATGGTGAAAGACATGAGAACTGCCAAAAACTTGTTCCAACTGAAAAGAGGAAGCCATCTGAGAAGAGATAGCTGAAATGGCTGAAAAGGAAGCATGAAAGAAAAATGAAGAAATGAAATTCTGGTGACATTCAAGACCCTCATTCAACTGGACTTAGCCTACATGATGCTTTTTTTTTTTACATGGGGTCATCATCCTGTCATAGCTTAAACTGAATTTCTGCCACTTGCAATCAAAAGAATCCTGTCTAAGGCAAGACGATTTTGAGATGAAAACTCAAGGCAAACAACTGAACAAGACTCAGAAAGAGGACTCAGTACAAGGCTACTTCTAAGATATGGACATCAGAAGTTAAGAAAAAGAACAGTGGAGGTTTGAACACACACACACACACATATACAAAAATGCACACATGCTGCCTTGGTCCTGTTTAAATTGTAACTTCTTTTTACAGATCAGAGACTTGAAAAATGAATCAAGTCTGACTGTCACATAATTTTTTCCCTATCATCTACCAATCTGCAGCAGGTGAAGAAAAATCCATCAAGGCCTGACAAAGCTCTAGAAACAAGATGTAGTAAAAAAGGAATGATTGCTATTTGTTCTGTTTTGCTTTGAACCAAATAACCATGGAGATTTTTCCCAAGGTGCTCTGTGTCTCATATGGAGCAAACATGAGGATCTCTGTGTTGAGTTTTGGTTATGCAATGGTCAAACCAATCTCCCAACCTGAGTCAAAGAGTCTTCTTCAAAAAACTACATGAGCTCCCTTGGGCTAGAGTAGGAGTAGACTTCGGAGATCCAAGAATTGCAGTTCTCAAATATTCTGTATGTGCAATGTGGGGTGAATCATGAACTTTTTAAGCCTCCATTTCATTATAAAGATAATACCAAGCCTGTAAATCATATAGTCCCAAATGTCTAGAAAAATAGTGCTAGTAGAACTCTGTGGACAAGAAAGACAAAGTTATGCCAAATTAAGTGTCTATCCCTGTGATTAAAAAGCCCTTGTCCCTTCTAGGATAGAAAAGGCACTACACAGTTACTAATTCTGGATGCTTGTATGTGCTAGGACATTAGATCACATGGGCAAGTGAACAGTCTTGCACCTAGTGGTCTGTTATGCCCCGTGAAGAGCAGTGTCATAAGAGGAACCCAGAGTTCATCCTCATTCCTGATACGCTGGACTTGGCAGGAGATCATTCTCAGTAAACAGTAGCTTATGCTGTCAAAACCATGTGTAACGTCCATCTCTGCCACCATAATCCCTTCATTCACATGTGTGCCAATTCTACGATCAGTGATGAAGGTTGGTGACGATCAACTGGCCAAGTCATCTTGTCTACTGGGTTGTTGGAAGTTTATTCCACGGTGAATGTCTTGACAAATGAGAAAATAGACATGGAATACAAAAATCTTCAGATTTGTGTCTGTATCCTATATCCATCTTTATGCCTCTATTCTAGACATCTTAGGTTCTGATTTTTGCATTCTTTCCAGATCCCTGACCACTTTCCAGAATGCTATGTATATTCTTAGATCATTTTTCCTTCCACTCAAAACGAAAGACCACCACTCTCAGCTCCACCCACTTTTCCCTCTTCCCTCTCCTCTAGACACACTTCTTTCCATATCTTTCAGGAGATTCAATGTGTTATGCCAGCAAGAGCATTCTTCTGGGTTAGCAACTGATCCATCATCTTATTCCAGGGGCTATCCCCCACCCCACCTCCACCACATTCTCCTTGACAACTGAACTAAATCATCCAGCTTAAAAGCTTCATTTTCCCTCTCATTGTTTCATCCCACTCTTGGTATCAAGTATGTCAGTTGAGGTCCTCTTAAAAACAAACACAACACAGAATTAGACTTATTGTGTGAAAATCCTTTGAAAGATAACAGGGAGAAAGCAAGAGTAGATTCAATGGTCTTAATTTGCAAGGCAATCTCTCTATGTATGTGTGTATGTATATATATGTGTAAGTGTGTGTATGTGAATATATAAAAAAGGATTATAATGCAGTTCTGACATCTGTGAAAGGGGAGAAGGAAGGAAAGATGATTGAGTAGAGGAAGCCTCAGACTCTAGTTCTGGGAAAATCTTGACTATCCCACGGGGGATCTTCAGAGCAAACCTTGGCCCCAGAAGAATCCTGCTTTGGGGAGGAATAAGCCAACAAAGAGCACCCTGGTAAAGCTCATTTCTGGCTAAGAGGATTCCAGGGAGAGCATTCCTCAGCATGAACACTGTGATGGGTTTAAACATAGAGACTGGAGCCATCCCATCACACCAACTACCCTTCTTATACTGTATTCTCTTGACCGGAGAGCTGAGTAGCATGGCTTTGTAACTTCCATGAACACTTATTTTATTTTGACAAAATGTTTAACCACAAAGTGTCACATACATTTAGCAAAAATTATAAATAACTCTAATATTTTAATAAGATAATATTCTCTCTCCTTCCTATCTTTGACATTCAACTCACTCACTTGTCATAACCACATTGATAGTTTTTATGTGCTTCCCTTCAGAAATATGTCTTTCTGTGCTTCCATTTCTGAAATCCAGTGCCAAAAAAGGCATATCATGTCCTTTTTATTTGCATAAAGTTAGTTTTACATAATATTCTTCATGTTTTTATATTCTTCATGTTTCTTTTTCCCACTTAGAAATTTATTTTCCATAACGCAGATCAACTTTATTCTTTTACATCTTTATAATATTCCTTTCCATCATTGTGTCTTAAGAAATCTTAACCAATTTCATATTGGTGAATGGATAGATTGTATCCAGTGTTTTTCTAAAACATAGTGTTGGATCCAAATATCTGCATCAATATAAGTATTTCTGTGGTATAAATTCATAGGTCAAAGGGCAGGAGTTTTGTACTTTGCATTTTTATGCGCCTTAATCTATAAGGAGTTCATATGTGCTGTCACTCTTACAATAATATTGAGCATCTAAACCTGTGTCATCTCATGTCTCAAATTAGGCGTGGAGGGGCATAGTTAGAGTAAAAATGAACAGGCAATCAGAGTTGAATAATAGGGGTCTTTATATATCAAAAGATCAAGAAAGAATTAAATAATTTGGTGATGGCATAGCTCCTGGTAGAAACCACATGCTCACCTGTGTTGAATATGCATGTATATGTATATGTGTATGTATGTCTAGAATTGTTATCCCAAGACTGATAGGTAGCATTCTTTCTTACCAACTGCAGATGCAAACATTTTTGTGTACAAATAAATTTCATGTCAATTCAATTGTAAAAACACCCATATAGACACTGCAGTCCCTCAGTAATCTAACATGACTTCCCAGGAGGAAAATAAAATGTGTAGAGGGAAAATTTTAAAGCATATTAATAATGAAGGAGGTGAGTCTAAAAAGAAGCTGAGACCAACTGGCATGGGAACATATGGACAGGATCAGAATGTCAACAGCAACAGAAGAAATTGCTGTGAGGTTAGCACAAGAGTTTGGACACAGGAAAAAGAAAGGGAAACTGTTGGTGGAAGAATTAATAGAATGTAAAACAAGTCTCCCCATGAGGTTAGCAAGATATACATCGCTGACAAAAATAAGAAGAAGTTTTATCACCAGTTAAATCAATAGAAAAGCAGGAGCAATGAAGGTGTCATGGGAAATAACCCAGAAGTAGAGGCGGAGGGATTTCTGAGTAAGATGTTGTGGATCGTTCATGGACTCCCAAAGTTTCAAAGAACTATATGTATTCTCAAAAACAAATATGCAGCAGATATGAATTCTCACACTGTTTGAATCTATGTTCCTTCTGTGTACTCATTCTAAGGTATTGTCTGATTTTTCTTCTGTGTCAATTTACCAACAAAGAATATTTTGTCGAGCTTTGCCCTTGCAGCGGTTAAGAGCTTGGGTGCTAGAATCAAACATAATTGGGTTTAAATCCTGTGTTGAAAGCTGTGTGGTGCCTACTGAGCAGGTTTCTTATCTTCACTAAGATAACATGTCACCCTGAACACAGAGAATTTTCATACCCAACAAAATCAGGTTGCTTGTCCTTTTAAAGCTTTATTTGTGAATGTGAATTTTATATTTGTCTCTGTGTAAGAAATTTAATTTATGTCCATTTGATTTTGTTACCATGGGATAGTAATGGCCATTAGTAGCTTGGCATCAAAACCAAAACCACTCAACTCTAGCCATTCACCTTCTAGGACCTCATTCTTAGAAAATTATCAGATCATCGTGTAAATGCAATACACAGATGTTCATATGAAGATTGTTTATAACAGAAAAACTGGGGATAACCTTGAGGTATACCCTTAAGTTTGGTAAATAAGTTATTACATTAAAAAAATATCATGTAGATTGAAAGCAAATGCAATAGAACTATATATGTTAACATGAAAATGTATTAATGTTGTATGTTTAATTAATAGAAGTGGGTCACAAAATTCTGTATGCTTAAGTGTATGTGTATGTATATGCACAGGAAAAATCTGGAAAACTGTTTCCCAAAATACGAATAATGCTCATGACTGCTAGATGTGACTATTTTTACGTATCTACGGCACTTAAATTTTTATAATTGTGCCTTATTTTAAAGTGATACTTTGAATTTCATTTATTGTGGTGCAAATACTTGACATGAGCTATACCCTCGACAAATTCTAGGTGTGCATTATTGTTGACTAGAAGCACAAATCTGTATAACAGATCACCAGAGCTTGTTCATCTTAATCAAAACTTTATGTCTATCAATTAATAACTCCCATTGTCCTCTCCCCCCAGTCTCAGGAAGCCACTCATCCACCCTGATTCAACGAAGTTGACTAATTTAGATGCCATGTGTACGGAGAATCATGCTGCATTTGCCCTTCTTGTCTTTCTTGTTATTTTACTGGCAAAACATCCTTACAATTAGTCATGTAGATGTGTATTATAGAACTTTTTCTTTAAAGAAGGAATAGTAGTAGTTCACTATGTGTAAGTGTATGTATTTACATATATACATATATAGATAGATGCATACACGTAATGCTTTATTTATATATTTATATATGTGGATCTATATACATATACATGTGTATATATATGTGTGTGTGTGTGTATATGTAGTGTGTAAAATGTGTAACATTTTCTCTAGTCATCTGTTAATGGACATTAAGCTGCCCCTACATCTTGGCTACTATGAATAAGTGCTGCAGTGAATGTGAGTGCTGCTTCCTCTTCAAGATTCTATTTCAATTCCTTGGGATAAACTCCCAGAAGAGAAATTGCTGGATCATATGGTAGCTCTATTTTCAATTTTTTGAAGACCCTCCATATAGTTTTCCATAGTGGCTACACTCTTTGCCGTTTTCACCCATAATGTACAGAGGTTCCAATTTCTCCACATCCTCACCCACATTGTTTGTTGATGTTGTTTTCTGGTTTGGGTTTTGTTTTGATAATAGTAATCCTCACAGCTGTGAAGCAGTATCTCATTGTGGTTTTGATTTGTTTTTCTCTGATGATTAGTAACCCTGAAAATATTTTCTTGTACCTGTTGGCTATTTGTATGTCTTCTTTAGAAAACCATCTATCAAAATCCTTAGCTTAGCACAGGCAACAGAAACAAAAGTAAACAAGGGGGACTAGATCCAACTAAAAAGCTTCTACACAACATAGGGTACGGTCAAGAGTGAAAAGGCAGCCTATGGATGGGGAGAAAATACTTTCAAGCCATATATCTAATATGAGGCTAATTTCCAAAATATATAAAGAACACCTACAATTACGCCTTATTTTTATAACAAGAAAAAAAAATACTAGAGATGTTTTTATCTTGAACAGAGGACAAAATCAAGATAATATTTGAGACTCATAAAGTCAGAGGAAAAAGAAAACTTAAAATTACAATGAGAAAGAAGAGATCACTGCTGTCAAGAAGATAAAGAGAAGAGTTGAAGGAGAGACCTGGAAGAGGTGTATTCAGACTTCAACCTTCCTGCAAGAGGAAATTCACCCACTGAGAGATCTACCTCTAAATCCGTTCTCATCAAGCTCACCAAAAGAAACCCTATGTGGAAGGCTAGTGGTCACAAACCATTGAAGATGCACATCTAGAGCTGGTGCATACACACACTCACATATACACACACTCAGACACTGACACACACACACACACAGACACCACATGCACACATTGGTACCCTCCAAAGAAACAAGAGATAATCTTTTATTGACACAGGGATTTCACGTGCACAAATCATTTCCTTTGCAGCAAGTTTGCCAAAGTCACCCAAATTCAAAGCTTTAAACACAGAAAAAATATCTGTTTAATGCATAATCTTTTGAATATATAATATAAATATATAGATAGACTCTTTAATTACATCTATTCCTTTACGTCTCTTCATGTATGGTTCTTTTGTGGCAGAAGCATTTTTCAAAAACACAGACCCTTTTTTGTTTAATTAATAATCCCCCTCCCCCAGACATAAATCACCCCAGGGGCACCCTCTCTAAGCAGCCTCGTGGCAATGACCTACTTTAAGAGTCTTTCATGTATAGCTGGGTTTACTATGTGTTTTGAAAATTACTGCTCAATAGCTATTTTGGGAGATCAACATTTTCCTCAGGAAGTTTAGCGATGAGAACCCATTTTCCCACCCAGAAAGGAAGAATCATAGAATAATAAAATTGAATTAAAAGCTAATGAAGAGGGACCATGCTTATTTCCCCAGGAAAATAATAACACTGACAGTGAAAACAAGAGTAACCTCTTTTGACCACTTTGCATTCACTGCCTCAGCTAGTTCTCCCAACAATCCTGCATATTCAACATGTTATTCTCCCACTTCACAGATGGGAAAACTGAGACACACAGAGAGATTCAACAACTTCCCCCAAATCCCATAATCATCATTTGGCAAAGAGAGAATTTAGACTCAGGAAAGTATGCCATTGATGTCCCAGACATCCAGTAAACATTATCACATTTGCTTCTCATAATGACAAGAAGTTGGCATCATCCCTAGTTCCAGAAAAGTGAATTGAGTCTCAGATAGAAGCTAATGAGATTTGTCTTCTTTTTAACTATTGTGGCAAGAACATCGAACATGAGATCTGCTCTCATCACAAGATTTTAAGTGCACAGCACAGTCTCTTTCTCTAAAAGACACAGTGTTGGACCACAGAATTCTGGAACATACTCATGTGGCAAAACTGAATCTTCAGACCTGGTGAATAGTAGCTTCCCATTTTCTCTTTCCCTCAGTCCCAGACAATCACCATTCTACTTTCTGTTTCCAGGTGTTTGACTATCTTAGATACCGCATGTGTGTGGAATCATGTACTATTTGTCCTGTGGTTGATTTATTTCCCTTAGCTATATGCCCTTCAGTTTCCTCCATGTTGCTGCATATGGCAGGATGTCCTGGTTTTAGGACTGAATCATATTGCCTTGTAAGTACAGACCACACTTTCTGGAGACACAGAATCACTATGGATGAAAGATAAGGCAAGTCGCTCTCTGGGAAGAAAAGTTCAGAGGGAGAGTGGGTACAGAACAATAGGTGACCATCTCAAAAGGGTCTCGCAGAAGGATGGGCATCAGTGAGAGGAAGGTGTGACACATTTGCTTTCTCTTTATTAACCCTGCTATTGTCCCTGATCCAAATTATAAATGAGGGAGTGTGCAGCCTCATCCCTGGATGGGGCACTAAATTGCACTCAATCTCCTGTCTGCGAAGAAAGGACCCCATTCTTATAGAGCAACTTTTCACAACTTAGACATCCCCATTACTCACAGTCTACTTCCCTGTCAGCCTAGGATCTACACACATCTACAGAATGGAACATTCTGGAAAAAAAAAAAAAGACCCAAACCTAACCTCCTCTTCTCTCAGAACTGACTTGAAATGTTGGCATGAGTATGAGAAGACTAAAATAAATGTGATGAATGTTATTTAAAAAATCTAGGATGTCATTATGCATTGCAGTTGTTTGCCCTAAATCCATTTTCTATTAGGTTATTATTAATTAGCATTTGTTTAGCATCAACTATGCACTCAAAGGCAGACTAAATATATAAGAGAATATCTGTGCCCAGCACAGATCACAAGTATGATTTCTCTAAACAGCTTACCACCCACATTTAACCCTCCTCTACACCCCCCAAGGAATTACACATACTCAAAGAAATGTTCTGACAATAAATTTTCAGGAAAACAACTCAAATAAAAAGAATCACTTTCCACCAGCGGGACTTCGCATGCCCTCACCATATGGGACACGCTGTCTTGAGCCAAATAAGAATTTTAAAAGAAAAAGAAGAAAAAATTTCACACAAAGTGACTAAAAATGTATTGAGCTCAAGGTTTCCTGAAAGTTTGAAGTAACTGAAAATAGGAAGCGAGCAGAGGAAAATTTCTTCCATTATTTTGTTGCAAGAACACTTAATAGAGATATAGACAAAATTTGAAATATTCATGCAACTATGAAGGCTACATAAAGAGGAGTATCTCTGAACTACATGATTAAAAAAGAAAGAAAGAAAGAAAAATGCCTGGATGGAATTTTGCCAAAGTTGGAAGCCAAATGTGGAGTTTGCCTGTAGTATTTTGTCTATGTTGGATTTCCCCCAAAGCAGACCCCAAGGATTTGGTTGGGAGCTGGTTATTTGGGGATGTAGGCAGCACAGTGAGAGAATGGGAAGGAAGGAAATCTGATAAACAGTATGATAATGAGCAGATTACCACTTCGGACACCCAGCTCACTCCCAACAGGCACCCACTGAAAAAAGACATCGAACACAACTCGAAGTTATCTTACTGCGGGGAGCACTGGGGGATTCTCCTACCAACTCCTGCCCATCACTGTTGATAGAGCTCCAATAGGAACTCCGGGTACCATACCTGCCCTGTGACAACCAGAGGAAGTCCTTGGGCAGGGAGACACATGTACATAGGAATCTGCTAGTGCTTCAACCTTTTCGTCCCTCTGGGTTCCCTTTTCATTGACAGACCCTGTAACAATGCTGCATTATTAAATCAGCAAAAAGAAGTCGTTAAACCACTGATAGTGAACTGGGTTCCAAAGAACTCAAATGAGCATAGTATTCAACTCTATCCATTACTGAGACAATAAGAGGTGTCATACCTGTGTCACATAGATCAGATTTCTTAAATGAGATTAGTCCCTACCCTCAAACAGAGGGCTAGACAAATGATAGCACAGTGCATCTCTGTTACCCTTTCTCCATCCTTTCAGGCCAAGCCCACCACCTTGGTGGTAGCATTTATCCTCTTCTGAAATTCCACACACATAGTGACCAGCTGTCAAGGGGACACGGGCAAGGCACTTAACCTCTCTGTGCCTCTGTCTCTTCCTCTATAAAATGGACACATGATAAAACAGAGAGTGTATAAGGTATAAATAAAAATATGCAGCAAAAGAATTTTAACTGGTGCCTGGCACAGAGTGCTTCTTAAATATTAGCAACCATTACTATTGCAAGTTCCTTCCTATCAGTACCTGCTCTGTCCCTACCTCTCTTTCTCAAGAATAATGCAGTGTCGATAAATTCATTCAATTATTCTGTAACTTTTTCTCCTTTTCTTAAAGGTCAGGCATGACTAGTACCAGGCAAACAGAAGTCAACAAGATGCACGCAGTTCCTTCAAAGGACGGGGAGACTAAAGAGGGGGCAGAGATAGGAATCATCAGAAAAGTAACTCCATAATTAATTTGTGCCTCATCCACTTCTCTGACCTGGTGGCATTTTCACCATGTTCCCCTGCAGCTGTGGTCATCACTGTAGCTGGATTAGACACTAGAGGGACCCAGTCCCTTCGTCAGTAGCAAAGTAGAGTCCACAACTCTGATGGACGGCATACATCTTTCTTTAAAGTGCAGGCAGTAATGAAGGATCGTAGAGACGGGCAGGCAGGAAGAGAGAGAAGGCAGAAAAATGTATTTCTTTCATTTGGTCGCTGATCTTGCTTGTGTCCCCCAGCCCCAAGTCTTAAACCTGGGAGTTTGGGATACGTGTGGACTGCACTGCAGGGAACTGATCTACTAGGCCACCAGGATGTGCCATGATATGCATTTTGTAGCAGCCACTGTATAGAGGAGGAAAGATAAAGATGGGATGTGGCTAACTTGCTGAAAAGTCTTCTCTCCGTCAGCTCACTGACCTCAAGAGTGCTGGTCACCTCAGGTTGTAGCTAGGACCTGATGCCCTAAGGCATAACTATGCGCCATCTTGTAACCAGGGACTTTTTTCATACAACTGCTTGGGGTAACCAGACCCCTCTCCTAAAGACCCAGGCGACCTGTGTTTTATGCATTGGGGTTTTGATTAATATGTATTTTGGGAAAGGTGGCTACTGTTTTCAGAATAATCATTTATAAACTACTGCCTCACACAAATGATAGAAGAAAACGGATAAATATGAGCCATCATTTCAGTAGCCTTCAGTGTCTGTGATCCAATCAACACAGCAGCCTATTAGATAAGGCAAAACATTCACAATGCACAGCTTGATGAACGCACAATTATCATGGAAGGATTTAACATACCTCTTTCTGGCCAAGACAAAAATAAGTTTGGATGGGGAGATTCAAATAATATCAGCAAGTTTGTCGCAGGTGGACTTTCAGCAGTAACACTGGCAAAGTCAGTGACATTGTAGGAAGCATTATAGGTTAATGGCGCTTCTCAGGACACTCCTGCCCTTGCTTTTCTAACATAAAATGTTAAATTATTTAACAAAGAAACACTTTCTTGAGTGGTTGCAAGTCACTTTGGATCAGTGAAGCTTCCCAAGGAGTTTGGATGTGAAATGTGTAATAAGTTTAAGAGAACAAGAGAGCTCATCTTGAAAGTGTCATCTGCTTTGCCAGCTCTATGGCCTCCTCTTCCTCTGGGGGATTCTTCCCTTTAACAGCCTAGATCCTGAGACATGGGGAGGGAGAGTCAGGGGAAAAAGCGGGCAAGTGGGAAAGACAGAAAAAGATGGGAGTCCAGAGCTCTTAGAGAAGGGTTGCAGGACTTGAATCTCCTGGAGAATTAGGAAGGTACACAGAGGTTTGGAGGACCATTGCTCCGGGTTATGTATTCGATCCTTTTTCATGCTCTTTAAGAAGCAGGTGTCTAAAGAAGAAGTCTTATTAAATTCTTCAAGCTGCGTTACTTTGGACAATCTTTGACTCTGACCCATGCAAAGACTGGCCCAATTGGCTTTGTACACAGCCTCTCTCAGTCAGTGCCACCCAACCCTGGTTCCAGCAGCAGAAGGCTGCACCGTCACTTGGACGGTTATTAGAAATGTTAAAAATCTCAGGCCCCCATTCAGACCTACTGAAAGAGGATCTCTGGGGGTAAAGCCCAGGAACCTGTGCATTAACAAGCTTCCAGATGATTCTCCATACATTAACATTTAAGAACCAGTGGCCTGTCTGGAAATGCTAAGAGTTTCATCCCTGGGTCTAAAAAGAAGGTCTGTTTCACAAAGACTTAAACTCTCCCTCTAAGCACAAATCTAGGTCCCAGGTGTACCCTTTTGAGTGCTGCAGGGCCTGTGGCCCCTTTTCTAGGAGGACACTCCCTCCTGTGACACACTCTCTGCAGTACTCCTCCTTGCAGAAATCCCCATAATGGTCCTCCCTAAGGAGGAGGACAACTTGACAGAAGGAGGAAAAACTAAGTTCAGTTTTGGTATTTTAAATCCTTTTCTTTCTTTGGGGAAAGAACACATTTCCCTGCACTTTAGAAACATTGTGTTTCCAGGGACTGGAAGAAAGAGTTCTGTGCTTCTTTTCAGAGGCCCTGGGTTCAAGTCCCACTGTGATACTGTATTAGGTTGAACGGTGTTTCCAAAAAGATACATCCAAGTCCTAACCTCCAGTACCTATGAATGTGATCTTATTTGAGAAGAGGACCTTTGCAGATATAAGTAAGAATCTTGAAATGAAGTCATTTTGGATTTAGGAGCTGCCCTAATGCCAGAGAGCTTTAGAAGATAGAAAAAGGAGATTTGAAATACAGAGACATGGGGATGAAGGCCATGTGAAAATGGAAGCAGACATTGGAGTGATGCAGACATTGGGGTGATGCAGCCACAAGCCAAGGAATGTCAGGAGCCACCAAAACTGGAAGAGACAGGGAAGCGTTCTCCACTACAGCTTCTAGAGGGAAAACCAACTGCCCATGACTTGATTTCTGACGTCTGACCTCCAGAACTGTGAAGAATAAGCTCCTGTTGTCTTCAGCCATACATTTCATGGGCATTTGCTTGGAAGCCCTAGGACACAAATATAACCACCTATTATAGTCAGGACTTTAAACTTACCCTCTCAGATTGGAGCCCTTGCATCAGAAAATCTGCAAAGTATGCTGGATTCGTATAACAGTTAAACCATAAACACATCAGAATTGTCACCTATGGCATGGGAACTGGAGATAAGGGAGATAATCAAATAATTCTTGTCCTTAATTAAATGCTATTAATTAAATTAAAATATTAAATAAAATTTCTAAGTAAATAAATATTGTCCCGGTGGTGGTCCCACATCATAAATTGTGTCCAAGTTTCAAAATGAAATGAGACCCAAAAGAGGCCACTTCCTCTAGGTGAGGCTGGAAAACTTCCTTGGGTGTAAGTAAACTGTGACTCCGAATTCACTATGATGAGAATTATCACAGTGCAGGCCTATTCAGTGGCTGGACAATTTGAATGAGAAGATTACCAAAGTATTACCAAACCTGCTCTGAAAACGGAATTTCTTCCAAGGTGACTGATGTATTAGGGACCAGTGTGAGCATACTCTGAATTCTGTGTTTACTTATGTTTAATTACATCAGCAAGAAACACAAGTGAATACAGAAAACTGAACAAAGTTGTGCAGAAACACACACACACACACACAAAGGTGTCTCAGACCTTATCCTGTTCCCTCAGTTCACTGCATGTGTTTTGAGACACACCTAGACACACCGGTCACAACTTTCCATCTGATTTTAATGACTCCATAGCAATTACTGAGAAGCGGCCAAACTCACTTTCACAAGCAATCTCTATGTTCTTAAAAGTAAGGGGCCATATGTCGGTCTTAACCATTTAATATGCAAAAGTGTGCTACCATTTTTGCTAGAATCCTCTTTTTGTTCATCTGTTGTTGAAGAAGTTTTTGAAAGCTATGCTCCTAGCCCCATTGTTCCCACAAGTCCTTTGTTTTTATTGCCCAATTTTGCATAGCATGGTGATTTTTAGGAATGTGTTTGTCGTCTGTTGCATTTAGTAATACTGACCATAAAGTGCATAGTGCAGTAGTGGGCCCACTAAAACACTCAATAAATGCTAGCTGTCAGGATTTATTAGATGAGAAAGTGAAGGGCACATAGTAACCACTCAATAAATGTCCATTGCCTTCCTTTCTGTAATCAGCTATATAAATATTCTCAATCAAGTTAAACTGTCCATACACGTAGGGCATAAAAAACAAGAGGCAATGTAATTATCTTTCAGCTCAGATCTCAGACTCAAAGTTAGCACTGAGAATCTCTTGTTATTTGTCCTAACTGAACATAAATCCTTTCCGAAGCTGCTTTGGGGCAGGTAGGTATTAAAAAAATAACCACCCGCCCCCCCCCAGAAAATGAAATCCTTGTGTTTTTATATGAAAGTAACCAAATTTTTGAACTTCATAAAATTAACCATTCCATAGCAGAATGCCAGGATTTCTCATATTTTCCAGAAAAGTCTTCAGTTTCCTTTGTCCTCAGTGGAGAGAGAGCATGAAAATTAGAGGTGATCATTTCATAGAGAAATCAGGGACTTTAAGATTTTGGTTCCCTTGCTGTCAAACTCAGTATTATACGCCTTAACACATACATTTCCTTCTGCAGAGCTCATCCGGGTACTGCCACCTACAGGCAGACATATTTCCCATTGCCTGATCTTGGTACATTAGAGTAAATCTCTCCAAAACACCAGCAGATGAGTGTCTCCGCATTGACCTGACTTCTTAAATCACACAAGTCTTTCCTGAACTCAGAGTCCGACCTTCTCCTTCTTCCTATAAGAGGTCACACAGCTCTGTAGGGAGACCAGGGTCCCACGTGGCTGCACAGGGTCCCACATTCGCCACCCAAGTTCTCTGGAGAAGTTGGGTGTAGGATCCTGAGCTTAGGGAAACACAGAGTGCAAAGTCAGCTGAGAAATCTAGGAGGTGGTAATGCTCCCCACATCTCTCTCTCGCCAGTTGTGGAGTCCACCCTTTTGGTCATGGTGCTTAAAGCACAGAAAAGACACAACCCTGTCTGTGTTTCTAGCTGGATTCCTGACACTTCTGATCACATCCTCTTCTGTGGGGCACAATCAAAGGACTGCCTCTAAGTCTCCCAAGACCATTAGCTGACTAAGGAATCCCTTAGTTATTACGCCCCCAGTGGGAAACATGCAGGTCAGCCCATTAACAGAAAAAAGCAAAAAGCAATTTCATGTTGTTGGTCATGACACTGCGGTGACCCAGAGTTAGAAAAAGTATTGTTTGCAAAGACCCTTTCACAAGTGTGTCTAGGGGTCCCCTCTCCCACACAGCTCCCTCTCTCTTCTCTAGTACCTCTAAAAGGACCCTGGGCTCTGCTAAAGGATCAGCCTGAGACTTCCAGTGTTTGAGTTTTGGGTCAAGCTCCACCCTGGTTGTCCACATCCTTTGAGGCATCTCTGAGGCTCTTGCTGATGTGCCATTTCAAACAGTGCCGTTTTGATGTGTTCATTTCCTAATGAAGTCTTCATCTCATTACTCTTCTTTTCCACCAGAAGCAAAAGATGAAAGGAAAGAAAGGTCACAATTATTATATAGCAACTCAGGAAATCTGAAATGAAACCTCTTAGCCTTTGAAAGAAGCCATCCAGGAGAGAGATATAATAATCATAAGAAGTACATCTGAGCTAATTCTCCCTGTCTCCAGGCTTCCCTAAGTTGGAATCATGTCTCTGATCTTCCCAGATGGCTCTCTTTCCTAACTATTCACAGCCTCTGTACAACCTCAAACTCATAGGAATGCAACAAAATAAGTTAATGATGATGATGAAGAGAAGGAGGAGGAAGAAGAGGAGAAGGATAAAATAATACGTAATAGTGCCAGGTACTGTTCTGTGTCTTTACCTGAACAGCACTGACCCAGTTCATCCTCAAACAATCTTATACTGTAAGCACTAATATTATTCTAATTTTTTAGATGAAGAAACTAAGGCACATAAAAGTCAAGCAATTAAAAAAAAAATCACACAGCTGTAAGTGACGGAGCCATCTGATCCAGCACCACTAGTCATGATCAACAGAGAAACAAGTCAGGAGCTTCATGGACCTGAGTTACCTTCCCATCTCCCATCTATCTGCCTGGATGATGGTAGACTCCTGCTTAGCCTGCTTGAGCCCCGTCAAAGAGATGGGTGCAGTAAACATTAGCTTCCCCCACCCCATTCTGCTCAACGTGCTCAAGAACTGTTTCATGTCTCTTACAGCTGCTCTGCCCAAGCCCTCCCAGAAGACTCCATATTGAATCACAGAAAATGAGAGAACAGTTGGAGCTTTCATTCTCCATGTTCACATATCTGCCTGTAATGTGTGCTCCCCCACTGCCTTTAAAACTAGCCTCTTAAGGAGCCCCAGTCTTCTAGTCAGACCCCATCTTGGAAACCAAAATGGCTACAAAATAGCCATTGTTCGCATTATATACCAAGTGCTTTATTCGGTGTCAGGATCTAAGGATGAGAGGTATAGACAAATCCTTGAAAGAAACAGATTACTGAGACAGCCTTTAGCCTGAGTGGCCAGGGCTCATGGCCCACAGAGATGTCCCCTGGAAGATGTTCTGCCAAGTCCCCAGGTTCCATGGTGACGTTCTCGAGCAGTCTCTTACGCACCAACACTCCACCTTGATTTTGGCTTTCTGATGTGTTTATTCAAGTAGTTTTACCTTCTCAGTATCTGTTTCCCCATCTGCACAATGCTTTGACAGAGAGTGGTTGCCAGGAAGGCTTAAATGAGACAATGCGATCTACTGCTACTCAGTAAGAATATTCCCTCACCTCAGAAAGACGAATGCTAAAGGGGTGCACACCCACATGTCATCCTCCACACAGGCTCCTGTGTGGGACTCCACCACACTGGGCCTCTGTCCCTCCAGCCACTATCACCTAAAGATCCCAAAAAAGTCTTCCCTGATGCTTTTAATGTCCTGAAACATGTGTCTGGTTTTGTGGAGACTCCATAAAATGGCCCTGTGGGGCCACTGTGTGCCCTTTGTGATGAAAATGACACATATTTCACCCATATTTATCTCTCAAAACAGAGGTGCTTATTTGATCAGGGAGCCAGAGAGACCCCCCTGAGCTCTCAAGACAAAGGCTTCATTCTCATTTCAAGTCAATCTCAGGACAGGCTGAGAGGAGAAAGACCCGCAGCTGGAAGAGCCATGCCATGATTCCTGGCCAGAAGAAAGGGCCCCTGGAACGCACCCAGAGTCCTTGGGGTGTTCCTGTGTTTGAGCCCACATTGCATTGAAGCTTTCATTTCCTCTATTTACCTCAGTGCCTATTCTGGAAAGTTTCCCACCTTAGTCGCTGGGTCTCTATGCCCCTGGTCGCAGCTGACCTCTGCTTCCCCCAAACAAGCTTGGTCTTCACTACTTCAGCCCACGTTACTGCAGTGCGACAGACACTAGGCCCCGCCCTCACGGTGCCTGACTCTGAGGAAGTTCCTTTGACCTTCCTCTGTTATTACTGCTATTCTCCTCATTACTTTGACTATTATCATCCTGCCAGCCAACCCCTCACTTCCCGAGGTCCCATTGTTCATGGTTTCCACAGTCACTTCTCAGCCTTAGCCATTTCCCGTCGGCCCTCACACATCACAGAGGACACACCACTCATAAGCCCATCATGCAGCCCCAGAGGCCCCCAGACATGTCCCTCGTGGTCTGCGTGTGGTGCAGTTGGCCAGCGTCCAGCCCGCCTCTGCTCACGGTCTCCTCCCAACCATCTCTGTCCCCACCCACCAGCTGCACCCTGACCTGCCTGTCACAACAAACTTCTATATGCTCCTCACACTTAGGTGTGTTCCCAATGCCAATACCTCATGCCAAGTCCTTGGTGTCCCTCACCATTGAAACGCCCCTTGCGCTGTTGTCCCCAGCACCAGGACTTACCCCACATAGGCAACCAGAATGATCTCTTTAAATCTCAGAACAGACCAGGGTATCCCTCTGCTTAACACCTTTCAACGACAACTCACTCTCAATGGAATAAAGAAGCAATTCCTTAGCACAAAAGCCAAGGCCTTGTTACCTGGTTCGTATTAACACTGATGACTTCACTCTAGCCACTTCCCACGATGTCCCACGCAAACCGAAATTTTCATTTATAAAAACACTCTTTTCACTTTCCTGCCTCCTGGCTCCCTGCCTTTGCTATTTCTCCTGTGAGGGCTGCCTTTACTGGACTTTCCCTTCTTGGCATAGTCCTCTCTATGTTTTAAAGTCACTTCAAAGGCAGCTCTTTACAGGAAGACCTCCTTGATTGCACAAGCGCAGGAGCCAGTAAACTTCTGATAAAGAAGTAGAGTAAATACTTTAGAACTCTCAGGACCATATACAGTCTCTGTAGCATTCACTCGATTCTGCCGCTGCAGTGTGGAAGCCGACAGAGAAGATGTGTAGTCAAGTGGGCAGGACTATGTCCCTCTAATAGCTTATATGTGGACACTGAAGGTTTAATTTCACAATGACTGTTTGTGTGCCATGAGAAACTCTTCCTCTTTTGATTCTTTGGCAACAATTGAAATTTGTACAACATTTTAGGCTCACAAATCCTGCAAAAACAGTCATCAGGCTGAAATAGTGAACAGGCCAAAGTTTTCTGAGCCCAGCATTGAGCGCTCTCTTCCTCTGCATCTCCACAGTGTCCCAGATTATGTGAAATGTGGCCTTTTGGATGCTGAATCGTCTAATGTCTGAACATTTCACTCCGCTTCTACACAATGTATCACTGAGAACAAAAACCACAGGGAATTTTCATCTGTGTTCTCAGACACCAACTTGGATCTAGAACACAGGAGATGCACAATTAATGTTTGCTGAACGAAGGAAGGACCCAACAGGGGTGGGAGGAAGTGGGAAGTTTTCCCTTCCGCTGGCATGCAGAGGCGCTCACATACTCCTCCTTGGCCTACTGGTCCTGAGCGACAAAGAGTGCCTGCTGTGAAAAAGCACGAAGGATTTGTTCGTCTTTTTCAGCAGTACACCTGTAGAAGGGGTAGATTCCATCCCTGAGTCATGACTTGACTTTGGAGCACTATGTCTCTACATGAGCCAGGATTTTAGAACTGAGGCTCCACTAAAGTCCACTGTTTCCAGAAGCTAAATCCCACAACAGGTGCGGCGCTTTGTTTCCATGATAACATATACAATCAAATAGCCTTTTGCCCATCAAAAGGTGTGTTCATGAACAGACCAAAGCAAAACCAATCCTTGGACACTGACACGAAAAGGTTACCAGAAAGGGAGGGAGTGGGAGCAAGCGTTGGGGTGGGGGTCCAATGGACAGTGGTGGGGAACCACTGGAGGTTTGGTCATAGAATAGGTCTGTGAGTACATATTTAATAAATTGCAAACCTGCACATCTAAACTTGTATTACTTTGTAAGTAAAAGTTACCTCAATAAAGAAAAGTGCACAAAGTGAAAAAAAAAAAATGTTTAAGGAAAATGAAGGAATGAAGGCGAGCAGGCAGGCAGGCAGGGAGAGAGAAAGAAAGAAGAAATACTTCATTTTCTTTAGTTGTTCTTCTTGGTTGTTTCCCCCACCCCGGGTTCTGAACCTGGGTCCTTGGGACGTGTGTGGACTGCGCCAGTCAAAGGTGGCTGACCAAACTGCTGCTCCACCAGGGTGCTCCAAACTGATATTTTTACATGATGCACATCACCTCTTAAAAAGGCCTACACATGTTTATTGCCTGATGACTCCCATTCACCCCGGAATTATCTCTATGATGCCATCTCCTACTCTCCCTCCATTCAGTGAACTTCAACCACCACAGCCTCTTGCTTTCCCTGCATCGTCCAGACTCTGTCCTGCTTCAGACACTTTACACATCTTCACTCTACCTGGACTGATTTTCCTCTCAGAGCCAGGCAGCTCACTTACCCACCTCCTTGCTCAAATATCACTGTGCCCATGAGACCCTCCTGAAACATCCCAGTTAAAACCCCACCTCCTCGCATTCTTCAGCACCCCCACCCCTAACCTCCTACCCCTCCTTAGGACTTACCACCCTCTGAAATACTAACAGGACACTTACTTTGATTGTCCATCCTGCCCCATAAATGATGTTCTATGTTCACTGCTCTATTCATAGCACCAGAAGTTCCTGGCGCTGAGTTACTGCACAAGGAATATTTGTTGAATGAATGAGTAACTGAAAGCCATTTGACCTTAACAATAACCTCATTTCAGGAGGAAAGAAATGGCAAAGAGAGTTGGTGGTTTGGCCAAAGACACACTATTTAGCAGCAATCAAGCTTGGACTTTACTCCAGCCTCCAACTTTATAAACTTTGTAGCTTGAGGCCTCCCCAGATCAATCCTAATTTCCTCCCTTTCCCAATCAGGCCTGGCCATCCCTGTCTCCAGCCTTCCGAGCATCCTGATCAGAAAGCACAGAGGCACCAGGGAAAGGCAGTGGTAAATGGGGAATGGGGGGCACCTTGGGTGGTCTCAAGGAACTGCCACACACGAACCCAAGTCCCAGGCAGAGGGAGCTGCTGCCCGGCCACATCTGGGGGACCACGGCCAACACCGACCCGCGGGGTTCTCTCCTGCGGACCCCTGGCCCTCTCGCTGGTTCTCTGAGAGGCCAAGTGGTCTTAAGTAAACACCAGGGACCCAACACAGTCTCCAATTTCCACCCACTTTCACTTTTGCAGGCTCACGTGGCACAGGGAGCCGGGCTTTGAACCAGGCCCAGGACACCCCCAAAGCAGCTGCGGATTGACTGGTGTGACGCACACCCGCGGGCTGTTTTCTCTGGCTGACCCCGGGGGCTGGTTACCATTCTCCTCTTTTAGAAATGACTGAGTTTTCGCTCCTCCTCGCCCTGCTTCCCCACTCGGACCAGGGAGCGCGCTCGGAGATCAACCCGAGTGGGCGTTCACCTCCATTTGACCTTGCCCCTCGGCAGTCGTGTTAGTTGGGACCCGGTCAAGAGGGGTACAAGAGAAACGTTTGCACTCCCGCTTAAGTTGGCCACGTTCGCAGGTACTCACGTTGCAGCCCGAAGGAAGTGAGAGCTTGGGGTTTGTGATTTGAGCTGAGAGGCCAAATGGCTTTTTGACAGCAAGCAACAAAAGGCCCAGAAAGGCTGATGCCATGAGAAAAAAGAAAAAAAAAAAAAAAAAAAAAAAAAAAAAAAAAAAAAAAAAAAAAAAAAAAAAAAAAAAAAAAAAAAAAAGCGGTAAGGAGACAGAAAACTGAGAAATTAAAATAGCTGCAATATTGCTTTTTTGACCCTTCTGTAAAAACAATTTTCTTTAGTCTCTTCAAACACTAATATCCTCTGATTCAAGAAAAAGTTCATTTAATTATTTTAGAGACAATGAGAAAAATTATATTTGACCTTATCTTATTATCATCTGCTATTTTCCATAGAAAATAAGTGCACATCTACTGGCCACATGTCATTAGAAGATTTTTCAGTTGCTCTGTACATTAAGTTACAGGTTCCTGAAGTTGGCAGGATCTTCATACTGTAGATTTGTTAATACTTGAGAGACCATAAACACAAGGAAGTAAGAGTAGCTGTCATAATTGTTGTCAGACTCAGCTACAAAAGTCATTCAACTTCACAGTGAGGACACTTCCCACTCCTCCTCGTGCTCTTGTAGAAAACAGTGAAAATATTCCTGGAAACTCATTGACATAAAGTCATCTGATAAAGCCCTGGCCTTCTCAGAGTCCCAATGAAATGCCCAAAAGATGGTTATCATAGAGCAAAGTCTACACCAGCCCCTAAAAATTTCTAGATGGGAGAAGAGACGAAGATTGGCAAGTCCCAGTCTCTGATACAAAATGGCAGCCTGTCTGAGAGAGAGTAGGTTTCTTGACAGAAACCTGACCACAGAGCTGAGAGCCACAGATAAAGCAACCCAAAGCAGTGGGGACCCACCACTGGGAGTCCCTCTCAACACTAGGAGGCAGTAGTGTTTGTTTTCAACACAGCGTTTGGTGATCCCACATCTTCCGGCCCCATCAGTCACCTAACGTGGAGTACCCACTAGTGCCTAAGGTCCAAGAGTGGACCACTGTTCTAGTCAACTTCCTCGTTAAAGATAGAGAAGACATTGCATGTCTCCTCAGCCAAGAGTTCTATGCCACCCCAGGTTCGCTCATGATTCCAGCGCTAGCTGCTTCCTGAGCCATCAAAATCTTCAGGTTGCCAGAGTCCGAAATGAGAGCTGAGAGCAGCTCAGACCTTACTGTTCACTTTCCACTTTAAGGATTGCGTGGAAGCTTAGGGGAACTTATTTGAGAAAACTTTATCATATCTTGTTTAACTAGGAGCTACTTCTAGACAAGCAGAGACTTTGCGAATAGGAATTCTCTAGTTATATAGAGTCTTTATTTGAAATGTAGTTTCTAGAATCCTGTTGCCAGACTCTTTGATAAGTTGAATTAGAAAAAATTTCAAGGAATTTTTTAATTTTAAGAAAGAATCAAGATACTTCTAATGTTGTAGCCTGTGGCAAACATGTTAAGAAGCATGGCTTTGAAAGTTATTACAAAGAGTGAAAATATTCTAAATCTAGGAACTGATAGTCGACTGAAAAAATGGGAAACATTCAAAGAATCAGGTTAAATAACTGAAAGACAAGGCAAAAAAATCTGTATTATTCTTGGTCATCTGAAGGATCAAAAGAACATTGAATTTATGAAGGATTGCAGTCAGACATAAAAGCCATTTGAGATCAGGACAAATTACAGAAATAAACAACATGATCATAAAAGTTTAAAATGAAATGAAAACATTTTGAGCTTCCAGGAAAATGACAGAGCAAGGGAGATGAAAAGGTATTCCTGCCCGTTAACAAACTGATGGGAATTCCAGATGAATCATAAGGTAATTTTTTAAATGCATAAAAGTCCTAGAAGAGGAGAAAAAGAAATCCCGAGTCCAAGATAAGAGAGGGACGTGAAAGACTAAGGCAACTGTGATGCAGTCGATGTTGGGGTTCAGTCAAGAAGCCCTAGGAACCCAGGTGGGGTTTACTGTCCATAGGAGGAGGGGCAGATGCAGTTAAAGGCCTGTACAAGGCAGCAGTGGAATTAGCGATACATAGAATGCCAAGACCCTCAGAGCACTGTTCAGACTAGAGGAAAATCCTGGCATCACCACGAAACTCCAGCAAGGGAGCTTCTACAATAGATCCAAAAGATTCTGACAGCAATCAGTTGCTGCTGCAAATAAGCCAGCATCAAAATTCACAAACCAAAGGCAAAAGTGGGCCACAACTATGGAGCGCCATCAGGCATAACAAAAGAGATAATTAAGTACAGTGTATCATAAACACTTGAAATGGTAATGGAAAAGAGGATTTAAAAAAAGAGAAAACATATTTGAAAAAGACTGACTTCTAGATTTAAAAATATAGACAGTGGATTATACAGTAGAGTCCTAATTAAAACATTAGCAAACCGAATGCAACAGTGCTGTGCATGTGTGTATATGTGTATGTGCGTATGTGTGTGTGTCTATGATCAAGCTGGAGTTATGCCAGGAATGCCAGCATGATTAAACATTAGAAAAATCTATTAATGAAATTCACCTCATTAACATATTAAAGAAGAAAAATCATATGAGCATCTCAAAAGTGCCAAAAAAGCGTTGGGCAAAATTGAATAACCTTTCTTGATTTTTTTAAAAAATAGTCTTAGCAAACTAAGGGTGAAGGAGGGCTTTCTAAACAGCACATCCAGCTAAAAGGTCCAGCACACATCATGTGGAATCGTGGGAGCTTAACAGTATTCTCTTTAAAGTCAGTACAAAGAAAAGAAATGCTGTTATTGTACCTACTCAGCATTGTACAGAAGGGCCTAGTCAATGTAGGCAGCAAAGAAAATCTTGACGAGGTGTGAAGGATTGGAAAGAAATAGACATTTCTGGTACTTCCATCAGCAACATTGACTATAAAGACAATACAGGAAAAATATTCAAGCTATTAAATAATATACAGATGTTTGTCAGATGAAGAGCTATGTATTATAATTAATACCGTTCCTATAAAAATTAGAAGCTATAATCATATTTAAAATATTCTGTAAGCAACAAAATGTATATCTAAGAATAAATGCAAAAAGGCAAGAAATTTATGAGGAAAAGAATTTAATTGTATTTAAGAACATAAAGGAATTCCAAAACCGAGATAAATAGATCAGGTCAATGGATAAAAGAACTCACTATCATATAGAGTAATATTTTAATATATGTTTCCAGTAAAAATCACAATGGGGATTTTTGACACTTGATATGCTGATATTCAAATGTATATGGAAGGGAGAAGGATCAATATTATAAGATGTGTTTAAACAATAACAAAGCGTGATTTTTTTTCATAACATTTATCTAAATTATTATGAAGCAACAATCACTAAAGCAGTGTGTCATTAGTACAGGCAAAGATAAAATGACTTTTAGAACTGACTAAAGAATGCTAAGAAAGGTCTACCAATACAAGGTGACATTAGAAAAAACAGAGAAGGAATTTATTTAATGGTATTGCAGCAACTGGCCATGCAAATTGAAAAAAGAAAGAGTGACTAGAATCCCTACCTCCCCCAATATGCAGGCATAAATTCTTCATAGACTATAAACCTAATTTTGAAAAGCAATATCTTAAAACCTTCAAAAGAAAAATATGGGAAATTATCCTCATACTCTAACAGAAGATAAGACTGTCTTATGCAAAAGATAAAAAGCACAAAACAGAATGTTGATAAACTTAATAAATTAAATAAAAGCCTATGATACGACAAAAGGCAATAAAAGCAAAAAGGAAAGACAAGTTACACACATGAAAAGGTTATTTCTCGCTCAAATACTAGGAAAGAATCAAATCCAGAACATCTAATGAATGCTTATAAATCAATTTTAAAAAACAATAGGAAAAGGGCAAAGCCTATGATCAGAAATTCATGGACGAGAAAGCTAGAATAGCCAAAAAGCATATGAGTAATGATCAATCTCTCAGACAATTAGACAAATGTGAAATCCACCACAATGAGATATACTTTCACGACTATCATATTTACATGAATTTTAGAATCTGATGATACCAAGTATGAGTGAAAATGCTGTACTTTAAAAACAAATGAAAAAGAACTCTTACTTTTCCAGGGTCCTGTATAAAAAATATGAATACATAATTGGGCCTTGATGAAAACCTCAAAACATTCCAAGAGGGAAAGTCTCTGAAAGTCCATTCTCTGACCACAGCTGAGGAAAATCAGAGATTTGTTTCTAGAATGTGAACTAAGAAAACGACCACTTAGAAATGTGACCTAAATATGAAAAGCAAACTGTAAAAATTTTCAGAAGACAGAAGATAATAGGAAACATACAAAGTCTCTCCAAAGTAATGATTAGTTTAACTGAAAAAAGTCAAAGCTTCAAATTCAGAATATGCTTAAACTTGTCATAATAAAAGAAGAAAAATAACGCTTGAAAATATAACTAAAACCAGTAAGAACTCAAATACTTATTTTCTATATTGTTTTGATTGTTTCTCTATTGCTTCTTTCATATATACATATATGTGTATATATGAATTAAAAGAATAAATTGATTATACAAATACATGTATATGTAGACATGCACACATATTTATGCATATGTACACAAGTGTGCATAATATATGTGAATATATGTATAGCCATGTACACAATATAAGCTCCGCTTTATAGAGATGAATGGCATAGAGAAATGCTCAAAGAACATAGCAAATAATAGTGGAGTGTTTTGGTATTCATATTACCAGTTCCATAAGATTTGGTTTTTATCGTAAATCTCCCTAATTTTCAAAAATATACATGAATTTTATAATTAGAAAGTTAAGAATGAATTCACTAATTAGAAAAATAATCCTTCAATTTTTTTAAAAGCAGCAGATTCTAAATTTTAGTTGTTTCAGGGTCTTCTTTACTCTTTTCTGGTTTTCGCCAATTTAACTTTCACCTCCTGAAATTTTCTTCCATTATATCTTTGATTCTTTTTTTTGCAAGCTTTTTTTAATGAAAACTTGGAAAGTTTGCACATAATTGTGAATTACATCAGGACACTAACAATAAAGGGTCCAGTACTCTAAAATGTACCCTGGGAATGAGAGCTGAGTATTGAAGGAAGGAACATGTTGAAAAGATGGAACCTCTCCCTAAGGTTGGAATTCTTGTCATCTGGAGAAGGTGTCATTGTTGTCCATTGGTGGTGAAGAAAGTCACTGTGTTGTCTTGGGTCAGGACTAGTTCACGGAAAGTACTCAGAAGCTGACAGGCAAGAAAGGGACACTTCCACTGAGCTGTTGATGAGTTGTACTGATGAACAAGGACTGGAAGATAAGACACTATGCTAAAGGTTTTCATTTGATCAAGGCTGGCAGACGACGATGCCCACTATGGTACATTTGCTGTCTTACTGTTTTTCTGTGTGGTTTCTTTATGCTTTATAGAGCGTCTTTATATTTTTTGCAAAGGTGGTTCTGTGGTGATAAACTCTTTTAACTTTTTCCTGTCAGAAAGTTATCACTCCTTCAGTTCTGAATGATAATCTTGCTGGATATATATTATGTCATTCCCTTCTGTAGAATTTCATTTGAGAAGTCTGCTGACACTCTTATGGGAGCTCCCCTGTATGTGACACATTTTTCTCTGGCTGCTTTTAATAATCTTTCTTTATCTTGTATATTTGACATTTTTATGACGATGTGTCTAGGTGTATTTCTGTTTGGGTTTCTTGTATTAGGAATTCTTTGAGCTTCCTGGATTTGGAGGCTTGTTTATTCTTCAAACTGGGGAAGTTCTCATCTATTATTTCTTCAAATATGGTTTCTGCCCTCTTTTCTCTCTCTTCCTCTGGGATCCCTATGATGCGAATGTTGTTCCTTTTGATGTTATCCCAGAGGTCTCGAATGCTGTCTTCCATTCTTTGAATTTATTTTTAATCTTTTTGCTGGTTTTTCTCATGGAGTTCCTCTGTCCTGTCTTCCAGATCACTGATTCTATCGGAAGGTTCATCCATCCTATTGTTGAGTCCCTCTACTGAGTTCAGCCATCATGTCTCTAATCTGTTTGATGTCTTGTTTTAATTCTTCTCTTTGCTTCCTGATATTCCCATTTACTGTCTCTACTGATTTCTGGATTCCCATGAGTATGTTAATCTCCATTACCCTAAATTCCTCTTCAGGTAATGTACATATGTCTGCTGTATTCAGATTTTCCCTGAGTTTTTGATTGGATCCATCATTTCATGTATATTTCTCTGTGCCTTTGCTCTATTGGGCATTCTGTCTATATTTCTGAGGGTTCAGTTTCCGTGGTGGTATATAGGTTTGACTCACCCAGGATTGGCGATCAGGCTGCAATTTTGGCTCTACCTACAAGGTGGTGCTAACGGACAGAGTTGAGGCTTGGGACCACCTTTTCACTGTATTCCAGGGGTGGGGCACCCGATGGGTGGGATTTCTGGTGGGTGGATGTGTTGTTGGCGGAATTTCCGTTCCGTGGACCCCAGGCTCTGATGTGAAATAGTTGTGGGAGGGGTTTGAGTTCTTTGGCTGATTTCTGGTTATGGCTATGCCCAGTGCAATTTCACCACGTGGGCTCCAGCTCAGCTCCCGGTGCGCTGGCTCTCCTTTCACCCCCTCCCAAGTCGGCCCTCCGTGTCTCCATGTCTTAGCCCACTGGGCCCACCTCTCACTACCTTTGCAGCTGGTCTCAAAATCCCTAACCTCCACCCACAACATATCCAGAGACTCCCAAATTCAAATCTGTGGTTTAACTGAGAATCGCACCAGGTAACCTCATCCACTGTTAGTCGTCAACCAATCCATCTCCAGCTGAAGTGTCAGTTATTTCTTGGTGTTAGTCTCAGGAAGATAGGTGACTTTGGGGTTTGGGGTTTTTTTTTGATATCCATGGGGAGCGACCCCAAAGTGCATCCTATCAAGTCACCATCTGGAAATCGATCTCCTGATTCTTTTTTTGTGTACTTATCCTAGGTTCTTGTTTAGCAGTTCCAATTAGACAAATATAAGATTTCCTCCTCAGTCATGATCTTTCCTCTGATGAGGTGTATTTCTTTGTCTTTTGCTACCATATTATAGAAGAGGTTTGCTGGCCTGTTCTCTATATCATTGACTCATTTGTCTGCAATGTGAAATCAGTTTGTGCTTATAACATGCATTCAACACTATTACACTTTTTTCTTGTATTTCTAGTTTAATTGAGATATAATTGACATGTAGCATTGTGTAAAGTTAGGGTGTAAATCATGTTGATTTGATACACTTACATGTTGAAAGACAATGACCCCAAGAGTTACCTTCATCATTTCACTCACACAATTGTCATTTCTTTTTATGTGTGTGGTGAGAACATTTAAGAGCTACTCTCTTAGCAACCTTTAAAGTGCAGTAAGTGCTCATTAAGGAAGTTGATAGGTTCTTGGAAACTGTGACTTTAAGCAAAATGATGTGATGAATCCAGGGCCTCAAATAATGTCATTGCTTTTGATGTGGGCCGGGAATGGTTTTTTTTCTCAGCAACATTATAATGAAACAACGTGATTTGAGTTCCGGCTGTCTACAAAACAGTAATCATTGGCTATAATTTCTGTACACAAGATCCTCAGAACTCATTCATTGTATAACTAGAAGACTGCACTCTGATCAATATCTCTCCAGTGCCCCCACCCTACATCCCCTATAACCACAATTCTGGTCTCTGTTTCTATGAGTTCAATTGGATTTCACATTTAAGTGATGTTATAAAATAGTTCTCTTTCTCTGTTAGACTCATTTCTAGCTAAGTTCCATACCATTTTTCCTTATCTTGGCCACCACCTCTCAATTCCAGTGCTTTTCCTCTGTCTAGAACCCTCCTCCTCTTTCCTGTCTTTTCCTCTGAGGCGTTCCTTGCCCCTGTGGGTTTCGCAAATTAAGATCCTATCACTCATCCCACTCTACCCTGTCGGGATCACAGGGTTTACAGCCATCTCTTCACAAGTCTGCTTTCTCCATTCAATGCCAAGTCCCTCAAGCTCACAGTCGGTGTCACAGCTATTCTTAGTACTGATACGGTACACACTCGCACCAGCACTTGGCATTGCCCAACCTTTTAAATTTTCAATTCTGATGGTGGTTAAATGGTGATTCATTGTGGCTTAGTTCACATTCTTCTCACTATTAGAGATAGTACACCTGAGTTCAGTCTTTCTTCATCTCTTCCATGAATTTCTGACTATAACTTGGTGCTTTATCATTTTGCTTTGCTTTCTTATTGATTTTATAGACAATCATTATATATTCTGATATATAGGATCCTTTATACACAAAGGATTTATAAATAATATTATATATTATGCATAAGTTATATGTTTCATATGTGTTCTACAAGTAGATATCCATTTTATCTAAAATACTGTCTTTCTCTCTGAAGTGTCTTTTCTTTTTTGCTATGTGTCCTTTGTGATACAAAACTTCTTATTTCTTCTTCCTTAAATGATTGACCTTGGAAGTTTATTTATCAAAACATTTCCTGTGGCTAGATCATGCAGATGTCCTCCTATATTTCCTTTGATGATTTAAATGTTTTGTTATTCGTCATTAACTCCCATTTCCTCTGGTCAGGGTCCCTGAATTAATGTAACAAGGTGAGCTCAGCTCTGTACTGAAGTACCTGCTCCTTGAAGGTCAAGGAAAGAGCTCTGGCTCTGTCAAAAGAATTTTCTCTTGGTTCTGCTATATAATAAACCTCCTAATATTAGTTTAAAAAATAAATGTGTATTTGTCAGTCACATTGTGAATTATTTGTGTTAACTCTGTAACTCTAAGACTCTACTCGAAGCTGTGGGCAAAGTTCTGGGCTGCTCATTATGGAACCAGGAATAAGGAGCAATCTCCATCTGGCTACTAGTCTCCTGGTGGAGCAATAGAATAAGAGGGATGCTGGAAACTTTCAATGACTCTAAAAGCTTCTCAGACATACTAAACAGGGCAAGGAAGTCAACTCCAAAATCCCAAGTCAATATGATGAAGAGAATATTGTGTTTTGTCTTCACAGAAGGATTACAAGGGCACGAAAGAAATAAAAAATTATAAATAAATAAAACATTCTATCACAGCCTCTGCTCTCAAACCACATCATCAAGTGTTTGTTTAGTGGTACAGAGGTCAGTAGTGTTTTGTCAAAGATGTTTCAAAGCTAAAGTTTAATATCCACTGATTCCCTGGAAGTGTTGATACAGAACAAAAGGGCGAATTTTCTATTGGCTCTTCTGGCTTGGACTGCCAGCAGCAGATCTTATCCATGCTCACTGCTAGCGCAAAGGAAGGAAGAACCGCCACCCCAGCTCCCATGTTGAACCAGTTCTACAGCTCAGTATATGGCCTTGGCTCAACCACTACATGCCTATACCCAAGGCCCCACTCTGGCCAAGCTAGAATTGGCCACAGAGTTTCAGGTTGAGTGAAGGAGATGATCAGAGATGGAATAAAAAAAGAAAGAAAAACACAGGGCCTTTTGGCAAAGGAAACACTGCTTGGCATCCAAAATGTGAAACAGTTCTTCCATCGTTTAGCTTAGCTGATCTTGGCTTACTCTACATCCATTCATTACCTCCACCTGGCGAGGCTGCTACTCACCCTCCCTCTGTCTGGAGCAACAGATAATGTGGATAGGCATGCCCGAGCAGTCGTTTGCCAGAGTTCCCATCTCAGTTTCTCAAGACCTAATCCAAACAGCAAAACCTCCCTTCAAGCAGCATTGTTGGCCGCCTGTGACCACACTCTGCCCTCAATAATTAGATGGAATCTGAGCTCACCCTGGAATGCATGGGACGTGCAGAGAGAGCCTGAGAGCATGACTCCTCCAGCCATATGTCCCAGCCACAGCAGAAAGGTACACGGTGGAAAAATGCACCAAGGGGAACACAGGGACCTGTCTGCTCATTCCCTGCACTAAACAGCTCACAGGGTTTCACCTAAAGAGCATGTCTGACATGCAGGAAATACCACAGTCCTTTAATTGAAGCACTGAATGCCTCTAGATCCAAGGTTAGGAAACTTGCTTGACATGCAAATTCTCAAGTCCTACTCCAGACTTGCTGCCTTCAGAAATTCTGAGGATAGATTCCACCAATTTATTCTTACAAGTGACACTGAAACAGGCTGAAGTTTGAGGTCCTCTGTTTCAAATGTAAACTGGTCCTGGTCCTTTTTTTCTTTAACTTTGTAAAGCAATTTGATTCATTTATATATAATGCGTATTAATTTGCATGAATACATCTCCAGGAAAGGGGGAAATTTTAATAGACGAGACTAAAGATCAAGAAAAACAAAAGTGGATTCACTTTGATTCACTCCAACCCTAATCCCAATTCAAGGGGACATTTGTGTCCTAGAGGAAAGCCACTTTAATTATAGTCTCTAATAAATAGCCATATCAGATGTGCATAGAATATTGATAAAAGAATCATTGATTTGTGGTTAAAAATCAAAATAAAACATACAACCAAGCAAATCAACAACTGGGCTTGGATGTGACTATCTTGACAGGTTACTTAGCATCCTGCCTGGCCCCTTATTCTACAGCCCCTTCCCACTTTACTTCTATTGGCAAGGAATTCTGTTGTTCTGCCAGCTGAGAGGGTGGACATGGAAACCAGCCTGCCTTTGCATCATGGCACATGGCTCAGATGTTGGGCTGGTGCCCCTTACAAATCAGATCATTGGAGAGAATAAAGACCAAGGTGTTCTCTTTAGCCTTGGAAGAAAATCATGACGCCACATAACTCCACCCGGGGCAGCGGGACATCAAGTGCCTTGGCAGGAGGGGCAGGTTCATGAGCCATCACAAAACCTGCGTGACAGGACCATGCTGGCCATGAGGTTCCTACACAACAGAGTTCAGCCAACCCGCCCTTCTCCCTCCCGACTGGTGGAGCCCTAAGCCTGCCCACTCCTGACCTCAGACCTACCCCGACACAGAGCAAGCCTGTTAGCCTCCTTAACCCACCAGCAGGGCCTGGAAGAGATCAGTGGGAATATCAGCTGGCTCCCGGCCACCTCCCCCGTATCCCCCTGGAGATTAAACTTTGGGAATCCAAGCTCTGGCAGCTCTGGTTAACATCAGGATCCATCTGGGAGGATCGGGGAATTGTCAGACGCTCAGATGATGCTCCAGAAAATTCTGGAAACTCCAACCAGAAGGCTAATTAAGTTAAAACTGTACCTCTGTTCTATACTTAAGAAGCAAGGAAGATAAAAGAGGGGGAACTTTTTTTAATTAAAAAAATAAATAAATAAACCTCCACTCACAAAGCTCTTATTAAGCAGCTCAGTCTTTTCCTGACTCAAGAACCATAAGCTTGGGGACAGCTGTGCAGCAGCAGGAGAGGGACAGCTTGGGGTGGGGAGCAGACAGCTGACGGGGCACGTGCATCGTTAAGGTGAGCAGAGCTTACCAGGGAGCTCTGGTTCATCCTGCTCTGACATGATGTCACCTTGACAGGTGTCCCCGTGCTTCTGCCCCCTGATCTCTAGAAACGGGAATAGAACTGCAGGTGTTGTTCGAGTGGTGAATAAGGTGCTGTATTAAAAGGAATTGGCAAGTGTTTGGTACAAAGTGAGTCTGTGGACAAGAAAGGAAGGGAAGGAATAAGACAAGAAGGATGAAGATGGGGAGGAGGAGGAGGAAGAGGAGGAGGCAGAAAGGGAGTGAGGGGAGGGTGGAGGAAGAAGAGGAGGAGGAGGAGATGCTGGGGAGGCAGCAGTCAGAAAGCCGTCCCGATGGAGAGACCCCATGAGAGTCTGGAAGCAGCCCCCTCTGTGCACCCTCAGCTGAAAGGCAAGCACACAGCATGTGGCCCATTCCTGCCCTCACCCCTCTCCAAAACAGACAGCCCTAAATGGCCCCTCAGGCAGTGACCACAACCAATCAGAGTGGACACGAGAGAAAAGCGTTTGACTCTCCTTTTGTAAAGGAGGCCTCCAGGATTCAGAGACCATCTGCTTACTGTCCAAACGTCTCTCAAAATGTGCTCTACAGCATTTCCATCTCAGTCTTTCACCAACGATGTCAGAAATACATTGCAAGCAAACATGGCATCCTGACCAAAAACTAAAATAAAATTGACAGCCACGGGGTGAGGTGTTGGCTCCTTACCACACCTTGTGGGGTTCGCCCCCGGGCCATCTCTGGGCACCCTGAGACGCAGCCTTCCTCTGGGCTGCGGTGTCCTCTGTTAAGGGAACAGCCTGTGACCACGCCGTGCCAGGTGTGCTCTGTGCTTGTTTTTATGAAAGTGATGCGAGCAGTAGAGTCACAGCCTAGGTCAATATTTTTCACATACTCTGTCTCCAAAAAGTGCTCCTTCCATGAACAAAAGGGCTGAGGCTGACGGTTCCAATGAACCTTCAAATCCCAAGACCCCAAAAGGAAAGATCTTTCCAACTTGACATCTGCAACATTTTCCTATGTGGCAATGCATCCACACATGAGCCGTGCAGTTAAAAGTCAAACTGGGACATTTGCAAATGATTCTTATGTATTATAACCCCTTGTTTAGGAAAGAAAGAGAGAAAGACTGAGGAGAGAAGGAAGTGGGAGGGAAGAGCAAGGAGGGGAGGAGAGAAGAGAAAGATAGAAAAGACAAGACATGAAAAGATAAGAGAGAAAGAGCAGGAAGGGAGAGGAGAGACCAGGGAGGGATGAGGGGAGAAGTGGGAGAGAGAGAGAGAGAGAGAGAGGTTTTCCTGACAAACGCTTGCCTCCCTGGCTGGACTGGCCTCTGGGATGCACTCCGTACCACCGTGAAAACCAGCACCAGGCCTTGGCAGACTGAGGCCCCTTGCCCACTCACAGTGAACTGTAGGGAAGGGCACCATGGCCTACTTTTTAGGAAATCTACTGCCAAATCCAAAATAGGGAAGGAAATGAGGGGAAATATGAGGAGAAAAGAGGGGGAAATGTGGGGAAATATGAGGGAAAATGAGGGAAAAAAAGAGCTTTGATTCTGGAAATTATGACTTGCTGACATCCTTCTTCTGTTTCCTTATAATCTGCCTAACTGGAGACATGACTTTAAGTATAGATGGGCAGGTGGGGCCAAGCCAAGAACAAGGCTTTTGGCTGGAATTTGTGGCAGTGAAATTCCTGGGTATGGAACTCCAGCCTCGCCTGTGCCATCGCTCCCCAGGTCCCTCATCCAGAACTGGCAGCACCCTCCTGGGGGATTTTCCAGAAGCTAAATCAACAACTGGATTCTGTGTCCTGACCAAACTCTCCCTCTGCAAAAAAAAAAAAAAAGAAAGAAAGAAAGAAAAGGAAAAAGAAAATCTCAAAATTCCAGGATAATAGACTCAGAGAAAATGATTGCTCCTATCTTATTGGAAGATTACCTGCAATCACGTCTCGTTCTTATTTGAACTAGAATGAGACCCAATTCTCTGCTCTCTTCCGAAAGAAAGTATCAAGTGCTACGAAAGGAAGAAGCCGTGACGTCGTATTGAACACATCACCCACGCCGAGTTCAACACTCACCTTCCTGTGTGTTCTCATTGAGTTTGGGTGACAGTCCTGTGAGATGGAGTTGATGGCGCCCCCATTTTAAAATAAGGAAACAAAACGTCAGTAAAGCTAACTGACTTCTCCAGGCTACACATCAGCATTCAAAACTGTGATTCATCCTGTCTCCTGTTTCAGCTCAGGTCCCTTCCCATTTTCTCTTTGGGAATCACTCTTCTGCTTTAAAAAAAAAAAAAAAATTAATAGATCAGCAAAAGCTCCCCTTGTCCACAGGATAAAGTTCAAAGTCAAGATGTACAGTGAAGGGTCTGCAGGTTCTGAGCTGGGGTGACGGCCGGGCAAAAGGCAGCATCCCATGTGCGTTGGGCTAGATGGTCTGTGAGCTACCTGCACGCGGTGGGGCCCCGGGGGAGGAGAGAGTAGCGGCAGCCGCTACATTTTTATCTATTAGTGATGAGTGAAATGATGTAGAGGAACAGCGAATAAATTGCTGAGCACTGGAGAATTCCTTCCATTCCTTGAAGCTTGGTTTCTCGCAGGTCCCTGCTGGGTGGGCCAACAACATACCTTACAGATTGGTTGAATAAAGATTTATAAGAATGAGGAGATTGGGAAAGTTCCTTCTTCCTCCTCTCTCTCTCTCTCTCTCTCTCTCTCTCTCTCTCTCTCTCTCTCTCTCTCTCTCTCTCTCTCTCTCTCTCTCTCTCTCTCTCTCTCTCTCTCTCTCTCTCTCTCTCTCTCACACACACACACACACACACACACACACTCTCTCTCTCTCTCTCTCTCTCTTTCTCTGTCTCTCTCTCTCTCTCTCACACACACACACACACACACACACACTCACAGTGATTAAAATATTAGCAAACATTATGAGTTTTGTTGATGGAGAAAATACACATGGGTGCCTTTCCATTTAGGACCATTAAAAAAGCAAATCGATCATATATTGAAGATACTGTTTATTAAGACCTTTTTAGAGCAATTTTGAATTCATATCAAAATTGAGGAGAAGGTACAGAGATTTCCCAAGCTGCCTCTATAACCAACACCCCACTAGCCTGGTATCTTTGTTACAATTGATGAGCCTAAGTGGATGCATCGTTATTACCCAGGGTCATGGTTTATATTACATTTGACTCTTGGAGTGTGTATTCTGTGGGCTTGGACTGATGTTAATAGCATATACTTATCATCATAATCTCATAGTATAGCATTTTCACTGCCCTAAAAATCCTCCAGATGTCACCTATTTATCCCCATCCCTCTAATCCCTGACAACAATTGATATTTTTACTGTAGCCATAGTTTTGAATTTCCCAAGATTTCATATAGTTGGAATCATACAGTATCCCTGCATTTCTTTCTGTGGTTTTAATAGTTCTTTCCTTTTCAACGCTGAATAACATGCATCTGGCTATCACCATTTCTTAATCCGTTCACCTACTAAAGAATATCTTGTCTGCCCCCAAGTATTGGCAAATAGGACTGAAGCTGCTCTAAACATCTGAGCAGGTTTTTGTGTGAACATGCTACAACTCTTTTCTGTAAATACCAAGGAGCATGATTTCTGGTTCATATGGTGAGTATTTTAGTTTGAAAAGAAACTGTCAAACTGTCTTCTACAATGGCTGTACCATAAAGATGTTTTCCTTTCAGAATTCATTCCCTACCTGCAGCTGATCAGATCCCAGCTATCATCCTGCCAAAAAATCAAGAGCCATGCCAATTGCTACATTTGCCCTAGTCAGGCTTTCCCCAATATGCTACCTTTTCCGTTGTCCTAACACCCTTTGAGGGGAGTTTTATCATTTTCCCGTTTCTTACAAAGGGGTAATTTTTAAAAAAGAGAAAATCAATTTGCTGATTAAGGCCATATAGGTAGCAAATAACCAAACTAGAATTTGAGACCGTAAGTCTAACCCTAACACCTAACTAACCATTGGTGGCAAGAGCATCAGGAAATGGATCATTGGTGATTGGTAACTAGCAATATATGTTCATTAACCAAATCGAACTATGAATAAAGCCAGAGAGTAGGGACAAAAAAGGTACTTAGCAATGACTCAATCCAGTTCCACTTTTTCGATCTCAAGCACACCTCCTCTGAGCAGTGTTCAACGGAACGATTAGTGAAACACAGGTGAACCTGTGAGAAAGACCCATTTCTTCCTAAACTGGTGTGAAGAAAAAGTGTGAGGACAGGCCACAAGAAGGGATTGCTATGGACAGGGCATGGAGCATATGGGGCACTCAGTGAATACACGTTCTGTGTAGCACTGAATAGGCCTTTGCAAGGAATGGGTCTGTCTGGATACTTGAGTTACCTTTTTGACCAGGACCGCTTCCCCAACCAACATGAAAACTGGCAAAAATGTCTTCAACTCTTGCCGTAGTGCAGGCTTTGTGGTAAATTCTGGAGACAGAAGCACACACACACACCCCGCATTCCTGAATTCTAAGTGTTGCATTTTCTAAATGTGTATTTAAGCAACGTATTGACGTCATACACCTGCAGACTTCAGTTCATTATTAAGATGGATTGGCAATAGTCTGCTCTTCTCCCGCAGGACTACCCACTAATGGACGAATGTCTGAAGGACCCTCAGAGCAGGAAGAAGAGCCTACAAACAGGGACAGGGCCCAGAAGAATGCAGATACCAGATCAGAGTGCCTTTGCCCCAGGAGGGCCCCCAAAGATAAGTTTACAACTTACCTCTTAGGTCCAAGTGAGGAGAGAAATGCTAAAAGGGGAATTTTAAGGATATCTAAGAAGTCCATCAGGGACAAAAACCAGGAATGATAGGTACAAATCAGAGATACCCCCAAATCTTGTTATTTCCTACATTTTCTCTTCTGCCTTATTTCCAGAGTAGCAGCAGTTTAAAACTTTGCATCTTTGCTAAAGTATGTTCCCAAAGACCTGCGTTCTGTTAGCATGAGAGCTCCCACAGAGACTGGCACCTCAGTCCAGGTGCTTGTTACCACATGTCAGACTGCTGCACAAGACACAGCAGACCAAGGTGAAGCGGGAAGTTTAGTTAAGCCAGCAAGAGACAGTACACTTTTCAAGGTGAAAAGAAATGGGCTGACTTCAAGTGAATATCAAAGCCTGTCTTGCCCGACCAGCACACGCTTATGGGAAATCTCTCCAGTTATTCCTCCCACCCCTACCCCAAAGGCACCTAATTAGCAATCAGCAGAGTCAGATTCAATGTTTCTTTTTGAGGGGTTTATTTCTTACCATTGAACCACCTCAGGAATGTAATGGCCGTTTTAGTGTTTGTTTGCTTTTGATTGATGATTGTCGGTCCCACCATTTGCTTGGCGATCCTTTGTTCCTTTGTCCAGACTCTTGCTCCATTCCACTGGGCTACTCCACCTAACAGTTGTGTAGGACGGTCATGCATCCACCGATCCATCCATGTCATTATTCATCCTTCATTCAGTATTTCACTGAGCACCAGCTATGAGCCTCTCCTACTCCAGCCACTACACTAGGAGCAAAGCAATGATTGTGCCCTTGGCCTCCCACAGTCTATGCTTGAACGAGGAAGCCAGATAATAATAAACACATAACTAAATACAATAGGAGTAAGAAGCACTATCTGTTTCAATGAAAAATGAACCTGCTTGACAGAGTGACAAAGTTCTTTTTTAGATAAAGTCCTCGGGAAAGTTCTTTTTTTTTTTTTTTCTTTTTCTTTTGAGAAGTCAATTACATGAAAGATCAAACCAAGGAAATTTCTTGGAAAAGTGTGTTTAGGTAGGAGAGTAAGTGAAAAAAACCTTGAGGTGAGAACTCATTTAGCCAGTTTGAAGATCAGCAGCAGAAGTTAACAGGTGAGAGGAAAAGTAGTAGGGAATTGGATACTTGATGTGGGGAAGGGAGAGGAGAAATTCACAGGTATGACAGAAAGAAGTGTAATATGATTTTTAAGTGTGATAGGAAATATGAGAAGTGATGCTCACAAGTATTGCCCCCACCTCTGTTTGTAGTATCCCTCTAAACCATGTAAGTTACTCCAGGTAACTTGGTAAAGGGTGATAGTGTGAAGCAAGGAGCAATCACCTCCTGCCTTACAAACACAGTACTTCTGCTAATATGACCTAAAATCTCAGCAATGTTTGCTCGGGAGTTCTCCTTTTTTTTTTTTTTCTATGAAAACTGTACCATCTGAAATCACAATTCTTTACATTTCAGTATTTGCTAAACTACATCTTCCCCGTTCCACACGGGAGCAGGAGGATTTTATTTAGTTGAAAGTTTACTCCTGGCATTTTCTGTCATTTTAGATTCAGATTCAACATGCCTGCTTGTCAAGGTTTCTATTCATTTCTGACTGTCATCCTGTGTGTTTGTTCTCCCCCCTCCCAGCTTCGTATCATCCCTGTGCCCTCTGCATCTTCCTTTTGCGGCGGGAAGTGCTGATCTCTGTTGATTATATTAAGGTCAAGGACACCATACTGAGGCTCACCTGTTTCAGTTGACATCAACCTATTTTGCTTTTGAGAGTTCAAATATGTGATAACTAATGTTATGTCAACTTGACTGGGCAATGAGATGCTCAAAGAGGAGGTAGAACATTATTTCTGGGTGTGACGATCAGGGTGTTTCTGAAAGAGATAAGCGTATGGATCAGTAGACTGAGTAAAGGTCACCCTGGCCAATGAGGCTGAGCATCAGTCAACCCACTGAGGTCCTGGAGAGACTGAAACAGGAAGAAAGGAGCGTTTGCTCTCTCTGGATGGAGACACCCATTTTCTCTGGGCCTTGGGCATCCATTCCCCCGATTCTAGGCTCTTAAACTCAGAACAGGATTTACACCACAGATACCCAGAGTCTCAAGACTTTAGGCTCAGACTAAATTATACTTTCACTTCCCTAGTTCTTCAGTTTACAGAGAGCAGATCATGAGACTTCCTGGCCTCCATAACCATGCAACCCGATCCTACCATAAATTTCCATATGAACTATATCTATTAGATTCTAAGTTGCCGTCATTTCTAAACTGCACCCCAATTTCTCAAGGTTTTCTTGACAAAAATTATTAAGATTTCTTTGCAAAGTCACACCCAATTCAGGGGACATTAAAACAGTGAAAAAAGGTGTGGCTTGAAATTGAGTAGAGATGATGTGTGTTTACATACATGTGTATGCATAGATATACAAATACATGTATGTACACATATACATATATGTATATTTCTGTTTTTCTTTTTTCCTGGAAAATTCTGCTTAATATAAAAGAAGTCAAATGATTGTCAGAGCTGACAGAGGCACATGATAAGCACTCAGTAAATGCTAACTATGAATAGTAGTATGACTGTTAATAGTTGTCTTCTAACACATTTATCCATCTCGTCAAAGAGATTTTCATGATACTCTTTGAGTTTCCCCATCTGATCTCCCAGATTACAGCCACAAACGCCCTTCTGCAAGCTAGTGGCACATAACTGAAAGAGGGAAGAATTGGAACTGACCCCATCTAAGGTGAACACTAAGCAGTGGCCCCGTGCCCAGTCTTTCTTCTTCCATGTGTTCACACACTAACTCCTTAAACAAGCCAGTCCAGGATTTTTTATTTTTTGAAAAACAACAAAATTATCATCTGGAGGTTTAAGAGAACCCCACTCTTCCTTTGCTGAAATTTGGGCTGGCATTGGTCTCCTTCAAGCTTTCTGTCACTTTTTTCCCATGACTTCTCTCAAAGTTCATTCATGTTCCAGGTTCTCCTTTCCAAAGCCCCTTGGAAACTGAGGAGACCCAGAGAAGTTCCAGCTCCTATTTTGAGGTTTGTGCTCCCAGCTCCTCCTCATCGACATCCCTTCTACATTGTTCTTGCTGAAATCTTCTGTCCAACTCTCCCTCAGTGTGAGACAGTTCATCCTTTCCTAGGTCTGTTACCTCTTCTTAGCACGACGTTTAACATGATCATTTAAAGGTCATCTTTTAGAACATGACAGCTCTTCTTTCCTCAACACACTTCAGTCCTCGGCTCCTGGTTTCTTTACCCTTCAGGACACACTCCTTGGTTCCTGCCTCCCTTCTATTTTGTTCCTGAGCCCTTCTTCATCTTCCGGCCTCTTTGACTGAAATTCATCAGGAAGCAGCTGGCTAATCATGCTGGTTTCTCCACTTACCTCTCCATGATGCCCTTTGCTGATAAGTTCACAGAGACAGAATTTCATGTTGGAGAAATTTCCATTCATTGACACCCTTTTTGAAGCCTCACCCACAATTTCAAGTTACATTTTTTTTTCTCTTGGTTGTTTGAAATCCACCTTTTGGCATCTGATGTGTCCAGGTTTTAATTCCTCACTCTATCACCACTTCTAGGCTTCCTGTCACTTCCACTCATCTAGCTGATACTTTTTTTTTTTTTTTTAAAGAAAGGTGCAGGGAGCAGTAAAGGCACATAGGCAGGCAGGCAGGAAGAGAAAGGAGAAAAAAATCTTTATTTTTTTTCATCTTTATTTGGTTGTTCACACTGGTTGTTTCCCTCAGGGTGGGACTCAAACCCAGAAGTATGTGGCCTGTGCTCCTTCAGAGGTGACTGACTCATCACTGCTCCACCAGGGCATGCCAGCCAATGCCTTTCTGTTGGTGAGAATCTGGTTGAATATTAGTCATTGACCTGGATCACTACCTCCTTCCATGGAAGATTAAATGTTCAGATGGAAAAGGCATGAAATCATCATATGTTCTGCTTTTAATTCAAAGAGACGAATTTCAACATGTGTCTGAACAGCCAAAGTCCCTGTCATTGCAGTTATGTTTCTTGCTGGGACAGTTTTGATCTCACCTGAAATGCATTTTTCATTTGCTGCATTTGCATTTGCTGGCTGGCCTTTAGTGTACCATGTGCGGAGTCTGAAAATACAAGAAGGTCACCTCTCTATGCAAAAGCCTGGACAGATCCAGGTCAGGTCTGCTTCTTAGCAGAAAAATGAAATAAGGTAATTTAACTGGAAATATATCGAAAATTGAGGCATTTGTCTCCATTCTCTTAGTTTTTTCAAAGTGTTTGGTCCATGGTGAGTTCTCTCTGCTTCCAAAGGATGGAGTCCACACTGAATCAGCTTGATCATCTGAAAAATGGGGAAGTTCTAGCCTATGTACTTCACAGGAACATTCTCTCACATGCGATAAAGCACTGAGAGCATTTTCTGAGAGAACACCGAAACACTCAATAAATGTGAAGTTTTACAGGAAGTTTTCCCCCAAGTACTAAGATGGGTGTTCCAAAAACTCTGTGGTCAGAGAATTCATGTTAAAAAAAACTCAACACCTTGTGAGAAATAACATGTGAAAATCAATCTATGAAAAACCTATTTAAATGACGTCTGGAGGCGAGAAGAGAGTTCCCACGCACGGACTGTGGGCAAACAGCTGGACCTGGCAGGTCTGGCATCTCCAGTGGAAAGTGCTGTTGCTTCCCGGCTCCAGAGAAGGCAGGAGGAGGTGCCTCTTTGCGGAGTAGCAAAAACTTGCAGGAGTGGGTGCTGGTTTTAGGTTCTGGGAAGTGTCCATGGGTCTCACTATGGGCCCTCACTTTCCAAATTGCCTTTTAGTTAATATTCTTGAAAAAATTCAAACACCAGGTTAATTTCTCCTAAAGGAGCATCCAGGAAGATATTTTTTAAACACAGATTCCCTGGCCTTACACACCATGAAACTGATTTAACAGTTATTGGTAGAGCCAGTTGATCTTCTTATGTTTTGTTTCTATTTTCCACCAATTCCTCTAGTGATTCTAGTGTGCAGCTGGATGGGAAACAAACTGGTTTAGTCTAATTCTACCTAAAAGGATTGTTTTAAAGATTTAACTAGATAAAGCATACTAGATTATTAGAAATAGCTGGTTTCAGAGTACATGTTCTATAAATATAAGTGACATTACTTGAGATTACTGGTCAACTACTACCCTTTTCAAAAAATTGTATCTGAGATCTCATATGGTTGAAGGGGAAGGACTCACACGGAGCTGAGAAGAACGTTGACCGCTGCATGTTGATGGGTGCAAAGTCATCTCCCCATTCCCTCCAGATCAGAACTAACCTCTAGGACAGGTTCAATGTCACCATGCATAACTCCTCAGTCACATAGACTGATAGGGCAGCAGGAAGAATGACTGAGAATTTATGAATCAGGCTATGTCTAATCATTAGACCAAGGATGCCAGATAGCTGGTAAAATATTATTTCTGTGTCCATGAAGATATTTTCAGGAAGATTTGCATTTGAATTGGTAGAATAAATTTAAAAGATTGTTTGAGTGAATAAAGAAGAGTATCCTCACTAATGCAGAGGAACATCATCTAGTCCACTGAACTAACCTGCCTAGGGAAGAGAGAATTTGATCTCTGCTTAAACTGGGTCATCCATCTTCTTCCTCAGACCTCAGGCTCAGTACTCCTTGTGCTTCAGGCCTTTGAACTTGGACTGAATGACACCACTGGCTTTCCCAGATCAACACTTTGCAGAACCTCTTGGCCTCCATTATTGCATAAATCGATTTCTGTTGATAGAGATAGAGATAGACAGAGAGATATAATATCCTATTTGTTCTTTTTCTTCAGAGAAACTTGACTATTACAACCATCAAGTGAGAAAAAGCTTAACACTGTCAAGACACTTAAAGAAAACTGATATGACAAGACCATAGTGAAAAAAGATGAGAGCGGATCAAGATGAGGTTAGGAAGCAAATAGGTACTGAACAGGACAAAGCAACAGAAAGGAGTTTGTATTTTAATGAAAAATTTGGATTGTGATGAAAAACTACAGAATTTTTTTAAATAAAGGTGTGGCACAATTTGTTTAGAGAATTAGTTTTCCTGTATAGAGAGCTAAAGATGAACCAATAAAAGAAGTAGATAACTAAGTCAGAGGTTTTTAGAGACATTTAATGCATGATTGATATCACATACGTGAAGCTCATTATGGAAAAAATGAACTTGTTCTACTAATATCTGCAGGACAGTCAGAAACTATAGGATGAATATTAATAATTAAACTTGACACAGTGAAATAAATGTCCTTCAGTGAAAACCTTGTCATTGGGGGCTGTATCGGTTGACTACAGTTATGCAACAAACCATGTCTAAATTGAGTGTGCTGAAACAAAAACCATTTATTATTTCTCATATTTTTAATGGATTGACTTGGTGGTGCTACTCTTCTGATCAAGGCTAGGTTGATCTTGTCTGGGCTCACCATGTATCTGTTCTTAGCCTGTAAGTTTGTTGAAGAATATCTAGTCTAAGATGGTGTTGATTGGGAAAATTCATTGCTGCGTTCAGGTGGTCTGATATCCCCATTGAGTCTAGTATGGGTTTATTTTTGAGGTGATCACAGAAAAGCGAGAGAGAGAGAGAGAGAGAGAGAGAGAGAGAGAGAGAGAGAGAGAGAGAGAGAGAGAGAGAGAGAGAGAGAGAGAGAGAGAGAGAGATCCAAAGTGTTTTTTTAAAAATATCTACATCAAGTTTGCTAACATCTGTTAGCCAAAATAAGTTGCATAACTGAGCCCAGAAACAGAATAAGAGGGGACTATAAAGTTTTGAGGTGATCACAGAAAAGCAAGAGAGAGAGAGAGAGAGAGAGAGAGAGAGAGAGAGAGAGAGAGATCCAAAGTGTTTGTTTTTTTTTAATATCTACATCAAGTTTGCTAACATCTGTTAGCCAAAATAAGTCACATAACTGAGCCCAGAAACAGAATAAGAGGGGACTATAAAGTTAGAGTAAAATGAGATGGATACAAGGATGGGGGGCATTAAATGAGGCCACCAATATAGTCAATCTACAACCCATGTGTTGAAGGAGATGCTTTATGACAACTCATGAGACAAACATGTGTAGAATAGACTAGAATGGATGATCTCATCACACTACACACTTCTAGTCAGAACAGCAAATAGGACACCAAATATGAGAAGCTGCATGGAGAAGAATCTTGCCAGAGTCCAACCCCAGGTCTGCAGTAAGAGTTTTGGGTGTGTTTCCAGGATCTGGGAGCTGAAGAAATGTCTGCTCAAAGGACCAGGCCCACTTCTTCCTGAGGAAGTAACAATCCCACCTCTAATTTCTCTCTCATTTCCCTGGAGCTACTTCTTCATTTCTCAGCAACAGTCTGTGAGAACAACCATGGGACTCAAGGATGGTCTCATTGTGATTGATTCACCTACACTCAAGCTGCCGGATGATCTTACAACAAGGACGTTAACTGAGAAAAAAAGGCTGTCTAGAGAAACCACTCTTCACAGGTCTGAAACTCATTTCTCAATTAAGATATCGACTCAACTAAGACAAGGGTAAGTAAGGATTTTGGTATTACTGAAGCTGATTTACTGAAACCAAGAGAAATAAACACACAGACACATAAAGTATTTAGAATTCAGATTTTAAACTTCAGGAATATTGAAAGCATGAAATAAAATCAGCCATCACTGTAACTACATATAAAGTTTGCATCTTGTTCACAAATGTGGGCTATAAAAATTCCAAGTTTTTGTGGTCTGCTTGAGGACAAGACTATTTCGAGAGCTTCACACAGAGACACAGATATTCACACAATCCTAAGTACACATTCATATATACATTAACATAAATATATTCTCACACAAATATGTGTCCCAGTGCTCTTGCTTTCATGTATGGTGACACATTCATGTATATATTTTCACATAGTTATGCCCACTGACATAGAGATCACCATAGTAAATATACATGAATATATACTTGTAGATAAATATTTTAAGTGATATTTGGAAACATCAACAAAGGGACTTCTAGACATACAAACACAAACACAGAAGCACATTCACATGGGTGAAGACACAGACAAAATGCAAGCACATTTCATTCACTCACAACTGAAATGCGTACCACCCTCCCCTCTTCTTCTGTCAGCTCTCCTTCCACTCCATCAACACCCTAAGTTCTCTCAGTTCCAACACCTGGGCACATTCAGTTCCCTCAGCTTTTCATGTGACTGACCTTTTCTCATCCTTCAGATCTCACGTTCAGTATCACCTTACCAGTGGGGACTTCCCTCATGGCTGCAACATCACTTAGTTACTCTAATACACACCTTGTTTAGATCCTAATAACACTAACTGCAATTTTTTAAATATATTTGTGTGTGATTCTTTATTATCTGCTTCTCCCATTAAACTACAAGAACCATGTCATTTCACTCCATTTATAACCTGAGTCGAACACAGTCCCTGGCAAAGAGTGAAGACTCAGTAAATACCTCTTGAATACGTAATTTCTTAGACAGAAGCCAATAAATGATGTTTTTTAGTCGGCTACCATGGAGAAATTCTGGGAAACAGTGCAAATCATCCCTTCTAGGAGCAAATGATTGGGAGGTTTATACACCAATGCCTGACGGTTTCTGATGTGGGATTCTTCTGGAAGAGCTGAACTGTTGTGTAAACCGGTACAGCAAACTTACAGGATTTGGTAGGAGGAATCCAAGGCACAGAGACAAAGATGCTGGCAGCTCGAAGTCAGTGAGAGCACCCAGGAAGACAGAGGATGGTGCAGGACACCAATAATTTCTGCTACTAGCCTCTAAGATAGATTATTTCAAGTCCTGAGAACCCACAGAAAGTATGTCTAGGAGTAGGAAGACCCTGATGGTGACTGTGGATGGCAGTACAAACAGGAGAAAGCAATGTTTTAGATGTAATTACTGCCCAAAGTAAACAGACCTGAGAGCTCTGGGATGCTGAAGATGATGGCCGTGACCAGTCTAAACAGATGAATCTACAGCAGCTGATCTTTCTTGGGGGCTGGCTCATGGCAAGTCAATCACAAGGGAGGAGAGAAGGAATGCTGCTGAAGATATGACATCCCACACTTGGAAAGTCACACGCACTTTTGAAAATAAGACTCTGCAGCTGCAGGATGGGAAATCCTGTGGTTAGGATAATGTTCTGAAAAATAGCTCTAAGCCTTTGAAATACATGTGCAAAGCAGGAGTCATTTAGGGATGGAAAATGTAACCAACTCAGCTGGTCTTTTGGAGACAGATGATGCTTTATACAGTAAACCTCTGACAGGGAAGCAGACATGTCTCTGCTGCCTCTTTATTCTCTGCCCATTCCCACTGCCTCTCCTGCCCCCAAAACTGGTGCACATGGTAGGTACAAAGTCCGTGTCTCTTATAGAAATAGAAATCCGGTCACAATCACTTTACTATGGGTGTCATTCATCACCAGAGACAATGACTATGTCACCTGCACAGATGACTCTGGGTTTACAAGCTGAACTATTCAAAATTCCAAGCCCCTCTGAGAGCATGTGTGGGGCGGAACGTTCACCTGAGAAAGCCTGCTCCACCCCAATTGACTTGCCATGTGTCAGAACAAGACAGTGACGTATTTTCACTGAACTCCCTGATAAAACCCATGGAATTAACACATAAAGTCTATTTCTGGGCTAAGGAGCGTTCTTCTGGAGAACCTGCTACAATGAAATGTAGACCTTGCCACTGGATTATCTCTGAACTGTAGACCAGTTTTTATTCCCCCACCAGCAGCAACACCTTGCGACCCCTACAAAGTGCTCACCAGGAGGCGCTCTCTCCACCAGGAGGCGCTCTCTCCATCAGGCATCTGAAAAAGTGGTGCATTAGCACCATCATCTCCTGGAAACAGACACAAATTTGGAGGCCACCCCAGGCCTCCTATGTTAGTTCAGGGTGCTAAACAGAATACCATAGACAGAGTGCCTTAACCAACAGGCGTTTGTTTCTTAGACTTTTAGAGACTGAGAAGTCCAAGACCAAAGTAAATCAGATCCGGGATCTGGGGAAGACTCTCTCCCTGGTGTTTCAATGACTCCTTTCCCATTAGGCCCTCGCCTCGTGGCTGGGAAGCGCAGAGAGGAAACGTTCTCTTGTCTCTTCTTATCAGGGCACTCAGGCTGCTCATGAGGACACCAACCTCATGATTTTATTGCTTTCTGCAGATCCCATCCTCGAAAACAACCAAATTAGGGGATAGGGTTGCAATACACAGATTTGAAGGGGCACCAATATTCAGTTCACACACTTACTGAATCAGATACCTTGGGGGTGGGGTCCAGACACCTGTGCTGTAATAGCTCTCCAGGTTACTGCGTTGTACCCCGAAACTGGAGAAATGCATCTCTAGATGGTGGGCAGAATTCCGGCCGTCCACATCCTTTCTCACACCCAAATAATGCCGTTGTCTTAGAAGAATCAAGTAGTCAAGTCTTGTCCAACATTCAAGGATGCTGCATTCAAAGTGATATAAGAGAGTCAAGGAGAAGTGTCAGCAACAGGTCTGGGGATAAGAACTGCCCTCTCCAGACACACTGTGGACTCTACCCAGGGCTACACCCGGCAGGCAACCATCTCAGCCTTTAAAGCTGAGGTCTTCCTTCCCCTCAACAGTCCAAAGGTCTTTACTTAGTGGTGATTTCATTTTAAATAAAAATTTAATGTAAAATAATAAGTATATAGAAATGTATACAGGCAATGCAAGAAATCTGTATAAACGCATGCAATCAATACCCAGATCAAGAAACAGAATTTGTCAGCTTCTTTGTACTTCCTCTTCGGTCCCTCTGTCGTCATTAACAACCATTCTTCCACCACTAACATACTTTACCTGTTTAAAAACTTAATCTGAAAGAAATCATGAGTATGTAACCCTTTGTGTCTGTCTTTTTTCATTCAACATTACAATTGATACATTCATTGAATATAGCAAGATTATTTCATTTTAAATACTCCACATTCTTGCCAACAATGAGTATTGTCTGCCTTTCTCCTTTAGCCACTCCGACCAGAGTGTATAGATATCTTACAATAATTTTAAATTGCATTTTCTGGTGACTAATGAAGTTAAACATGTTTTCATATGCTTATTGAATACTTGGATACCCTCTCTTCTGAAGACCGGTCCAAGTTTTGTCTGTATTTTCTATTAGATTGTCCTTTTTCTCTTAAAGACGCACTTTCTGTATTCTTGGTGAGAGTACCTTGTTGGCTATATATATTTTAAATACCTTCTACTCTTTTGCTTGAATTTTCACTCCTCTGAGGATGTATTTTAATAAACAGAATTTCTTAACTTTAAAGAGCAATTTAAGAATCTTTAGTTTCAGGGATAGTGTTGTATGTTCCTTAAGAAGTATTGACTTACCCCAAGATCATGAAAATGTACCCAAATTTATGTTTACAGTTTTTTTGTTTTGTTTTAACTTTGACATTTTTAACCGTGATGCATCTGGGAGTGATTTTCATGTATGATGTGCAATACAACTCCAGATTCATGTTCTTCCTCATGAAAACCATGGACCCCACATGATTCATTGAAGAGCATCCTCTGCAAGGGATTGCACTATGACCCTTGTCATAAATCAGGAGAATATATGCATACACACACATATATATTTTTCCACACACACTTAATATTTTTCACACACATATATTGCATATATATTCATACATGTGTGTATGTATATGTAATATATATATGCATATATGTGGATCTATTTTGGGATTTCTATTTGTTCCATGTATATATTACTTCGCTCCGACACCACACTCTCTTACTTATTGTAGCTTTAAAGTAAATCTTGACAACAAAAGTGTAAGTCTTCCAACTTTGCTCTTCTTCAAAATTGTATCGGCAACTGTGAGCCTTTTATACTTCCAAGTAAATGTTAGAGTTTGTCATTTCTGCACACATGCACACACACACAAACACGCACACACACAAATGCGTGCACATGCTCACACACACTCATGCACACACACACACACCACCTCTACCACAGGCATACACTAAAAGCTGCTAACATTTTAATGGAATTGCATGAATTCCACAGATGACTTACAATTCACAATTCTGAATCTTCCAAGGTAGGAGTATGTTCTAGCCTCAATTTATTGATCTTTTTAATTTTTCTCCATGTTTGATGTTGTTATGTTCCCAGATCTTTTACAAATTTTGATTACTTACTAGGTATTTGAGGATTTTGATGGCAGTGCAAACTATAACACTTATATTTTATTTGTTTTAATTTTCTATGCATTTGTTCATAGTAATAGCAATTTAATTGATTTTTAACATTGACTTCCTGTTCAGCAGTCATGAAAAATTCACTTATTAATTTTATAGTATATCTGTATTGAATGTCCGTACATTCATTTAAATCATCTAGAAGTGATAGCTTCATTTTTTTCACCTGACTTATTGCACTAGATAGGATCTTCAATACTATTTTGACTAGAAATAGCAATAGTGCCCATCCTCAGCTTATTATCAGTTTCATGGAGAATATCAACATATTATTAAGTATTAAGTGATATGTGTTATCAGATTCTTTGTAGATGTTTTTAATCAAGTTTTAAAATTATTTTCTATTCCTAGATTGCTGGGAATTTTTATGACTAGGTATTTAACTTGGCAAATGCTTTTTCTTCATCTAGTAAGATGATCCAATTTTTTTTTGTGTGTGTGTGCCATAATATCTTAATTAGTACAACTGTTTTTAAATTCTAAAACAACATTACATTCCTTAAATAAATCCAAATTTGTTGAGTCTTGCCCTCGATATACTGCTTGGTTTGATTTGCTAATATTCTATTTAGAAGTTTATATCTACATTTCAAAATTGACCTATACTTTCCTTTTGTGTAATGTTCTTGTCAAGTTTTACTGATTCCATAGTCTCTCTTATTTTCTATTTCTGTTTCATGGAAGTGCTTTTATAATATTGATATTATTTCTTCCATCAATATTTTTTAATTTTCACTAGTAAACCAATAACCATTTAAAGATTGGTATGTACTGAAAGATTTCAAATTGCAGGTTAAATGTCTTTATTAAGATGTCACTATTCAGGTAGTGTCTGCTTGGTTCAATCCTGATCATTTGTGTTTTAGAAGATTCATAATTTATGTATATTTTAAAATGCACTGACATTTAAAATGCATACTCTATGATTTACATTACTATCCCATTTCCCATTGTAGATTTAATTTATTTTCTCTCAAATTCTTCTCTTGCTAGAGATTTGTCTGTTTCATTAGTCTTTCAGAGAATCGCCTTTGTGTATTCTTAATTTTCTCTATTGAATACTTGTTTTCTAGTTTATCAATTTCTGTTTTTAATTATTTACTCTAGTCTTTTGTAGTCAATGTTCATTTAGACATGCCCACATGTTTATTATTTCTCTAACTTCTTGAGGTGAATACTTAATCATGAATTTCTGAGTTTTCTTCTTTTCTCACTACAGATACAGGATTATATATTTCTTTCTATCACAACTTTAGCTGCATTTCAAATGTTTTCAGATGTTATGTTTTTATTGTCATTCATTCCAAAATACTGTTTAATGTATACTACAATTTTTTCCTTTATTTAGAAATCAATAGTTTAATTTCCAAATATTTGAACATTTCTAATTTTCTTTTTGTCACTTATTTCCAGCTCAATTCAGTGATGGTCAGAGGACACATGTTAAATAGTTTTAATGCCTCAAACCTGGTGAATTTTATTTCTGTCCCCAAACATAATCAATTTTACTTAGTAGTCTGTGTGTGAGTTTAGATAGTTTTATATTAATATTCATTTAGTACTCAAGTCAACTAGGTTTAGTTCATTAAGTAAATTTGACTAATTTATGTAAATTAGGTCAAGTATCTTAAGTAGATCTTTATTCTTACTGATTTTTTAAATCTGTTTATTGTCTCAGTTTGAGAAAATTACATTAAAGGTACACACAATGATTGTGGGCTTATGTATTTGAAATGTATTGAAGCTATGCTCATTAGTCAAATATGAATTTAGAGTTATGAGACCATTTGGGTGAATTGATGCTTTCATCAGCAGGAAATGTGTCTTCCTCTCCATAGCAGTTTCCCTTAAAGTTGGCTTTGTCTCATGCAAGGATAATTATCCCAGCTATCTGTTAGTTAATCACTGCACTCTTTAGCTTTCAAATATTCTGTGATCTTATATTTAAATCAAATATTTTATAAGCATGTATGCTTCACGAAAAAAGCTTTAACTTTCAACTGTAGAATTTTTCATTGTAGAATTTAAACCATATACCTTTAACAAAATTACTGATATATCTTGGCTTAAATCCAACGATTTACCACTTTTCTTCAATTTTCCCATCTGTCATATGTTCTTTTCTCTCTCTTCTTGCTTTCTTTGAGATTAATCGAGACCACTTTTATTATTCCATTTCCTCTCATTATTTTTAGCTATGTACTGCTTTACTCTTATTTTACAAGTTACCCTAGAGATTAAAACAGCCTTAAATTACTAGTTGTCTAGATATTAAGGTTTTTGCACTTCTCAGCATTATAAGGATTCTAGAATACTTCAGCTATATATCTTCATCTCCTTTTGTTTTATGTTATAATCACAGAACATCACAGCCCTTCCTTGTATAGTCAACATTTATGCAGACGAGCCTGCCTGTTTACCCCTCCTATGGCTCTTCATCTTTTTGTGTTTTCCGTGTTTTCAGTAGGGATTAGTTTCCTTCTGCCTAAATATCATTCTTCATTGTTTCCCAAAGTGGAAGTCTACTGGTACAAAATAGCCCAAGTTTTGTTTATCCAAAAATGTGCTTGCTTCACCTTCACAAATAAAGATTAAATATTTATGGGTATAGAATTCTAGATTGGCCATTATTTTCTTGAATTTTGAAGCTACTCTTCTGGCATAATGTATATTAAGTCAGGCTCTAACTATTATTTTTATATCTTTGAGGATAATATGCTTTTTTTCCTTTGGTCTCTTTAAAGATGTTTTTCTTTTGAATTTTGTCGATGATTTTACTGTGATGCATCACGCGTGACTTTCTTTGGGTTCTTCTTCTTATTCACATTAATTATGCAGGATATATTTAATCAGATTTGGAAAAATATTGGCTATTAATCTCTTCAAAGGTGACTTCTGCTCCATTTTCTTTCATCTTCTGGAATTCCAATTCAACTTAAGTATTCACTATTTCTCATACGACTCTTCTACTTCCTTTGTTTTCCATCTTTGCTAAGGTATTTAATAATTCTGAGATTTATTTTCAGCATTTGAAAGGAGACATCTTAATAGTCTCACATTCACACAACACTGCTGTCGCTGTTACTTAATGAATCTTCTGTAAGTATGCAAGCATGCAATCAGTGCTTATCAGAAATAGTCATTCTGTAAGTGGTAAGTCTGACATTCTGCTCCTCAGTAGTGTTAATGGCAGTGATACTTACCCTTGTTATGTTTTCACTTTGAGATAGGATTTTAAGTTTTTGACATATTATTTCCATTTTCTTTATAGCAAACCTGTGAATTACCATTATTGCGTTCATTCTAGAGATGGGAAACTGAGGCACAGAGTGATAAAGGAACTTGTTTAGCTGGATGGTTCTGAATCAGGGTCTGTCAGGAGGTTGCAGTCTGCCACCCCAGTATTATCATCTAGAAGGAAAATTTTAATTGTTCCCAAACATACTCAACTGAGCCACATAAAGCTGAAGATAGTTGACCATCTTTGACCTATAAAAGCATCACTTTCATATCAATCAACCTAATAATATATACTTCTCAGAATCCATGACTAAGAACGTACATAAAAATACATAGAGAAGATTTCAATCCTACTAAAGCAAAAGCTATTTTTTTATTGCTATCCACCGCCTTGATGTGGTGAAGGCTACGGAGACAAGGCCAGAACTCAAGAAAGAAACATCTGGATGGAGCAGGAGGGATCAATTTTTCTGTGGTCTATGATAAATTAACAAATGGGGCCTCAAGAGTCTGGGACCAAAAAAGACTCCTCTTCCTCAGCTCTTCTGCCCCCTGCTCTCTCTCTCCAGAGTCCCGTCACAATCCACCTCTTCAGAATCTGGTTCAGTCCTCTAGGGACTTGTAGGAGTCATGTTACATTGTCTGGAATTCCCCCAGAAATTTTTTCTGGTTTTCATAATATCTTCAGCATTGTGACTGTTTCAGGATTCGCAAAAAGTCGTTGCAGAGAAGAGTCCTTAATTTGAGATAATGAACTATTGTAAGGAGAGTCTATGTTCCAAGTAGAAACCCTTAACACTCAAGTCATCATAGAACTGGAATAACCTAAATGACTACTGAGTTGAAAAAAAAAAAAGTTAACCTGAATTCATACAGTGTAAGATTATGCAGCATCTAAAAGAAATGAGATAGTCATGCACTCTTACATGGAAAGAACTTCAAAACATCTTATGAAGTAATATATGTGTGTATGTATACACGTATATACACATGTATAAGTGTATATATATATATATAGTAGGTCAATATGTACAGTGGATTAAGCAATGTGTGTATGTGTGCACACATGTGTGTAAATGAATATAAAGTGTTTGGAAAGAGAGACACTAAAATAGTGACAATAATCATTTCTGGGCAGAGAAGGAGTAGTGGTCAAGGATCAAGAGGGACTTTGATAGCACCTATAAAATTCTAGTTTTCTTCTACAGTGAGAATATATTCATATGTGCCTGTACAATGAGAAATAAGCATTTTTTTTAATCAATGGAACTTTTTTTCCCAATAGGTTTACTCCTAAGTCAGGAACCATCTTAGGATGGTTTTTCCAGAAGCAGATCCAGAGACAAGAATGCAAGTACAGTTGTTTCCTTTAAGAGGTGATTCCAGAAACCAAAAAGAAAGTGAAGCAGTGAGACTAGGAAGGGAAAGCAGTGAATAAAGCATGTTATCAGAGAGGTTGCCACATGGGACAACTGGGTGTAACCTGCTGGGGACCACGTAACACAGCATTAACGCATCCGAAAGGGACAGAGGGTTAGGCATGTGTAATCGAAAAGCCATCATTCAATATGGAAGTCTGATCCTGAGGAACATTGACCCCTTGAAACTCCTGATCTCCCACATAGTTAAGCCAAGTAGACCTTGATGGCCAGAGAAAACCTTTAAGTAAAGAAATAAAGGTGCTGGGAGTTGAGAGTTGAGTTGGTATTCACTTGAACAGTAGAAACAAGGAAATTCAAACACAACACCAACATCTGTAAGAGCCGTAGCTACGTGGCACTGTTCAGGAAGCTTTCTCTGGATATTTGGGCTGGGTGTCATCTTTCAGGGAAAGAGTCACCTTTGAGAGAGGTCCCCAACTCTCCTAGGAATCCCAGCAGCTAACCTCCCTGACTTTCATTACAGCTTTCCTTATACAAAAGGAGAAGTTACACAGACAGAATAACCCTCTCTTCTTCAGGCATGGGCTGCAGATGAGTTTGATAACAAAACCAATAAATCTATAGGATTCAGCCATCCAGTGAGCATAAAAAATGGCTATTAAAAACTTAGATTCAAGATAAACTTTTCCTTGTTGTACCCCAAAGCCAAATCACTGCACCCCTCTAAGCCCTATTTGTAGAATTTGCAAAATGGAGTTACCTAGCTCAGAGGCTCATGCAATGGGCACATGCATACTTAGATATCACGTGTCACGCACTGAGTACAATTCCAGGCACACAATTGATATTCAACAAATGTCAGTTGGTCCAAAAAAAATCAAGTTTTAGAAATGTATCCCACACTGCTGTTTTCTGAACTTTGCTCTTGGAGCTGTGGGAACAAAACAAAGGAAAACCTCATCTCTCCTCAAGCAAGAGTGCTGTGTCCTCATGAGTCATGTGATAGTCATGAGTCCTCAGACAGGAAGTGAGGTCCCTCGGGTCTAGAGGAGGCTGCAGCCAGGAATGGAGACGAGATGGAGCCCAAAGGGGAAACTGCTGGGGAGAAGGGACATTCTGTGACCTGGTAACCTGGGCCAGCAGGAAGCCCCTTCCCCTTTGTATGCCCAGCCCAACTAATCTGAGTGCAGCAAACCCTGCTTCTATTGACTGCTGCTTCTTGCTCTGATTTAAATTTCAAGCAGCCCATGGTTTTATTCTCTCTTCGCCATCCCTGAAAGCTAACCATTATGGATTTTACAGGCCTGGGAGCCCTCAGCTCACACACTCAATTTGCACAATCTTTGCATAAGGGAAAAGGCAGTCGATGCAAACTGAATTAATTGTAATTGACCATAATATGCTTACAGAAATGCCAAGGAGTTTTCATTAGTAGATAAGCCCCAAAGTATCTGCTGATGATTTACATCTGCATGAACACACTGCCTGGCCACAGTTAATCACACGACCTGTCACTGAAGGTGCTTCATCAAACCCTGGCAGAGGCCTTCCGAGGGCCAGTGACACCTTCAGGGACCCACACATCTTGATTGGCTTCCTGTGAAGGGCTTTGAAGTCACCACTTGAGAGGAGTCTGATTCCACCTGCCCTGTAGGGACCCAGCCTCTATGTCCTCTTACCATGTCCCATGGAGTGGCCAGTCCCTCCCACCTCGTCCACAACGCCAGTCCTTCTCCACCCATCATCACTGCTAAGGTTGATATTAAACTTGCATCCTGGTGTGTATAACAGACCCTCAGTCATTTATTCCTTTGTCAACAAAATCTCCCTCAGGGCCCCCTGTGCAAAGGTCTCCTTGGTCAAACAAAGGCTACAACCCAGACAGAACCTATGATACAGAGTTTAACACCAGCTGCAGACGAAAGATTGCATATGGAAGCTCATGAGTGTCCAAAAGGAGAATGAGGGGAGAGTAGAGAGAAGGCAGTAGGAGGGAAAGAGGAGTTTTTATGAGAAAGTGAAGATGGAGATGTTTTTTCAGAGGGGGTGCTAACAAAGCAGAGACCTGAAGCAGGAGATGGTGCCCTCCCAAAGAGGGGTGCAGGCCAGGGCCAGAGGCAGGAAGGCAGCTGGCTCCTTTGAGGAGGTTCATGAAGCTGGAGCACCTCTCATGAGACAGAGGATGGGGGAAGTTTGACAACTGTGGTAAGAGACCAGAGCGCACAGGATTCTCCAGACCAGACTTACAAGGACTTGGAGTTTAATTGCAGAAAATTTGGAAGACATGAAAAGCGTTCAAGTGAATCCACTTGAGTGGACAAATGTTTTTGAAAAATCTCCTCCTGGGTGTTAGAAATCACAGGAAAGTAGGTTGTTGTGGGGGTGGAAAGTGGACACAGGAAGACCAGTTAGAAGAATCACATAAGAATTGCATTAGAATCCCACAGGCAGGAGATGAGGGTTTCAGATGGCAAATCAGAATGCAGACAAGAGGGGAGGGGACAGGAGGCTGTCTGATGGGTGTCCTGTGACTGAGTCCTTTCTCTGCCTAATACCTGCAGCCATCAAGCTCAGCCCTAAAACCAAGTCTCCAGCCCTGACGTTTGTAGCCCCTTTCCCATGCCTGAGAAAAACCCAAACTAACTGATCCTGACAAGAACGACCTCCTGAGTTCATGTGAACTGCGACATCCAGAAGAAATACAAGATGAGCCACTATGTCTCTTTGCATTTTCTATTACACTGTAAAAATGAAAAGAAAAAGAGGTGAAATTAGTGTGAGCAGTAGCCTACTTAACCTAATAGATCCAAAATAATATCATGTCAAGGTATGATCGATATAAAAATTACAAAGGAGTTCTTTTACCCATTTTCCATGGCACATCTTCAAAACATGCGTTTTAGACGTGGAGCACACCTCACCCCTCATTTGAACTAGCCACACTGCAGGCACTCAGTAATCACACATGCCGACTGGCACCCTAGTCACATACATTGCAGCTCTGATCTGCTTACCTGAACTCGGCCATCCTTTGCCTCATGTTTAGGTGTTTTACATGAAGACTGAGATCCCCGCAGCTCTTGTAATCCAGTTTACAGATCCAGTGCAGGACATGCCCATTAAAAGAAGCTCTTTCACAGGGCCCACCTCTCACAACCTCCCATCATTGAGCAAACTGAGAGCACGTACCTAAGAGCTATGATGATCATGAGGGCAGATCCAGACAACCCGGCGTTGTGGGTCACAGTCACCAATGGGCATTGTGATTCATCCTCGCCTGTGATATTGGCAATGATGATGGAATTATCACATACTAGCATTGTCATCGCATTTAATTCTTACCACACCTTGCAAGTTGGGTACCAAGGTTTTCCCTCTTTTACAGATCATGAAGCAGATTTAGAAAGGTGCACTGATTTGCCCAACCTGCACTGCTAGTAAGTGATAAGATCTGCAATGTGAGCCTGGTTTAGCTCACGGCCACCGTGAAACGTGCCTCCTGTGACAGCCACCACCACAGCTGTCCCTTCCACTCCCACGCTCAACACCTAAAACTTCATGGAAGCCAGACACTGCGTTAAACACCTGCCATGCATTTGCTCATCGAACCCTCAAAATCAACCTGCAAGGTCAGTGTTATTGTTACAATGATGAATGCAAACTCAGGGAGGATAAACAATTTGCCAAAGGCCAAGCAGTTAACAAAAACTGGAGAAAGTTTGAAGCCAGACTCTAGAGCCCGCATCTCTACGCAGTGTCTCCAGCCAGTAACAGTGACCATGAAACTGCTACCACTTTACCGCTCAAAGACACCACTCTCACGGGTGAACAGCTAGTGTGTGCCCTGGCAGCCAGTGCTCTGTGGCTGTCACTTCTAATCTGTGCCTCCTTCCGATGCAACAGCCACCGCTACTGACATGCTATTCAAAAGGAAACGCAAGAGGAAAGGTCATGAGTCTTTCTGAAGGTCACACAGCTGGTAAATGATTGTAGCAAATGGGAATCATATCCGTCTGTCCAAACTAATGTGCTAACCCAGCTCCTATTGAGTTGACAAAGCTGATTGTTAAGTTATTGGTGATTTTGAAGGCCAGTTGTTAAACACAGTCATTATTTAACACCAAATTAAATCAACTTAGAATTAAATAAGTTATATCCATGAAAAGTAACACACAAAAGTCATCACCTCCCAGTTATTGTATTACAGGTAACTATTATCTATGCTTCGGGGGTTATTTACATCTATAGTATCTGATGATGGGTTGATGTATAGTGGTGTATGGATGACTGTCTACCTCTTCCCAACTCTTCATTCAATGACATTAATTTGGTGGCATGGAATTGGCCACAGTGAAAGGATTTACACTACGGAAGTGGTAAACATGACGAATCAGGACCTGGTTTTTTTGAGCAGGGTACTGGACATCTCCAGCCTACCACTGTACAAGACCTACCTTTCTCCACCAGATCTGGCAGTTCTGCTAACAACTGGTGATCCACCTGGACATGAGGCAACACCCCACAGGAGGCAGGTGGGCCAGGTGAGGCCCGCCCAATGTCCTGGCCTTCATGAGGAAAGAAGACAAGAACTCTGACTAAGGATTTGCCAAGCAATGCCTGCTTTGCTGCAGTCCCTTCTCCTGAGGCTTTCCCCTCTGGAGCCTGTGTTCGAAAGGTTCTTTCCCACCTTTTCGGAGAGGACAGAGATTATCTCCAAAGCAATTTGTAAATTCAAAGTAATTCCAAACCAAATCAAAATCATTTTTTCCCACCACAGGGAATATAATCAGCCATAAAAATATTGAATTAGTAAAGTGTATCATTATTTGAAAAGATATTTGGGCTCCTATGTAGGGAAAGGTAGATCAAAAATGGAATCTAGCATATGTTCCCACTTTCATATATATGTATATACATGTATAACATAGATATATAATATGTTATAAATATGTACTATATATGCTATGATGTATATGCAAAGAGACAAATAACAGATTCGCTATTAAGTCTCAGTTTAGTGTCAGATTTCTTCCATGAGAAGTTCAGATTCTTGGAAACATGCTATCTTGTGACTCGTAGTTGTGTTTGTCTGAGAAGGAAGAACTGGAAAGCAGAGAAAAGAAGCTGGGTTTTTTTATTTCCCTAATGTAATTTCAGTACCAAAGTGAATAAGAGGGGAAAATGTGAAGCAGCCTCATCTGAAACAGCCTTTCCAGTCTCCAACTACCCCTGTGTCTCTAGCCAGGAAGCCTTCAGAGGTGTCCCCCATTTTGACCACAGACTGGAATTCCTTAGCTCCAGTGGCAGACTCAACTCTCCCTCCAATCTCCAAATCAACAAGGAGGCAGCAATCGATACTGAACACATCATAAACCCATTTCCCCAGACGGATAGAAGTTCAGATCAAGGCCAGGTGAGGAGGATTACGGAAAAGGTTAAACCCTTCATCCTGCCTCCTTCTACCAGTCAATATGTGCTAGACATTTTTAACAACGGCACCTAACCTCATTTTAAAGTGGTAGTGGAATTTAATGAAGCAAACTCCACATCCAACAGCTTCTTAGAGCAGGGCACAATGCAAAGACCAGACTAACGATGAGCTAGGAGAATTTGCTGCCCTTTTCTACTCAGGGGCTATCCTCCAAACCTCAACTGCCGGGATACCCAGGTGAGGAAACACAAGATCTAGATGCCTACAGACAAGTGGGAATGTCTTCACACCCCTACGGTTCCCAAACATATGCATGCCTCCACTCATCCTACATATTCTCCCCACTTCCAAATGCTCACAAGTCCTCACACACATCGGCAATGACAACCCCACTCGCATCAGTATGTACTCGTTCGTGTATGTGTCTATATACACAGGTGGACATATGGACCTGCAGGCATGAAGGTACGATCCCAGGCACACACACTACTACCCTTGACTTGGATCAGAGTGTTGCCTATTGAAGAGGATCTCAAGGATTATTAAGAACCAGCTGAACTTGACGACAAGTTGGAAGTAGAGAGTAAGAAGGAGACACTACCATCTTCAGTCAAGGGTCTAGAGTAGCTGTATTCTCTTGCTAAATTCTTCAAACAAGCTTTCAAGGTATATCAGACCAGCATCTCATTTTTGATGCAGCTATTGCTGTCCATCCATCCTCATTTACCCCTCTCCAGGTGGCCAAAGTGGGCAAGTGTTATGAGAAGTCATAGAAACAGCATCTATCCTTTGACCCCGTCCATAACAGAAAAAAGTTGGCCTGAAAGAATGACTCTAAGATGAGGACAGAGATATAGAGCAAAATGAAACAGCAGTGACATCTCAGTTACCCCTGAAGTCAGTTCCATTTCTGTCTCTTCCACAACTTCTTTTTGTAACATAATAAATCTCCTGCTTTTGCCATCACTACTTTGAGTTTGGTTTCTATCTCCTGCAATCCAAGGAACTCCTGTGTAGGACTGAAGGCTGTTACATTGATGGAAGGAATTCTTCTGGGTGAGCATATTGTTGACTGAATGATGGCAGTTAGTGTAGCAGGAAAGACTGAAAGAACAAGATTTTATTGATGGGGTGAGACCTCTGAAGCAACTGAAAGGATTCACATGGGACATTCATTTGGAGCAGAGTGGGGCAGGGGAGGAATGGCTGCATAACCTGTGGGGTCCAATGCAAAAAGAAAGAGAGAGGTTGTTAAGAACTTGTAGGTGGTAGCAACAGAAAACTAAACTAGGGGGTATATCTGAGCATGGAGCCCCAGGTAACTACTGTACCCCTATGAAGCCAGTTCCGGAGGGGACGTGCTTCCCCTGGGATGTGAGCTGGGATAGACAGATGGCATGTGGTAGAAACATCTGGAATGGCAGGAGTGAAACTGAGATGGATCCCTCGCTTCCCCTAAGGACAGGTAGACTTACCTGCTGTGAAGGATAAGTTGCGTTGGAGAGGGGCAGAAGAAAGGTAAATAGACACTGAAAGCTGAAACACGGGGGCCTTTAGAAAAGCAATCAATTAATAATGAATCCCTCTCTCTGAAATTGCACGAGCTCCCCGTGAAGACAGATGCAGCAAGCAACGAGCTGAAGCACCTTTGAGAGCCACACAGAGTCTGATTATACGCCGCTGCATGCCCATCAGCTGCCAGCCTCCCTCCACAACTGTTATTTTCTTATTTCAGGCCTCCCTGGCTGTTCTCTAAAATCAAAACTTCACTGATAACCATGTTTAGCATTGAACAAGTGCTTGGTATTTCCCGAGGACTTTGCAAGCAATAATTAGTTAATAACCCAATAAAGCTGAAGAGCAGGCAGACATGGCAAGCCTGCAAGAACCAGGTCCTCTTTCTGTTCCTGGTGTAGGGAAGGGTCCTTACCCCAAATATCAGAACCCAGTGAGTCCTGGGATTATATTAAAATCATGTGCATGAGAGTGTATAAGTTTATGTACATGTGTACGCGTGCAGGTGTGTATGTGTGTGTGCGTGCGTCTGTGTGAAAATGCCTCCATCGGGTCCTCATAGAAATATCTGGGCCAAAAAGAAGAATAAACTCTAGCACTGAAGATATAGAATCAGAAAATTTGAATTTAGACCCACGCCACCTATTAGTTATCCAACCTTGTACAAATCATCCCCCGTCCTAGTGCCAGAGTTTCCTTAGGTAAAAATGGAAAAGAAATTCTTTTCTCAAGGTTGTGAAAATTACATGAAACCCAAAACAAAAGGTCCTGCCACAAAGTCAGAACTGGGCAAGGTTTCAACTCTCTGCCTTCCATGTGGCCCCCTTCGTTTCATAGCTACTGTATAGCAGGCACCATTCTGGACCCCAGAGATCTAGCAGTGAAGAGTGCCCTGAGCTTTTGTTGTTTATACCTTGTAGGTAGAGACAGGCCTCAACCAACAAGCAAGTACAGGTCTCCCCCACTGTCAGAGAATAGAGCAATTCTATGACAGCTTTGTAAACCAAAATGGCATGAAATAAGCAATTAAAACTCACTTATTTAGAAAAAATTTGGAGCATTCCCAAATCCCAAATATAACCTATCAAATACCACATAACACTTTAAATGACACCAACTAGTAAGGGCAGGAATGCTCTGATTCAGACGCAGCCTGTATCACATAGTTCCCAGGAAAGGAACTGGTGTCTCTCTCTCTGCTCAGGAGACAGGCTGCCTGTAAGAGGGCTCCCCACAAACAAATGCTAAGCACTGCTTTAGGGAAAGCTTCAGGAAAGCATTCACTCTGTCAGAAGCGCAAGACTCTTTGGATTTCGTTCAGTCAGCAAAAAACGGACGCCAGCGTAGGTCTTTCACGGCATTGGAGTAGTATTTCTCTAGACTGCTTTGAAAATCAGGGGTTAAATGTACATGATGTCAGGTGAGCATAAGGATGACGAGGAGAAAGTGGGCTAGGAATAGGGTTACCAGGCAGGGTGCAAAGGGGCTTCTGTTTTATATGGGGTGACCTGGAGGGCATGTCTGAGGGTTTTGGAACAAAGACATCATGATGAGGAGCAGTCATGTGGAAATCTGGGAGACTGTTCTTGGGAGAACGAGGAGCAGAGCAGAGCCCTGTGGTGAGTGAGGTTCTCATTAGGGGACAGCAAACATCTTTCCGAGGCTCTCCCCTCATAAGGTCAGGTCATTGTTCAGATTACGAAGTGATGCATCCCCTTACCTGTGGGTCCGTCAAGTTCCCTCCACCAGGACTGAATGGGGGAACTTGGTAGGGACTCCACCCACACACACACACATGCACACGCACACGCACACGCACACACACTCCAAGCCTCTGATTTCATCCAAACCCCTATCAGAAAACTAAATCACGTCTCTTGACATAAGTGATCCTAGTCCTCAGCATTCTTCTGGGACAAAAGCACTTTGATATCCCCACCATTTTCTCAATGCAAGACAGTCTCCACCACACTTCTGGAGGAACCTGTTTCCCTAGGATTCCTCCAGATGTCTAGTGAATTAAGATATCAACTGTCATTTCTTTAGTGCACCAGTATATGCTTAGCAGGGAAAGCTTATCTCTGCATCTCAAGACATTTACTGGGGCAGCTTGAATGACACAAAGGATTCACTTCTAAGATAGATTACTCACGTGACTGCCAACTGGGACCTCACCAAGGGTTTCTCTTTCCTCTTCCCCTGGTTCCCATCACATAGACACTCTATGGGTTTCTTAGGCTTCCTCACAAAATGGTGACTATTTCCAAGAATGAGTGTCCCCAAGAGACAGAAGGTGGAAGGAATCAGCTTCTTAAAGCCTGGGTCTGGCAACTGATAGTGTCATTGTCATCATATTCTACTGGTCAACTCATCACATCATTCAGATTTAATATAACAGGATAAAGTCTCCCAACTCAATTGACCTGTCAAAGAATTTTAGGATGTTCTAAAACCACTACCTTCCAAACTTACTATCTGCCCTTCCCATCCCTTAGGACATATATGCACAGGATTCTGGAATATGTCATCCTAAAAGACTTGCATCTTTTCTCTGTGGCTGAAAGCCTGAATATTACATAGGCACCTCCAAGATAGCTCTGTCCATTACCCTTTTTCATGCAGCAATTCACCCTAAAACTTAAAACAACAATTCTGTGAGTCAAAAATTTAGACTGGGTTCATCTAGGTAATTCTTCTGCTGATTTCAATTGAGATTCCTTCAACCTTGTGACAGCTACTGGTGAGTTAGATGACTGTGAGTCTGTGGGTTAGCTGGTGATCAGTTGGATAATAGAAACATCTGGATCCTGTGTCTCTCATCAGCCACCAGGCGAGACTGGGCTTGTTCATGTAGTGGTGATTAAGTCCAAGAGAATGAAAATGCAGGCCTAAATACCAAATTCATACAAGGTCATTTATGTTACACTGACAATAAGAAGGGGGAATAAACGTCACCTCTTTATAGAAGAAACTGCATAATATTGTGGACATTTTTTCAGTCTGTCACAAGAATTCTTCATTCTTCATTATAAATATTAGCACTTTTAAAGACAAGCTAGATTGCGAAAAGAAGTCCAGGGATTACAATGAGTCAGCTTCTAAACCAGAAGATTCCTGTTCATGAACTTCCTCCGGCACCTTCTGTTAATGACACCAAAGACAGATTCTACAATTTCAAGTTCTTTGGTTGACCATAGTGCGCGACTAATCAAATAAGGACCTCATATGTTTATTCACTGAATTATAGTGGAACGAAAACGTTCCACTGCAAAAAAAAGTCATGTTCTTATAGGGACCCTATAGGCCATCACTGTGTTATACTGTGCTTCAGTATAGATATGCTTCTCTTCCTTGTTATGAAGAAAATCTTGCATCTTTACTACAATCTGCTGCTATCTATCTGCCAGTCGCTATCTTCATAAGGATCCTTCACAGAATCTTTAACTTAATTTACACATTCAAAAACTTGACCGCAAGGTAAATGAGACAGCCAGATGTCAAACTGAGTCCTGTAGTCCAAGGGTCTCTCCTGTGTACCACCCAGAACCTTCACTATTGACCTAAAGCCAAGCGTGGTAAAGGTCATATAATATGGCTGAGTGGGCAAGGGGCCCCTGTTTCCCAGCCTCTCCCCTCACCAATGCCTTCTGCCTTGAAATGACTGAATCCACCCAACTCTTGAGAGCTGGGAATAGACAGATCATCTCTGGGGGCCCTGATTCAACCCCACTCACACATGGGAAGAATTTTAGCAAGATTTATACTTCAAAATAACCCTGGGAAACTGGGTAGAAGTTGATAATATTGAGCAATGACTTTCAGTGAGTGGAACAATAAAAGTACAAAATTCTGGATTCCAAATTAGATACAAACTTGAATATTTAGAATATGAAAAAAATCACAAGAAGCCGCATTTTTTAAGTGACAGGTAAAACTAACATTATGAAATCCTTGAAAATAATGGATTATTTGTATTAATTAGCACACAGACACAACTCTTTAATAATTTCTCCTCCCTTTGTGAACCGGAGACTCAATGTTCTCTTCACATGACAATGGGCTGAGAATATAATTTTCTATAGAGAGTAAAGGAGAGGAATTCAGGCTTTCTGGGTTATCTTTCTTTTGGCATGTTAGAGTTAAACTTGTTCCTTGCAGCTTCACAGAGCCATGATTGATTTATTTTTACGAGTATTGACAAACTGGCGAAATCTATCAATTTTAATTCATAAATAATTGTGTGAGTTTAGGGGATTTCAATTTTTTGACTGTGCCATCAGTAAACTCAAGTACCATTTGGTTTGATAACATTCATGAAGCAGGGCCCCATGCAAGTGAGAGATCATGCAAATTTAACTATGACTAGCTTGTCAGTAGATCCTTACTCAGCCAGCTTACTCAGTTAGTTCTCACTCAGTCACCTTACAAGGTCCTGTCTGGATGGACCCTGAGCACTCCTTCCAAGTCATTGCTTGTCTCATCTCCTACTGCGTCTTCTCCAATCACTCTATCTCCCTTATTTTCTCCTAATATTCATGATTTCTTCCAATACTCAGGCTTTGCAGACATTGCACCTCTGCCTGGAGTGCACCTCCTGTTACCTAGCTCTGTTCATTTCACCAACTCTAACTCTCATCATCATTTACTTCTGAATGTCTCTTCTCACTATTATCATCTCCTCAATCAGAATGCTTCTTGATGCCATCTCTTTCCCTCCTTCTCCAAATACTAGATCCAAGTTTAACGTGTTGTTAAAGAATGATTTAACCAATCTCTCCCAAAACACTCCAAGAGGTGGAACCCCACCTGCTCTTGTTCCCTCATCGCCTTTCCAGTGCCTAGGACTGATGCATCTGGCTCATAGTCAGGGTAAGTAAATATTATTGATGGAATCTACATGACTACAGGAAAGAGACATAAATTGAAATTGATCAGTGATCTCCCTCTCCCTGTAAGGAAACAAAATTAAGAAAATAAAGTTGGTTTTCCTTTGGCTTCATTTCCCCTGAGTCAACGGCCTATTGGAGAATCTCAGATATCTAGCCAGGCTCTGTGAAAACAGCTTCATCCTAAACTATGCCTTTTGCACTTTGAGAAACCACAGGTGTTGCTATAAATACCAGAGGAAATCAAAATGTGAAGTTTGAGGTGAAAAGAAATATGGATGAAATGATTAATAAAATATTTCAGGAAAGGATACAGATGCAGCATATTTGGGGAGAGAAATTGAGGTTGGGCAGCTGTGTTTTCTAAAAAGATTGAATATCTCTTGCCCTACCTTGAAATGTTAGTCCAAACTCCACACCAGAGCATGTCTTGTGGATGAGTCTTGACCAGTTCATGTGAGAACATGGCTTCTGAAAAGATCTCCCTCTCACATTTCTACCAGTAGAGGTACATTAAGAGTTTTGGACCTGGCCTTCTCCAGCTCCATGTAACTTCCTACAATGAGGCCCCATCCAACCTGATTTAGCCCCTCTCAGTTTCCAAGCAATACTGGTACGAAGAGTATTCCTAGCCCACCAATAGATGAGATCTGGAATTATATGTACAACCCTTAGATTTCAAAAAAAGGAGATCCCTATCTCCATATGCCCCTTAATGAGTTCCCTGTTCTCAGGAAAGATGGTTAGTGGGTTTTAAATCACATGCCAACTTTGTTGCACGTCAAGGCTGCATTTGAGAAAGATCCCAAGTTGAGTCCAGATTCAATAAGGAAGAAAATCATGTTTGATTAGCAGTGTCTGCTATGGTCAAAAGAAAGGATGATAATGGCATGCATGTCACATAATTGATTTCCTTGTTTTAACTTCTAGAATTTGGGCTGAGATTTATGATTGAATTTTAAATTAATTTAACTTAAATTTTCCCAGAGACTGCAAATGCACCCCAAACCTGATTGATATGCTATAATATAATATTTCAAAAATGTTACCTTGACCCAGTCTTGAAGTCATGGCTAAAAATTCTCAATTCTCCTTCACAGATAGTTTGCTAAATACTTAGACCAATCCCTTCCCTTGTTGGGGTCCCCTATACAGGGTCAGGTACCAAATTACCAACTAGGGACAACTACTAAGCCCAGGAGCCCATGTAATCAGTCAAATTAACTAATCCACAAGAGGAATTTGAAACCTAGTTACCTCCACTCCATTTTCTACAAGTTTGTGGCCTCCTCCTGCCATTCCAGTTTGCCATGTCTCTGTCCCATGTGTGTAACCCCATGTGTCCCTGCATTAAAGAACATTTCTTCACTAATTTGCTGCCATATTCTGTGTCTTTTATTGATCTGTATGTCAGTGTGTTGAGTTCCGTCATTCGAAGAAATTTAGATCTTATAAAGCTCATGTGCCCACTGGTCTTAGTGTGCCCAGTCATTACCACTTCCTAAGAGGACACCTTCCTTCCAAACTGTCTGTGCATTTGTCTCATATCACGAAATGCTTCATTTGCTATGATGATCTCTCAAGCTCAGCCCCTGAGAAGACATTTTAACTAAAAGTCCAGCTAATGTTCTACTGAGTGGATAATCACTCCTGCTCCTCTGGCACGTGGTGACTGACATTTGGAGCCTGTGGGAGCCCTATTTAGCATGCAAGATACCTTCTCCTTCCTGAGAGCTCTACCTACAGACACCTACAAATCCACCAAGGATACCACTTCCAAAGTGTCTGCAGGACAGACGGTGGCAAAGACAAGAAACCTCACCCCACCTTCCTAGATCTGTAAATATTTCCCTTTTGTCTTCTCTTGCCTTCACTTCCTCCCAGTTGTATTCACTTTGTGAGAAAGCAGACATGCCATGTTTTCCCTCTATCACTTGTCCTGAAGATAGACTTTCTCTTCAGAATAAAAGTTATAAACATTTTACAAGCTCAGCATGAACAATTTGAGGGAAATGTCTAGAATGCTGCATATGGTAGAAGCCCTTGTTGGGATCCTCAGAAAGATATGAGTCATCAGGAAGGTGGACGGGCACCAGTCGAGAGCACCCCACCCATGTGGGTCAAGGCCTGATTGCATGCAGCAGAGCACACCCAGGGAAACTCAAGATGAGGAGACTTGAAGGGAATTCCTCATGTGAGAATTGTAACGCTGGCAGCTGGCAAATGTGCCACACTAAGAAGACAGCACATAGGGCTGCAAACTAGTAGAGAAATGATATTCTTCTATGTTTTACAACCACCATTAAAGAGAGATTTGCAGCCTTGTATAGGTGACAGCAGCCCAGGATGGAGAGGGTCTGGGACCCATACCCCGTGAGGACCTCCCACAAGAACTAAGAATTGCTTCTGAGTCTAGAAAAGAGATGGTCTGTGCTCGGGAAGCAAGGAACTAGAGGACTGTGTCTATTTTCAGATGCTGGCACTGAAAACGGACATCGACAAAAGGTGTACATGTGCCAGACACTCTTTCTTATGCTTCTCAACGACACACCTCATCGGGTAGGTACGTACTATCATGATGCTCATTGAACAAATGGAAGACAAAGGCCTAGAGACATCAAGCAACTTGCCCAGGTCATACAGTTATAGCCACCTGAGCCCGGATGCAAACTCAGACCTACTTAGCACCAAGAGGTAGTCTCTTACCACGACCTGACCTCTCAAAGAGTAGGTGTCTCTTGTGACGACATCAGGGTGCACCTCTAGCCTCCAGCGGGGTTTCCTCCAACGTGGCTGCCCAAACCCCAGGTCCGGCGAGACACTGGAATGGGAGGGGCCTCAATAATAGTGGCTATGGGTTATCACCAGACTAATGATCTCAATCTTTAGGATACAGTTTTCTGTGAAAAGTGTGGTGGAGATGAATGTGTGTCTTTATTTGGGACAGCTTAGCAGTAGACCAGGCGACAAAGTTTTGGGTTGAAGTAGGTTATTTAAGACGTGATCCAGAAAACTGGGACCGCTGTGAGAGAGGGAGATGGGGCAGAGAGAGCAGTCAGAAGGTGTGTGTTTTCAAGCACTTTTCCACTGTGGGATTGTAATACTGCTGGACAACCCTAGGAGTGCAGACATGCTGGTTTGTAGATTTGAGTTAAAAACCATGTATCCATTTCACCTAAGTTCATACTTTGTTTTAGAAGTGAATGTGCACTATTTATATATTATATTGCAATTTTATATTTTCCATTTAAAAAAAAGCAATCCCCATAAAATGTAAAGTGCCATTAAATCAATGAATAAGTCAATGTATTGAGCTGGTGGCCCAATCGCACAGATAGAACGACATCAGGTGATTTTTAAGATGCAGTCATCTGACTGGTGCCCAGTGGGATACGCCCAGTCTGAATTAACTTACGGGGAAAACAGACCCAGACTGTCAGTAATCATAACATCGGACGTAGTGTTGTCATTGTTACTCCGAGACAGCTGAGTGAGTACCGCAGCATCAGACAAGCGTTCCTTTGCCCCTGCGACATCCAGCAGAAGAAACAGGACATTCAGACACAGAATCAAAGCAGTCACACCTCGGAGACATTGCAGGTTCAGTTCCAGATAAGCACAATAAAGCAAAAGTGGCTTAAAGCAAGTCCCATGAATGTTTTGGTTTCCCAGTGCATATAAAAAGCTATGTTTATACTATAATGCAGTTTATTAAGTGTGCCATAGTATTTTATTAAAAAATACACAGACCTTAATTAAAATATAATTTATTGCTTAAAATACTAACAATCATCTGAGCCTTCAGCAAGTCGTAATCTTTTGCTGGCATTTCAATTTAGAAAAAATGCAGTGTCTGTGAAGCACAATAAAGCAAAGTACAATAAAACAAGGTGTGCCAGGAAAGAGGCCACCACTGCGGACTTGAAAGTCTTAGCATCAACTCAAGACGTGCTTACTCTTTGACACAAAATATGTCTGTCCCACCTGTATCCACCAAAAAGTCCTAGAAACAATGACAAATGCCTTCAAACCAAGATTGTGCTGTTCTCCACTCAAAGAAACAAGGGCCGAGTCCAGATCTGGAAGAGAAGGTGTAAACAACGAGCCTGGAACACGTTGTCACGTCAGACGACAGATGCCGTGTTGCGATCTCCTCCTTTGCAACAGTCTGGATGGAAATGGAGGGGATCATGTTATGTGACATGAACCAGAAAATAAAAGAGAAGTACAGGATGGTGTTACTCATATGTGGAATATAATGACACAAAACAAATGAGCAAACCCCCCAAAACTCAGAGAACACCAGGCAATGGCTGCCTGGTGCAGTGGGGAGAACGGGGGAACCAAGTGGGGGTAAAGGGTATTGGACCTCATTGTGGATACGGTGTGAGATGCACAGACTGAGGTACAATTCCAATATCCTAAAATGCACACAGCAATGTAAATTTAAAAAGCAATAATATTATTAAAAGCAGAAAGAGGACGGGAGAGGGAAGGAAGGGGAAGAGGGCAGGGGAGGAGGAGGAGGAGAAGAAGAAAACCACGGTCATGTCAAAAAGAGGAATCAACCAAATGAATCTCTCACAACCGAGACATAGGATCTGAATAAGAAAAATAACAGCAATAAATTGGCACTCATCAAATACTTTAAAATTGATGAGGAAAAGTTAATAGCAATAATAAAATTAACTCATTGGTGTCCTACATCAAATACAAGAAGACTGAGTCATTATTTTGAAAACCAGAAAACAGAGGAAAAGAGTCAAGCATGGATTTGTCTTTCCTATATAAACTAGACCTCAGAATGAGAAGCTGTTTCTTGAAACAGGGATTCAGACCAGGGATGATAAAGGAATGATGGGATTAAAATCACCATTGATTCAAAGAATCCTCAGGGTCTGCTGCTGTCAGAGGAGAGTCAGTCAGACTCCCAAACAAAAAGCACACAGAACCATGAAGTAGAAGAATTCTGGCCAAAAAATCTAAACCTGAATCTGATCAAAACTCTGTGTCTGACCATTAATTTGCAGGAAATACCAGCGGCAAAGGAATGTGTCAAATCACAGCACCAACACGCAACCAGCAAAATGCAAACTGTGGGGAATTCTTTAAGATCAACAATCCAGTGCTTTAATAAGTACATCTCAAGGGGGAAAAGTAGATTAAAAGAGACTTAAAAGCCCCATGAACCAGCTCCAATGTCTGGACCTTATCTGAATCCTAATTCAAACAAACAAATTAATTTTAAAATTACATTATGAAATCTGGGAATTAGAACAGAATGGATGATAAATAATAACAATGAATGTCTTTATACAATCAAACATTTTGAGCTGTTCTTAAAAATAATCTCTTTCTTATAGAGATACATACTACTGCATTTAGAAGTGACATGACATGATACCCGGGGCTTGTTTCAGAAAAATGTAATTGGAACGGAGGAAGTGGGTAAAGGATAAGGAAAAGTAGACTGGCCAGCAGTTAATAATCTTTTTAACTGAGTCATGGGTGTATAGAGGTCTGTTTTACAATCCTCTTTAACTCATCTTACTTAATGTCTTTCATAATAGAAGTCAAACAAACATGCATACTGGTTAAAAATGAATAACCATGGCCAATTTTGCACAAGAGAAACAAAGGCGGCAGGTAAACTCAGAGCATCCTTTCCTTCTGCAGAAGAGGACTGAGCCATCCAGGATTGTAAATAACTCACAGAGCTACACAGTGAGGTGCATAAGAACTTGGACCTCAGCTCAAAGCAGGTCGCCCAGATCCAAAGCTCCGTGACACAGAGGTGCTCCAGTGTCCTTACTTGATGGCTGGGGGTCACACGGATCACCTCATGCATGGCAGAGGGGATTGGATGAGTTAAAGCATGAGCACGCTGGCAAAGCTCCTGGGCCTCATACACAATCAATAACTGGTCTCTATTCTTGTTTTATTGCACCTTTATCTTCTCCGTGAGCTACCATGGAGATGCTGCAGTGCCGTGACTCCGGAACACAGGTGGGGCCCAGGCTCTGAGTCTGTGCGTCTTTCACGGGTCCTCCTTGGTCCCTTCCTGCTACAGCTGGCGATTGGAAAAGTAAATAGAGTGCTGATCTCATACCTCAAGTTTCCAAAGCCTCCCTTTCCCCTCACTCCCTCCTTTTCTCTGGTGCTCCCTCTCTCTCTCTATCCCTCTTTTCCTTTTACCTTTCCTCCATCCTTCCTTCTTTCCCCAAAGCAGCAGTTTCCACTCTGACAAGTGAAGCAATAATCTGAGCAATAATTTAACTCCTTACTTCCTACTTAAAAATCCCCCTAATTACTGGGTAATGGGTCCACAGAGGCATTTGGGCTGGGTGAGCTCTGCCCTGCAGGCACAGCAATAGTTCATCTGTCTGCTCCCTAATAGCACTCTAAAGTTCACCCTTATAAACATGTCACTGAGCCAGTAATTGAGTGACTGGTCATTAGGCTCCACACACAGTACCTGTGGGTCACCGATCACTCAGGGGTGATGGATCTTTCTCCAATACCTCGGCTGGGCAGGCCACACAGCTCTCTATCACCTCTGAGCAAAGTATTAGTCTCCAAGAAGACTACAGGAAACCCCAGGGGGCAGTGTGAATCGTGGACTTCTCTCTGGAGAGGCCAGAGGGAGGAGAGAGGAGGGCAGAACATACACCCTCCTGCTCTACCAAATGACTTTTCTGGAAGCCAGTACTGGGCAGGTCTTCTAGGGGACACCATGAGGCCATGGGGAGTCAGGGCAGGAATAACTGCATTGTGGAGTTAAAGTCGATTTAAGAGGAGAAGCATTGTTGTAAGACAAGGGAAAAGGATTGGAGCTTTGCGTTACTAGAGGTGGCTTAAGAAACCAGAAGTACCTATCACCTCTGAGCTATGTACACTTAAGTCACTTGACCTCTCTGTTCCTCAATTTCCTCATAGGTGAAATAAAACCACCAGCACCTGCTTCCCTTCCAGGTTTGTGCTGAAGATTGTAGGAGATAACACACATCAAGTTGTCTGATAGCATCAGGCATCCAACAGGTGATCAGTAAATGTTCATTCATTTTAAATCAACCTCACATTTACAACTTTTTCCATCAGAAAGGTTCTTTTGTCATTTTGATGATACTGGAAACAGAAGAATACAGTAGCTAAGGGCATAGATTCTGAAGTTAGGCAGATTAGAATCCAATTTGTATTCTGTTATTTAATTGCAAGGAACTTAACCTCTCTAAACCTCAACTTCCTCTTCTATAAAATGGGAATATGACCAATAACCAACAGTCACCTCACAGAGCTCCTGTGAGGAATAAAAATGACATCATACATGTAAGTTACTTAACATAGTAATGGGCAAGTAGTTGGAGATAATCTTTCAACAAATAGTAGCTCTTTATTATGGGATCCATGTTTATGGCGATAAGAAAAAAAAGGGCAATGTAAATCTCCCTTCCAGTATTCCTATCGCCAAGAGTTCCCAGGGCAGAGGGAGAGAATAGGGCTTGAGGAAGAGAACAGCTAATTTAAAATCAGCTCCAGCAATTTACAACGAGAATGAAAGACTGCAGAGTGAGGTTACATTCTGCTTCTGTCACTATTACGCTGCGCAACCTTAGACAAGTCACATGCCCTTTCTGGGTCTCATGGGCAAGAAGATGCTCTTGACATGGGGACAACTTCCCATTCTAAAAGCATTTTGCTATGAATACATGTTAGGAAGAGTCACAGCCAGTGCAGGGATTGGAGCTCAGGGGAGGTGTAAAATATTAAAGGCGACACTTAACATTCAAATGGAAACTCAATGAGGATTAGCTCGCAAATTATGAAATTGCTATTTTTGTACGTCAACGGTAGTCTCATATTACCTGTTCCAAATGGCTCAGCCTGACATGAGAGATGTGAGGCAGGCATTGAGAGAGCGGGGAATGGGTATATGGAGTCGGAAACCCACTGGATGGCCCTAAAAGTTGAAGCCCCAGGATGCACCAGCTTTTGGAGGTGGGAGAGTGTGAGGTCAGGAAGAGAACAGAGCTGAGTAGAAGTGTGCGGGACACAGATTGTACGAATGATTCAGTCACCAGGATAAGTACTTATTGGAACCTCACTGGAGGTCAGGCATTCTGCCCATGATAGGTGTCCAGAAGTGAATAAAGCAAGGATGTTCCCCCGAGTTTTTGAAGATCTTGTAGATGAGAAATCGGAGCCAGAATAAAATTATAGCTATAGACACCGTCAACGTCACCACTTACTGAGCACCTCCTGCCTGCCAGGCACTTGAATGGAAGCCCAACAGAGTGGCCCTTTGGGGACCCTGCTTTCACGCCCCCCTACCTTGAGGTCATATCTAGCACTCCATCAGAGTCCCCTGCCAGAGATCCAGACCACAGCACATTCATGGAAATGGGGTCTCTTCCTGAAAATGCCCAAAGGATGTGGGAGGGGGATCCTCGTGTTGCTCACCAAATCAGAGAAATGAGCAAACTCCCGTTCCTAGAAGACAGAAGGATCAATAGACGAAGAAACATTTTTCTCTCTGTTGCTAATAATCTTGAATTCTCACAGCAACCCTGAGCAAGATATCATTACTTCATAAAGATGCAAACCAACTTCCCCAAAGAATGAGAAACTTGAGTAAGAACATCTAACAAGGACAGGACTGAGAGAGAGTAGGGGTGGGAGGGAGAGCCAGTGAAATGCAGCCTCTGTGCCTGCCTCCTGAGACGCTGGTGACAGGCCACATCTTCACAGCTGCTGGGGGAGTTCTGGTGACACGATTTGGTGGCCAGTACTGAGGGCCTCAGCCTGTTCAGATCATGTCTAGCTCATGGGACTTAGAGTGGTGAGTCGTGGAAAATATAAGCACCTATACTTAGGGACAGTCGGACATGAGGCGAGCCAGGCAGTCTCGCAGAAACAGAATTTGAAGACAAGGAGGAGCTAAGGACAGTCAGAGAGTCTAGGAAATGGCTCTGCCAGGCCCTATCCTGACCTCCTGACCTCTTGAGAACAAATGGTTCAGTCACTCACCACCTCTAATCCATTCTCCTCTGCTGAGAGGACCCTGATTCTTTCCTCCACTCTCAGATCCTCTCTCTGCCTCAGCTACCATACTCACAGTGAATGCCGTCCTTTGGCTTTGGGGTTCCCTGACTTCTCAGGGCTCCCACCCATCATTCGCATCATAAGGAGCCAGTGTGGGGAGAAAAGGAACCAGAAGAGCAGGTTTGGAAAGGAAAGCTGTAGATCTAATGTCAGAGTTTGAGTTAGGTGCTCACCGGCCATTCAAGAGATGACCCAATAAGTGAGTTAGGTTGATGTGAAGCTTCCCCCCATCTCCAGGTCTGGGCTGAGAGATATGAGAACAGAAGGCAAGTCTGGGCTACAAATGTGAATATGGGCGTCATTGACCCCTAGGCTACAACTGTTCTAATCTAATCGAAACTCCAGGTACTCACTTCGGTCCCGAACCTGAGTGTGTTCACGCTTCTCAAACAGCAACCTGGAATGGTTGGAGTAGGTGTGTTCATGCTTTTTGAGTTTCAGTTTCCTTAAAATAAAACAATCACTGGAGATTGAAAACATGTTGAGACCAGAGGAGGCTAAGAAGACATAGCAATGTCTACATGCAATGTTTTATCCTTGGTTAGATACCCCCAAAATGCCATTCATGGGAAAACTGGTGAAATTCAAATAAAATGTGAAGCTTCATAAAAATTCACCTACACTAATTTCTTAGACTATCTTTGCAATTTTTCTTTAAATCTAAAACTGTTCCAAAATTAAAGTGTCATTTTTAAAAACAGAGGGCACAAAATGCCTAGCAGGGGACCTGATTTAATGCTAGATACTACATATTAACTGATGGGGGAAAATGGCTGGAGGGAAAATTGATGCTTTCGGGGCTGACCGAGGTCCAACTCTTATGACATGCATGCAATCTAGGATGATGTGCCTACTTATCGATTGTGTCGTCTCCCCCAGATTCATGAATTTCCACTCATTCCCACCTTTTGCCTTCCTTTTCATAATGGGACTTCTTATCTTTCGTGGTAGGAAATAAGAAATAAAAATCATTTCAATTGTTTATAGAAGAAGAGTTAATGGACTTCAAATAAAAGTGTCTCCTAAAAGAAACTGTATGATTTTAGTGTACTCAGCTACTTTACTCAGTAATTGTTAGGTGTGCTCTAAATAAGAGAAGCTGCCAGATAAGTCACACTAGAGAGAAGAGATAAGAGGCAAAACTCTGGGGCAGAAAGCCAGGCCTCTAGCGCAAATCTGGCCTCCCATTATCAGTATCTGCACAGACATGGACTTATCTGCATGTCCACTTCCCCCTAAATGTAGCAAACCTGCTCATGCCTTCTCTTGACTCCTCAGAAGTTGTGTCTGATTAAATAATACACAAGAAGTGAACTTAAACAGCACATAGATGAAAACACATGATCATCTTTAAAGAAGATAAGTGAATTTCCTTCATTTACCTAGAAAGTTCTGGAATATGCCTATAATCCCCAGGGTAGGCTGTACCTTGAACATGGGGAGATCAAGTTTCCTTCCAGGATGAGGTTCTTGAATCTCTTAATACCCTTGGGCGTTCCTTCTCCGGCCACCCATAAAGCCAGGTCTCGCGTTTACCAAACACATGTCTTTATTCCAGACTTGGCATGACCCACGATGGCTTCGGCCACTAGCTCAGAGCGCATCAAATGTCATGATGTTTATAAGGTCAGAAGGAAGACACCATACTAAACAGTGATTCAGATATTGTTACCATACCAGAGAACTGGAGACTTTTTGGGGGTACCCACCAGGCCCTCTTACCCCTCCTCTCGCTCACTCAACCCCCAACACTTCACTTTTCAGGGAAGGCAGGCCAGTTTTCTATACCAGCAAAGCCGGGAATAGACAGTGTTAAGGCCTTCAAGAGTAGGACCTGTGTGTCACAGGTGAATGAGAATCATCACAACCTGTTCCTCACCTTCTAGAGAACTCAAGCTCTCCTGGTGGGTGACAAGAGTCCACCCCAAGCAGTCCAGTCACGGAAGGACAGATGGCTGTCCTATAACAGGCCACCAGCACCCTCCTTGCTTATACAACCTCAGTCCTGGGACCCCACTGAACACTGAAGGCCAATCCTTAGGTCTCAAGTCCAGCCGGTACTGATAATTCTCTTTATTAAGAACCCTTTCACTCTGGCCTATCGTCCTTCCCTTCCCAGACACTTGTAAAATCTCCACTTTCTTCCAAAAAATCAGTACTACGGCCTACATCAAAGGTGACATGAGTTGGCTTGGAAATAACAATGACAACTATCTCATATTGAATATACACTATTATGTGTCAAGCATGCTATGTGCTTTATTGGATTGTTGAATTTATATGATAACAAATGCTATCATTACCCCCATTTTGCAGATGGGAAAATGAAATATTTAAAAAGAATCAAATCTAGGACATGACAAAGAAGGATGTTTCAACCCAGGCAGCTTGATCCCAGAACCTAATCTCTTAACCACTAAGTTTTATGTAATTATATCTCAATTTCTTATTATTGAGACATGTATGTCACAAAACGCTGTACTCTTATTACATTGTATTCATAATCTCTGTAGTTATATGGGCTGTCATAAGTAGAGGAAATTCAGGAAATTTTTGTTTTCAGATTTGTGCTTTTCTTAATGTTAAATTTTGACAGAAGCATGTGTTATTTGAAGTTAAGTCTCTCTGGGCTCTGAATTCAAGAATGCGGTTACCAGAGGGAGAAGTGAGGCGATAGAAAGTAGTCTGGGGCTGAGGGAGTGGAGATGATGGTGGTGACTGGCACTAGAACTCTAGTGGTGGGTGTGCTGTGATACGCACATTGACTAAGGCATGAATCTCATCTCCTGAAACTTATGTAGTATTGGAAACAAATTAAACAATAATAAGAAAGCAAAATAAAATAATATTAATGAACTTAGCTTTGCAATTATGAAATGTTTCCAATAGGAAAATACAAGGAATAATATAACTGCATATCCACCACTCAGATTTAGCAAAGATTATTTGTCATATTGGATAGGATAGTTACAATTTTTTTTGAGAAATAAAACATTCCAGATAGAAAAAAAGACAATTCTCCCCAATCAACCACCTCATTTCACTCTTCTCTTTATGCCTCCAAAGTCACCAGTATCCAGAAGTTGGAGTGTTGTCTTCTCTTGCAAGTCTTATATATTTACTATCCATGTATCTATTCTTATCAGGAAAAACCTACTACATATATATGCTTCACTGAATGACATATATTAATGCTGCTGTTTTTTTCATGTGCATCCTCCTTCCACAGACACCTGCAGTAGCTTTCCTCCACTCGAAGTTATTCACTATATTTCAGTCTACATTCTTTCAACCTTATAAAATTCAAGATTACCAATGTCTTCTGTTGTTCCATTTATCACTTTCTATATTACTATGAGCTGCGTTCAAAAAAGAGGAGGGAAAGATAAAGCTAGATCTCTCATGTCTTTTCTGCATCGATTTTGATTAGTATACGGTTTTAATTCTTTGGTCAGGTAATAGCATAAATTGCATTAACAGCATTCAATGTCAAACCATCCTTGAATTCCTAGGCTCAGTCATGCGGGGTCACAGTGCGTGCAGCTGCCCTTGTTCCTGCTGTAGCTACTTCTGCATTGTTGGTTTGGTTTGTTAATATTTTATTCAAGTTTTTCTCATATATATTCATAAATGAGATTAACTTATAATTCTCTATTCTTATTGTCCTTATCCCTTTTGATATCAAGGTTAATTTGTCTCATCTGACAACTTATAGAAATTTCTACCTTCCTGTATCCTCTGAAATACCTGTTCATTGAAGATTGAATCAAAGTTGTTCATAAAACCATCTGTGCCTAATGATTTTATAGGAATATTTTATTACTGATATAATTTATTTAATGAACATGGGTTTCTTTATATTTTTATTTCTTCTCAGGATAATTTGGGCATTCATATTTTCTCATAAAATTGCCCATTTTGTTTGTTTTCAGATTCATTGGCATCATAGTGTTCTTATTCTTTTCTTTTTATAAATTGCTTTTAGCCTTTATTTTAGATGCTGTCTTTTTCAATATTTTTAATTTCGTCTTGTTTTACTTCCTCCTTCTTTCTTGCCAGTGTATTACTCATATAAAAACAGAGAACAAACAAAACTTCTATCTACTGTGTTTTTACAAGCATATATAAATGTTTTCCCAAATAAAAACAGCAGAACAGAGGCTGCGTCTGCTTCTAAAAAGGCACTATTCTCACCAACATTTAGGGAGAAAACCAGAGCCCCCACATATAACTGACTCTCACAGAAGCTGTGTTTCCAGCTCATGGTATTGTTCCCCTCTCTAGAGGACACAAAGCTTATGATTTGGAATCAAAAATATCTATATTTGTGTGCTTCCTTTTCCTATGTGGATGAGCAGATAGAAGACAAGATACCCATCTTGAAGGCTGAAGTAAGGATTACTTTAAAAAGTCAGGGTGAATAAATGAGTGAGTACAGAGTCCAGAGCCAGGAGACCTAGGGTTGAATCCCAGCTTAATCATTTGTCAGCCCTGAGCATCCTATCAATTTGAAAAACTAGGTATGTATATTTACCTTGAGTTGTTGTGAAAATTCAATTGTGTTTAGCATAGTGCTAAACAAAGAGAGAACAAACATTCCCAAAGTATTGCTTCCACTGAGTTAATCTCAGTCTCATTTTAAAGGAGGTTTCGGCTCAGAACACAGACACACCCCCTCTCTTTCTCTCTCTCTCGGGGAAAGGTACAGACAGGAATGAAGGTGAGCAGGCAGACAGGCACCAAGACTGAGGAGGAAGAAGCACTTCATTTATTTATTTATTTTAAAGAAATAAATTCACATTTGCTGTTCCCCCAGGACCCAGGTCTTGAATCCGAGACCTTGGATGTATGTGGGGCTACTCCCAGGGTGTACGAGACCACTAGGCCACCAGGGTGCACCCACTTGACTTCTCCCTTCTCTGAAGTCAGGCATGATGATACCCGCACAGGCCTTGCTGGTCTGGGTTGGACTCGGCCTGATCCAGAAGCCTGCACACTTACCGAACCATGGCTCCCAGCAAGCAGAACGTCTCAGGAAGAAAGTGTGGGTTTGAAAATACTGAATCTCCTAACTAGTGATTCGCAAGTCTTTCTGTTAAAACTCTCAAGAGCGGAATTATACCCAGGGCTAGTAAAATTATACCCTGTGTCTGCTTGTATAACATGGTGTGTTTTAAATCAGTGTCCACAAAATCCTAGGATTTCTATAAACCAGCCAGCCTTCTTCCCCTACCACACACTAATGGTAGACAGAACATGATACCCTCCCATCTCAGGTCTCCTAGAATGTTAAGTGGTGGCGATTAATATAAAGCTTCATTTAAAGTAAAGATTCCACAGCTTAAAACATACCCAAGGTGATTTCAGAGCCAAGACGCCCAACCTGCTCCTTGGCCTCATTGCTTGAAACAGAGGAAAATCTCATGAGCCCCACTGGGTCTCAGTTTCCCTATCTGTAAAATAAAAATGATGATAACTGTGTGCAGCAAAATGAAGAAATCAACATGCCATTCCTGTAGGAAATGAGCAGTCATAGATACATGTAAAAAGTTATTCCACACACACGTGCACACTAGCCTAACACTTTCCTCTGTTGGACACATGCCTAAATTTTCTAGAGTGTGGCAAAGTGAGGAAGACTGAAGGAGGTGAAGAACAAGCATTTAACAAGCCCCAAGGAGACTCCTGCAAAATCATGGATGAAGTAGAAGAAAGCAGAAAATGAAGGAGAACAATGCTACAGAGGTGGGTGTCAAAACGCCAGTGTTGAGTGGCTTGAGAGAGAGCCTCGGAGCTGATTCTCCTCACCGGTTTTTTTGGTTGAAGTCTGAGCAGGATGGAGTGTCTCCGCCCCTGCCGTCTGCATTGGAAATGGCAAAGGACCTATAGGTAGCTGCTTTACAGAATCACTGTGAGCCAGAGCAGACCCTGAACCATGCAGCTTTCAGATGAGCTAGAGGTCAGGAGGGTTGGCTTTGGGTTTAGCCATCAATTCCACTGAAAGGGGTATGTGCAGACCACTGGGACAATGTGGGTAAATTGGTTTCATCTCGTGGGCAAACCCAGCTGAGGGACACAGGCTACCTGAAACAAGGTGCAGCTCACTAACTCTGTGATTGTATAGTAATGTCTGTTATGGGCAAAGAGATAAGGATGGGGGTACCTGTGCCACATATCTGAACCCTAACACTAGATAGAATTAGGTCTGCTTTCCCCAGAGAGGATGTTATGATATGGTTAACATTTTTAAATCTTTTCTATGTGCCGTATGCTGTGGCAAATGCTTCATCTGTACTAAGTTATCGAATCTGCCAGAAACACTGTAGGCAAGCACTGCAGTTATCTTTTGGGTAAGTTCTTATCTGCCATGTATTTATTTAGACTGTTGGTGAATGAATGAGAGATCTGTTTCCCAACAAGGCAGGAGTTGTAGCAACTGGAAGAAGAACAGCCATGAACTGTTCATTGCTTTTCCCCTAAACCTATTAGTACCGTTAACATCCCATATTCATCCATCCTTTTCACCCTCCCCAATATTATCTTTACTTTTTTTAATTGAAGAGCTTTGCCTCATCACATTTTATGAGGGTGTGTGCCACAATAAATTAGCATCTGTACATAATGTATTAAGTTTACCACCAACAATCCAATTCTTTACCATATAATGACCCTTTTTACCCAATTTGCCCATCAGCAGAGTGATTAGAACATGGAAGTTAATTGTCTTGAGCCCATTACTTTTGTGTAAGTTTGGCAAACCTTTGAAACTTTCCATTAAAAAAGTTTAAGAAAAAAATAAATCCTGTTATATATGTATGACTATTAGGCCCATTTATGGACATGAAAACCTGGGTTCAGATGGTTAATTACACTCCCAAGTAAGCAGATGATGGCAAATGCCAACTTGTACTGCCCCAAACTCCTCCCAGCTCATCTGCAGAGGGCTTCGTGGCAGGACAGTCTCCAGCGGTCAGCTGCTGCAGTGTCTGTCTCAGTTGCACAGAGCTTCCTCACTCGAGGTCATGTCCTTTCTGGGGAAGCCCATGTCCTGTGATTGAACAAAGTCAGGTTATAAAGGATCAGCCATTTCCACTTACCCTGATGGACGATGCTCAGTCCCGAGCCCTTGTGGACCTACATCTGTATTTGACTTTTCCTTCTGCCCAGTCCGATTGTCTCTCCTGCCTGTCACAGGTATTGGCCCCAAATAAATATCACACATTCCAAACTGGGCCTCCACATCTCCTTCTGGAGAGCCTGGCCTGAGATGTGGGGAAGCTGAGATTTGAACATGGGTCTGTCTGAATATGCGATGTGAGCGAGTCTGCCAGGCAGGGACTGGGAGCAGGTGCTGCTGAGAAGCCCCTCCGTTATCGCTGGTCAGCACCCAAACTGCTCCCTGAGTCCAGTACTGCAGAGCTTGTGAGCCTGAGAGACAAAATGTAAGATTATCCCAAACCTCAGACTTTCTGAGCAGCGGGAGAGCCTGGCTGCTAAATTCAGAGGAGACCTGCCCTGGCACCAGGTCCCTGCAGGCACAGCTGGATGCAGCTGCAAGAGGACTTTGAAGGCAGCAGCTCATGCCCTGACCCCAGGAGCCCACCCAATGCCTCCTAGCAGCCTGACATCAGAAGCCAAGCCTGCTAGCCGGCCCCTCCACGTGGAAGCAGCTCAGCGAGATGCCAGAGCCAGCAGGTGGCTCTGAAAATGCCCCCATGTAATTAGAAATCTCATTTCCATTCCTGGTCTCTGGCTTGCATGGCAAAGAGAGCAGTTTTTCTGGAATGAATTATCCCCTCCCTGCAGATGTCTTCAAAGGCTTATAATCCAAAACGGGCTTTCAGAGACCCAGCCTCCCCAGGGCCGCCCATGCACACAGGAAGTCACTCCTTTGCGGGCACAGATGAGCTTTTGAAAATGTACAGACAGTGCTGATGTGGCAGAAAATGCTGGCCACGCGGGCGAGTGTCGGCGTCCCTGGTCCCTGGATCCTAGGGGAACTCAGAGTTCCTCTGTGCTCACCTTCACTCAGCGCGAACTCCTCTCAGTTGGACTCCGACTGTCCAAGCTTTAGCACTGAATGTCCTGTGGCTGAGAAACCCCTCAGTCCCAGGCAAACCAGCCAGTTAATCACTCCACTTGCGCTCGCTGCCGTGTGCTGAGGTCTCAGGCTACTGACGAGAAAGGAGAGGAGTTAATGTCAGGGAGCTCTGGTCAGAGGTCAATTAGCAGGGAAGCCCTTCGTTCCAAGTCAAAGCAAACCACGCATGTGTGTAAGTGTGCAATATACTATAAAAACCTCACGCATCGGCCAGCTAGCCAATCGTTCAGCCACCCATTATTTGTAGCAAACACACGTTAAACTCCTATTTTTTGTCATGGTCACATAATAAGACAGATTAAAGAGTGTCCAGTCTGTGTAGGGAATGGTCCAGAGGAGGCTTACTGGCAGGTGGTAGGGAAGTCTGGAAACCCTAAAATGATGACAAACTCTGTGTTGTGGTGACCATAATCTAAAGAAGTTTAAAAAGCAAGCTGAATGAAGACATAAGCATCTAAGTGGATATTGCAACATAATACTATGGCGTGTGCTCTGGATCAGACACATTAAAATCCTCTTGCCTCTTGATGACCCCAGTGTGGTCCCTGAGCCAGCAGCGGCAGCATCACCCCGGAGCTTGTTAGGATGCAGTGTCTGGCCCCAACCTGGACCCCCTGAGTCAGAATCTCCTTTTGCAGCTGGTCCCCAGTGATGTGTGTGCACATGGAAGTTTGTGAGGCGCTGGCCTTCGTGGCAGCTGGTACTTTGGGCTGTCCCAGCGAGCCACACTTTCCAGTGGAAGACGAGCAGGTCTGCTCTGTGAATGCCGTGTACATGAGTGTGTGTGTGTGTGTGTGTGTGTGTGTGTGTGTGTGTGTGTGTGTGGAGAGATGATGCGTAATATACGCATGCATATGTATATATAATATATATCATAATGGCAGAAAGCAGGCATTGCAAAGGACCAGGTAGTGAATATTTTAGGCCCTATGGGGCACAGATTTCTGGCGCAATTATTCAACACCATTGTTCTAACACTAAGGCGCCCAGAGACAGCGCGGGAATGGGTGTAAATGGTAAAACTTTATTTACAACAGGCAGCCTTGGGCGCATGAAACTAACCCTCCGTACAGCACTAAGGCTTTAAGTTCAGCAACACGGACTTCAGTTTCGGGCTCTTCCTCTTACCATCTGTGTGACTTAGAGCCATTTCCCCAAATGCATAGCCCTCCATCTCCTTGCTTATAAGAGAAGCTGACATGTGACGGACAGTGAGAGCCACCCTCCAGCCTCCAGTGGCCCTCCCACTGTCCACCCTTCCCTGCAGCTGGCTGGGGCCAGGGCTGAGCTCTGGTCAGTGGAACGTGGGTGGGAGTGACGGCACTCACTTTCAAACCTGACCTTCAGCCCACCCCCGGGATGTCTTGGTCCTCCCTTCCTCTCTTAGGTGACCTTGAGAGCCAGGTGGTGTGACAGTGACTTGGAGGAGGGCCGCCCTGCACCATGAACTATGCAGGTGTGGCAATAAGACTTTACGATGTTAAGCCATGGAGACTGTGGAATGCGTATGTTCAGACAGCTGAGATACTGGGCTCTGGCCTCTGGTGAAGGTGAAAGGAGATGTCAGCAGAGCCCCCAGCCCAGCACTAGGCACCTAAGTCGCAGGCAATACAGATCAGCTATGATGATAATGGAGGCTAAAAATGCATCACGAATAGCTTTTGAGCTTTTTTTTAAAAGGAAAATCAGGAAATTTCACTGGAAATATATCAGCTAACTTTTCCAAAAGATATCAACCCACAAAGATTTTTTAATGTTGAAAATAACATTTTGATAAGTTGAAAATGCTGATTCTATGGTATACCTCAAAAAAGACATCACTTATTAACTCTCTTTAAGAGAAGGAAGGAAGGAGGAAAAATACCCTCTAATTTTGCAGCCCATGCATCATTTTCTCTACTCAGCACATTTCCCCAGCAGGTCCACTCAGGGAACAACCTGAGCCGCCTGCTGACTCAGACACAGTCCTGCTGCCCGGTGGTCAGAGCAGCTGGCCACAGGGGCTCTGCCCAGGGCTCTTGGTCTGGAGAGTTCCATGCTGTGAGCGGGAGTCACTGCGGGTCCTTGAGCCAGCAGACGCCTCCCGACTTGTCCCAGGAATGCGTGAGGGCAGAGTTCTACAGGGAAAGAATCCATTGATTTGCCAGCACTTAGATGTTTCAAGCTCCAACTAGTGGAGGGAAGAAACACCCCAATTCCCAAGTCTGAGGAGAAGTGAGATGCTTGGGGACTGAAAACAGATTCTGAGAGGAAACCTTGCAGGGGAACTGTAAGGATGCCCCATGCCCTGCCCAATCGGGACAACGGATGCTGATAAAGCACTTCGGGAAAGAAGAGGGAATCTTTGACTGCCGGTGAGAAGAGGACTGTTGTCCAAAATGCACTTGGAGAGAGCTGACAGGCCAGCCCGCTGTCCATGCACCACAAACTGGTCACACGTTCTGCTCAGAAGGGGCTCCCCTCCAAGCTGAGACTCGCCACAGCCTTCTCCACATGGTTCCCGCTTAAGGAACACTCCCACCATACCTCCCTTCACTCAAGCTCATGCCAACCCTGAGAATCATTCTAATGACCATCATCCAAAACCCGCTGATGGAGCGTGGAGAGCTGGTGCCTACGGGCATCTCCTGGGATTAGAGCCCACGTGTCTTAGCTGAAGCTGCTGTAACAAAATACCATAGATGGGGTCATTTAAACAACTGAAGTTGATTCCTCACCATTCTGGAAGCTAGAAAGTGTGCGATTAGGGTCGGTCTCTCTGCTGGGGTCCATTTCCTAGCTTGTAGACAGCTGTCCTTGCATGCAGAGAACAGACAGAGCAGAAAGCCTCGGCTCTCTCTTCTCCCCTCTCGAGGACACTGATGCCTGCAAGACGGCTCCCCCTGCCTGCCCGTTACCTCCAGAAGGCCTCACTCCTAATCCACCCCACTGGGGATGAGGGTTTCAACCTATGAAGTTCGCAGATGTAAACATGGAGTCTGAGAGAGCTTGTCTTCCTAATTCCAAAAGTGAACCACTTAGCTGAGAGATTATAACATCTCACAGTCAAGCACTACCATGTTCTAGGCCCTGCTCTAACTTACCATACCTCATTTAATTCTCAGAGTCCTATAAGTTGGGTAATGCTGTCATTCCCATCTTACAGATGAAGAAACCAAAACTGTGAGAGATAGGGAACTCCCCCAAGTTTCAAAGGCTAGCAAGGGGACATTTTCACGCCAGATTTCAGATGCCACACAGTGTCCCCATGTCACATTCTCCCAAGAATGTGTCATCTGTTAGAAGGCTCCCGGGCTGGCCACTGTGCATTCGTCATGGGCTCCTGGGGCCCATGGTCCAGGCATAACTTGACTAGAAGACCAGGTCCCCGGAGATTTAGTGAGCATGGATCTAGTTGAGTGTGACCTTCTGCACGTGCCAATTGACTTTAGCAACATGTAAATGATGGGTTGTAAATCAAGAGGCAGGCAGTCCCATCATGAATCATCGTATTCCCTCCAAGCTCATCAAGACAGACAGGCATAAATTCCATGCAGACTGTGGCAGGTGCTGTCCTTTAGATTTCCAATTAAAGAGCCCTAACTTTGCTACTTCTCAGTAGGGAGACTGAGCATGGGAATGGTGATGAATGGGCCCAGAGCTGTTCATGCTATGTTGGCATGACTCCGACCCTGAGATCTGCTGTGCTATGTAGAATGAAGCAGGCCAGGCAGGTGGGTCAGTAAAGGGATGGGGATCCTTGAGTGGAGGGGTCACAGATGAGAGATGATCACGACATCACCATGTGCAAAGGTGGGAACGGGGCGATGCTGGGGGCACCCATCATCCTGTTACATCAACCGACATGGCTTGAAAATCCCTAACCGTCATTACAATACTCAGAGCTAACTCTCCCACAGTTTGCAAGGCATTTTCAGGTCACATTTTCCAATGACCTGGTTGGATGGCAGAGCATATACCTACAGAGGAGTGGCAAATTTTCTTTGACTAAGCATGGGCCTTGGGTAGCAGTCTTCTATCTAGTAAATTTTATTGTACGTCCTTAGGCAATTTACTCCACTTATTATCTGAGCATCAGTTTGATCATAAGGGAAGTAGAGATGTGGGATTACCTATGATAAGAAATATATATATATATAAACAAATGTTTTTACTTTACTTTTGTTATCTGTGTCTTCTTTTTTCCTAGCATGACAGAATGGGGTGTCTGCAGCCCCTTAATCCTCTTCCTGGCTGAGGAATTTGCTAATTCCCTGAGAGTTCTTGACCCTTATCAAGGCAAGAAAATGAATAAAATGTCATCGGTAAGAAGAAGGAAAACGACAGAATAGGTTAGCCTGGCAGAGTCAATATAAATACAAAGAAATAAAATAAAATAAATGATTTATGTGTCTTATAAGTACTTTATTCTAAAGTTAGACCTGCTGAGACTATTTCCTTCATTCCAATAAAGCCTGAAGGACCCAAATCCACTCTCAGTTCTTCTTCAAGCCCCTTGTCACTGAAATCAAATTATGGGGACTTGGTGTCCAGAAGTAAGTGAAAAGGGGGCAAGAGAAGAAGGGAATCATAGAAGAGGAGAGGAAACAGGAAGGAAAACAAAAAGATTTGACCCTTTCTTTTCCATCCGAGGAGGACATGATATTCATTCATCATAAACTGAACAATAAAAGCAAAAGTTTGCACCATTTTCTGGCCTCTTCGTCTGCCGGTGGTTTGACAACAGCAATTCCTTTCTGTGATAAACTATACCTTCCAAACATCATTCAACATTAAGTTAGTCATTAATAATCTACATTAGCAATGGGGCGAATTTCATTATAGAAGATATAAAGTCCCCCAAAGCATCCCATATGCCCCAAAGTACTATTCTAATCTGATTATTTGCGCCAAATGGCAACTAGCTCTTTCTAATGTCATCTCTATCCTTACTAGGCCTGGGAGTATAAAGAAGGAGCCTCTAACCCAGGCCTGTAAGGACATCAAAGCCCTTCTGGAGAGGGTAAAACCTAAGCTGAGTCCTAAAAGTGCTGATAGAATAAAATGAGAGGTAAACAGTATGTGCAAAGGCTCAGTGGCAAGGACCTCCCAGTATTTTCAAGGGTTCCAGAACTCATCATGGATAGAGACTAGAAGACGGGGTAAATGCATAAACAAGCAGCTAGAGAGACCTGCAGAAGCAAGTCATAAACGTCCTTCCAAAATTCCTTAGTTAAAAAGTAGATACATTATCTAGAAAGCATTGGGAAGCCATTGAAGGATCTTAAACAACAGAGGACAAGGTTCAATGGCATTTTAAGCAAATTGCTCTGTACTTACAAGGGATCAAAAGTTGGGAGAAGGGAAATGACAGACTATCGGCATCACCTTGTGATGAATGAAGCCAATGAAGATGATCACCCAGCCTCAGGTGACAGTATCTGGAGGAGAGAGAAGGCAGGGTTTTAAGAGAGTCAGGTCTAGTCACTGCTTAGATGCCTTTCAATATCCGGATGTGACGTTGGTGCTGAATAGAAATCTCTGCCATTCTGTGAGCTAGGGGATGTAGAAGTTGAGTGGGTCTGAGGAGGAAAGGTTGTAAATCTAGCCTAGGACGTGCCCTGTGGGAAGAGCACACACATTCACACACTCAGGAGGAATTGGGAGATCCTTCCCAGTAGATTTGGGAAACATAGGTAAATTGAAACCACGGACATGGCTAAAGAGCTGGAGAGAAAAACTTAGAAAGGATACGTGCTGAGGCATAGTGTCTGAGCTTCAAAATATTTTTGACACTGCTCTTCAAATATTCTTACATATTTAGAAAAGTGAAGTCTTTTGAACAAGACATAAATTTGGCTGTTCCTCTATTACCATAGTTTAGTAACCAGGTCGTGTCTAGTAGACAAACGTCAATGCTACTGGCAAGTTCTAGAACCTGTTTAGTTTTATCTTATCAGGAACTTTTTATCAGTGATTTAGATGTAAATATAAACCATGGTGACTAGAAGCTGAAAGGAAATGAGGTCAGAGAAGCTAATAACATAGGGGTAAAGGGTCAGATCAATAAAGTAACATTTGATAGGGATATTATCATGCCCTACAATAGGGTTCCCAAATCATCTGCAGAAGCACTGGATTGGGATTTCACTGCTTGGAAGTAGCTTCTTTGACGTTAAAAAATAAATATACAGTCCATGTTGGGGCTTGGGGTGACTAGACATTCAATCTCATCCAATACTACACTCTGGAGACGAGAAGACAGAATTCACCATATTAATACTAATTAGCATTAATAGACTCACGAAGTTCAAAAGGCAAGATCTCTATCCTCATCAAAGTAACTGATTGAGACAACCCAGCTTTGCGGGTCCTGCTCTGGGCACCAACCTTCTCAGAAGTTAGCCTGGAGGATGAGCAAATAAGAACCAGAAACAAAACAAGGCAGAAAATTCAAGATGGAAAGCGTGCGTGCGAGACGCAATCCGGGTCAAACAATTCTGCTGTGGGGAAAGGAACGGGGTCCGTGGATGGGAGTTACAGAGAGGTGTTTGTCTCCAAGCCAGCTCACAGAAGTCTGCATGGTCCACGGGAGAGGCGGTTGTCCCAGGCCTTGGAGAGACCAAGTAAACGCCAGGGACACCTTGATGGGGTAAGAGAGGACTTGTGATGAGAAGCAATCACCTCTGAGCTGCTTCTCAGTCTGCAATGGCAAGACCTTCTGTTCCTCAAATAGGTTTTTTTTTTAATGATTGATCTTAAAATACACACTTATATATGCATACATATGTAGCGTCAAATACTCAGTATGAGTTCCCTGTCTAAGGCAGTATTTCCGAAAGCTGTGTTCGCTGGACTCCCCACTCCCTACGGAACGCTGTAATGAGTTCCATGAGGACAGCACGCCCCGGCGGAGTAGCCGCTAGGTCTTCTGCCTCTGGCTGACAGCACAGTCCACGTGCATCTCAGGGACCTGGGTTCACATCCCGGGTTTGGAGCTGGGGGACCAACCCAGACGGACAGTTAACTAAAAATAAATAAAATATTTCTCCCTCCTCTCTCTTCCTGCCTGCCTGCCTCTGCTCACCTTCCTTCCAGCCTGCACCTCGCCTTTAAAAAAGAAAAAAAGCTTCTGTTTAAAAAAAGGAATTCTGTGATGAAACAGCTTGAGTTCATTGAGACAAATGTGCTTCTTTGTTGAAGGACTTGTCAGAACCTTTATTTAATAAGTCAAAATGTACTGCAAACGTCCAAAACTGTATGGGACAGAACATTTCATTTTCCTCAAGTATATGTCACCAGGAAACCTTGGGTTTGTTTCTTTTGTGTGTTTTGTTTTTTGTTTTTTTTTGTGGGGAGTGGATAGCAGCTGTGGAACTAAGTTTGGAAGCTGTTACTAGAGATGGAAGAAAAGCTGTGTGATCTGACTGGATTTCAAATCTGGCCACACATACACACTATTTGGTGTATCCGCCTTCATTGTGAGTCTTCATTTTATCACACAGGGGGAATGATAGTGTCATCCATCTCAAAGGGCTTTTGTGTGTAATAAATAATGAGAATAAAGTGCTGAGCACATTGGCCTACACATGGGATTCAGTAAACGTGAGATATGTTATCATTAATATTAATCCCTCCCAAGCTCCCTCCCTGGTGAGAAATGGCCTGTTTCCTTAGTGCCTGGCTGCCCTTTCATTCATTCCCTTAACAGGTAATGGAGGCGATCTGGTCATCCAAGGTGTCTTCAGTGAGTGGATCCATCAGAGTCTAAACTAGGAACCAAACTCACAAGCATTTAAAAGAGAAGAATTTCCTGCCAGGAATGTTTCACACCGGCAATGAAAGAGCTGGAGACCCACAGGGCCGGTGAGCCCACCCAGAGTTGGAAAACAATGCAGACGACCCTGTGCTTGGCGTGGGCCTGAGGAAGGGGCAGGATTCAGAAGGGTCCTAGGAGGTGAGAACATGGGGTGTGTGACACCATCTGAGTCAGAAAAGTGTCTCCCCCCACTCTCCCTCCCTGTTGAGCTCCAGTCCCCACCAGTTCCCACTGGCCAAACCCCGCTGAAGTCAGCAGCCCTGGATCCTGCGGACAGGCCCCACCAGCAGTCAGGACTGGGAGGAGGATGACTGATAGGTAGATGAGCAGCCAGAGACCCTCCAGCAAGAGCAAACCTTTTGGCTCAGTTGACCAGGCTAATACAAAACAGAAAAGAAGTCAGCCTCCAGATGCTACTGCCTCCCTGAGCGGAGCTCACCCTGCCCTTCTCAAGGAGTCCTGCAGGACACTTGTCAGCCATCAGCCCATCCAGAGACCCCCGTCCAGAGACCCCCGTCCAGGGCAGCTGGCGCTGCCTCCCAGCGCCCCTTTCAGAGACGCCCCTCTGCCCCAGTGCAGCCTTTCCTGAAAGACAGTGCCTATCTGAGAGCTCCTCCCGCCCTGGAGTTATTTTTATATCTCATTTCCTCACATTATGGCAATTTACATACTTCAGCAAAGCACATTAGTGTCCAAAACACAAGGCAGGAACAATAACACATCACCGGGAGCTTCGCAGAAACCCCAACCCAGAGGAGGTTTCAGAAATCAGTTGCTAAAACAAGTGGTTCCCCCAACCCAAGAGGGAGAATTCTCAGCAATACTTGACAATAAGTGGACGTGATGAGGACCACACAGCACCGTAATTCCTGCCGGATTGCCCATTGAAAGCTGCATTCAGCGCGCAGAGCCCATCAGAGCAGGCATTGTTAGGATGAATACCGGAGGGATTGCAGAGTGAATTGCGGCTTCATTGCCAAGTGCTTCCGATTCCCTGCTCCTGCCATCTGTGTCCTCCTCCGGAAAGCACACAGAAGCCAAGGTCCATGTGGGGGTGCCTCCAGGCTGGTGGGAACGAGGGCTGTGCAGTCAGGGGAGCCCCGAGGAAGGGTCACATACGTGGGGGTCAGGACATTACGAGAAAGTTCCATCACACCCCAAAGGTCAAGTTCTAGACTTGCAGAAACAGTCAGATACAGGACCCCCACTCTTGTAGGGACATTCCTACCTTCGGTGTCAGAAAGAAAGTCCAAACCTGCCCTCATACATGGGGACACACACACACACACACTCATTCATCCATTCATTCTCTCAGCAAATAGTGAGTCCCCACCCTACCTACCTCCATAGGTTGTAGAGCTTACCTTCACACTCACGTCCACATACACAGCAACACACAGAAACACACACACAGATCACAGGTTTGCACAAACTCAGCTCCACGCAGCTACGTGCACACACTCACGCATATTCACAACCAGAAGCACAACCCCAGGGAGTGGGAGGGTGATGAGTCAGTCTCTATCTCTTTATACTTGAATTTGAAAAACACAGCTCTAGATGAACTCAGGCCTTCTCAGGTCAAGACTGTTTTACTTCCCAAGATTTTGGTTTGTCTTTGATTCATCTATTTAACAGTTTTATTGTCAACACTTTCCATTTCAAATACTCCTGATCACGGTTTAAAGAGGACAGGGAAACACCTCCTTGGAATGGAAATATAGCAAGAAGGACCGTGTTCAATGGTAATGGATGGAAGGATGCTGTCTCCCTGCATTTTCCAGCAGAACTCACCCAGCTTCTCTCTCCAAGTCCCGATAACTACAGAAAAAGAAAAACAAAATCTAGCTAATGTGTACTGAGCACGTACTGTTTGTAGAGCAGTGTGCTAACTGCTTCATGGACCCTTTTCCTTGAAGAGTGCTGTCATTGTGCCCATTTCGCAGATGGTAAAACTGAGATGCACCAAAATTAGATGATTTGTCCAATGACATCCAGCTAACTGGCAGCACAGTCTTTAAATATAGGCAAACTCATCTTTCATTGTGTTATCATAAGAAAAACGGCAGATAATAAATTCTGACATCTGGTTCACAGAACACAGGTGTTTGTTACTCCACAAAGTTTTCTATATGTCCTCATAATTTCGTCATCTGAGTTAATGCCCTTCCTCTTTCTTCTTCATTCATAGATTTTTTTGCTTAATGACAGTGTTATTGTTTAGACTGAAGAGATTCTGAATTAATACACTGAAAAACAGAAATGAGCAAATAAATAAATCCAAGCAGACTAACTGAGAACAAGTGTCCCCTCTATGAGTCAGCTACTCCTGCTGACAACAAATCATCCCCAAATTCTCACCCCCTGCAGCTTCCAAGCTGACTGGGACCAGAGGCCGTTCTCACTTCAGGTCTCTGTCCGGGACTAGGATGCAACACTCACATGGGCACAGATTTTAAGGGGGTGCCCAACATTCAGCCATCAAGATAAGTCATCTCTTAACCTATCCTCGTTAAAATCAAAATGAATGGAAAAATCCATGATGAACAAAGTATCAGCATTTTAAATAAAGACAGGATCAAAATTACTGCTTTTTCCTTTTGCACAGCGCTGCTGCTGAGTGCCGCTGGTTCTCACTAGCCCTGGGCCTCTCTTCTGGAGCAGACACAGCCGAAGACTCATTTCTGGTGTCTCCACTGGGAAGACGCAGACGGCTGGGCTCCGGGGTGGCTGGGGCGCCATGGGCCCCTCTCTCTAACTCTGTGTGATCTACCCACAGTCTCTCCAGATTACAGTTTCTGGGTATCAGGACTATTACATGGAGCTGGAAGGCTCCAAGGGTGCACATCCCCAGAAAGAGAGCCAGGCGGAAGCTGTATGTCTCTACGTCCCAGTCCTGAAATCACAGAGCATCGCCACCATAGGACAGCTCGTTAGATGCTAATCATGAAATCCCAAATATATTCAAGGAGAGGGCCGAAGTGTCCATCTCCTGATGTAACATGTGTCCTTCAACCCCCAGCCCTCCAACCACTGCCCTGGGAAAGGCCAGACTCTCTCTCCGAGCAGGCAGCTACCAGCGTCTCCTTCACAGCGTGCCCGCAGAAGTCACGCGCCGTGTATGTGTCTGAGCATACCAGTGTCAAAATCCAGGTCTGCACGCGGAGTTTGCCACACATGTGAGTACCTGGCCTGGAAAACAGCATTCAGATTTCCACGTGTGACACGAAAGACCTTTCAGGGTTGTCTGCACTGCCGGAAGCTGCCTTGTACCCTCTTTCGTCAAAAGGTGAGTTTGGGAGGGGACAGGAGATGCGTTTCAATCTCACGGACCATCAGCTGTGGTGCAGAGTTCACAAAACGCTCCAAGTGAAATTTGCGAATGGTGGTGGACAGGAAGACTTTCCCTGACTTGAAAGCTATGGCCATGGCTTTGCATTTGCATGCACCCCCTTGGGCCCCCCTCTAACCCACTTTTAGCGAGAACCCAGTGCAAAGGGAGCTGTTTAACCTTTCTCAGGCATCGTATGTTTCCATGGGACTATCAGCACCGTTTCACCATTTTATGTTAAAAGGTGAAAAGGGCCAAGATGACATGAGTTGGAAAGAGGAGAGCAGGTATGCAGCAGGTGATCAAAAGCTGCTGCTGGTTTTTCTCCTCAGTTACTTCCATCTCATTCTCCCCACCCGACGCCGGTCCTGGCTGCGTGTCAGGCCCAAAGTCTCAGCGGCAGACACAGGAGACCACGGCAGAGACTGCATGACACGATTGTGCTGCAGGGGTCTGTGGCAGGTATAGGGAGGCAAGCAGACCAGCGAGGCATCTAAACGAGGGCATTTATTCCAGGGAAGTGGCTGCGCTGTTGAGGAAGGACAGAGGAGCCACAGTGAAGAAGCCTGGAGAGTGACCACAGCACGGACCTGGGGGGACACAGGCGGAGGTGGGAACGGGACCCCAGGGACTAAGGCCTTCTGATGGAAAGTGTCCCAAGGAAACAGGCGCTGTCACCCAAGACAGAGAGTCGAGTGTCCTGGCCTCCCACTGCCTCCCAGCTCCAGTCTCCCCTCTGGGCCTCCTGTTGTCTAAATCTAACCAGACGCAATTTGAGAGTCTGGAACAGGCAGCTGCAGCTGTCCCGTCCGGTGGCCCCCAGCACAGCAGAGGAGGGACAGCAGGTGAAGCAGAGCAAACAGCTCAGGCACAACACAGTGGCCATCACTTAAGGTCACCAAGCCCGGGAGTGGGAAACGATGCTCCTATCTCGTAACCAGCACCACGCAGTAAAGACGGAGGCCCATGCTGTCATTCACAACTGCCCAGGGGCAGGGCTACTGCCCCACCCACAGCAGCCAACAGGATCTGAGGTCCTGCCCCATATTGGGTCCCAGAACTGATCAGAGAGACGCCAAGACCCACACCACGCAGCGCAGCCCTGGGGCACATCCTGAGAGCGCTCCTGCCCAGCGCGGTTGTGCTCACAGGAGTCAGGCGGCTTGACTTGATTCCAGCTCCCTCATTTCCTGCTCTCTGCTCTCCGTGCCCCCCCTTGGGCTGCTGTAGGGACCCAGCAGCCCAGCTGCACTTAGCAAGCACCCGGCGGCATGTTTTTTTCACGACTGCTCTTCCTGGAGTCATCAGAAAATTCTAGATCTTGTCCAAGGCAGACAGGATTCAAGCTGGCGAATCCAGTGAAGCAGGAGTTAAAAGTCTATGGCAGCTGCAGAGAGAAGCTGCCCTGGACTGACCCTGGGCACGGCTGTGGGGTGCTGGGCATCTCCCACCTCCTCTGGGAGCCTCCCTGCCCCCGAGATCCTGCAGCTGTGCTGCAAAGTTTCCGACACCAGCAAGACTCCTGTACCTGTCCCTTTCTGCCCGCGTGTGCACGCTGTCTGGGAACACGCTGGGCCGTGTGCACGACAGTCCAGAAATGCTGCGGAGTCAAGACAAGTTGCAGCGCTGAGTGCCTGGGGGTCAGGAGCTGGCGAACATGTCCCAGCGTCTTGGCCCTTTGGTAGGCGTTTCTGAGGAGTCACACACACACACAGAGCCCTCAGAGGGTTGCCAGCAGAACTGAACCCCACTTGCTCACCTCTCAATAACACATCGCTGGCACATCCTGGTGGAGCAGCAGTTATGTCCGCCACCTCCAGTGGAGCGTAGTCCACATACATCCCAAGAACCCAAGTTCACATCCTGGGGCCGGGAGAACAGCAAGATGAATACCTAAATTAAAAAATAAATAAATGTTTCTCCCTCCTCTCTCTTTGGACCTATCTACTTGCTTCATTCCTGCCTGCGCCTTTCCTTTAAAAATAAAATAAAAAATGAAAATTCATCCACCCCCGCCCCGCCCCACTCCTTTCTCTTCCTATCCACCTGCCTGACCGCCTTCATTTCTGCCTGGGCTTTCCTCTAACATAAATAAAAATAACACATCACTGTTGGTTCCACTGCCCTTCCCACTCCTTTTCCTTCTTTCTCCCTCCCTGTGCTTCCTGGGGTCACTCCCAAAAGCAACCTGCATCCAAATCCGTGTCTCAATGTGTGCTTTGGGGAGAACCTGTACCAAATTATTGCTCCCTGCCCCCCAGCCACCCTTCGAGTCCTCATTCCCTCCCCTCTTCAGGAGGCAGGAGTCAGATCACACATAGCCATCGGGCCGCAGGCTATACACCTTTCCCCTCCCCACCCCACCAGCAGATGCTCCTGAGAACCCTGCATCTCCAGGCTTGTCCTGTTAGGTCAGACATTCACTGTGGCTCTTCCCCCAGCAAAAGGGAAACATTGCAGGTGCACACGGAGCTCAGTGGGATCCGCTGCAGAGTCAGGCTTCTATCCCTGCAAATTATTTTTTACTAATCAATATGTTTAATAAATAATATTCCAGTTGATTTCATTACTGGCAATACACAAATCAATAGAAGGTTATTGCATGATAACTTCCCATTGATATTGTAATCCTCCTGATTTAATAAATGTTGCATTTCTGAGGATTGCTTGCTGTTTGCATTAGGAACTGAAGGAAGGAGAACAAAAAAAAAATAATCATTTCATTGCAAAAGTGAAGCTGTAGCTTAATAAGAAAGTGCAAGGGGAAATCAGTGGAGTTTCTTCTGTTTCTGTCTACAGTGGCCAGAGGCGTGGGGCAGCCAGTTGGGTGTCTGTCTCCTCTGACAGATTCCAGAGCATAAAGAAGTCTTGACTGGAAGGCTTTCCAAACACCTCTTAACAGAGATCTGACCTTTTCTTTCCTTTGCAGATCCTGGCCAGGAACTCCTTCATGATTGAAAACCACAAACTAGAAGATGAATGGTGTCAGAAGATAACCCCCGGAGTTTCAAATCCCTTCTCAATTGGCAGTTGCCTATGGCAAAGAGTTCCAATTACCGGGTCAAGAATAAAGGCATTAAGTTATCCAGGAAATTTGTTAAAATGTAGATTCCCATGGCTAGAGATGATGACTCAATGGGGCAGCCACTTGGGGAATGCACTGTTGAATTTTTTATCGAAGCTTAGCATGTCATTAATGAGCAACTTTTAAAAGACAGTATTATCATGCTTCTCATATAATTATTAAGACGTGTTGAAGAGTTTATGTAGCTCATAAATCAACAAGAGAACCAATAAGATGTTACAATGAGTTTAACTGAGAAAGCAAAGAACCAAGCACATCATTTATTCAGATCAGACTGAAATGAATTTACAAATAGATATAAAACCGTTACGGGGGTGGGGAGAAGGAAGAATTGTCCTCCATCACCAGATGGAATTTGCAAGTCAAAAATCACTTGCATTTCTCTCAGTTAACTGCAAGATGTAAACTACTCAAAGAAGAGAAAAGGCTCTGAATGAGCCACAGGGAGTCAGATGACCCAGAATCCTGTCCCAGTGCAATCCTGACACTAACTACGTGGGAATTAGATCAAACTTCACAGGTAAAGAGCCCCACAAGTTTACCTTCCCTTCAGACACCAGACACGAGCTTGAAGGTCCCCAGGTCCCCACACTTCTGATTCACAGGCTGCAAACGTGTAGGCTCTCGTGATTCTCTCAAGTTTAATATTCCCTTGGAACAGCTCACAGAACTGGAGTCTGGGCTCTGCAGCTGATTATAGTTTAGTAGCTTAGGCGGCTCTGATAAGACAACATAGACTGGTTTGAAAAATAAACATTTAATTCCCACAGTTGTGGTCTAAGATCAAGGTGCCAGTGGATTTGGTGTCCATGGGGCAGTCTTCCTGGCTTGTAGAGGACTGATTGCTCACTATGATGGAGATAGAGCTCTCTCTCTCTCTCTCTCTCTCTCTCTCTCTCTCTCTCTCTCTCTCTCTCTCTCTCTCTCATCTCTTTTCTTCTAAGGACACTAAGTTCATCATGAGGGATCCACCATCATGACCTAACTGTTTCCCAAAAGCCTCATCTCCAAATAGTATCCCACTGAGAATCAGGAGTTCAATATATGAATGGGGAGAGGGAGGGGAGTTCATAAGGAATCAGTCCATAGCCACAGCTTTATTATAGAGAATACAGATCAGAACCCAACGGGAGAGCCATCAGGCAAGATCTGGAATGAATGAGGGACAGCATAGGGAAAAGGGGCACGTTGGTAACAAGGAAGTAGAATTACAGACATCTAGGTCATCAGCAGGTCAGCTAACCCACCCCAGCTGCAGGCGTGCTAAAGATAAGGCAGTGCCATCCAAACTAAGTACCACACAAAACAAGCTGACAGCACCCAAAGAACCTGGAACTACCCATCCCAAGCCACAGAATTTCCTTTGTCAACCTCTAGCAACACAGAAGTCACGCTTCATTCCCTCAGTATATAAGTTATTCCCTGTGCTTATACCATTTTATAGCTTTGCTACCCACAGGAGATTGTCTGCTTCTCCTAACGAACTTGCCATGTGCTGTCATCAAGTGTCTCTCCTGGAACCCTTTCCTGGACATGTCTCAGCACCTCAGGACACATCAGTGCCCGCTGCCTGGTGCCTGGTGCTCTGGGTCCGCTTCCAGCAGAATGATTCCACACACAAAACTCTGTGTCCTCTGGACATATTACCTTCTCAGCACACCAATGTATGTTGCTAACCAGCAATTTAAGCTTTGGTCTCCAGAGCTTTTATTGAAGCTTCATTATATAAGTATGATTGAACGAATCTTTGGCCACGTGACTGAACTCAATATCCAGCTTTTCTCTACACCCTAGAGGTCAGACAGGTATCATGCAGCTTAAAGTTCCAAACTTTCAATCACCTCATTGGTCTTTCTGGCATGACCTACTCGCATTCTGCAAATCAGCACAAACGCAGGTATGGTCTAAGAGGCCAGCATGAAAAGCAAAGACACTTGTAACAGTTGGAAAACCACCAGGGTTTAAAGACTCAGGAACCTGGAACAAAGACCAATTTTTTTATTACACAACAGGTATGCTGGATGCTTTTATTTGCATTTAAAAACAGCAATCTTTTGATTCGTTTCAGAGTACTTGACAAGTTTTCCTTTAGGAAACAGGAATGGAAAACTCTACAAATCTTAAGTGAACAGCTTCATCATTTTTCTTAAAGGAAAAGTACAGGCAGGAATGAAGGCAAACAGTCAGACAGGAAGAGAGAGGTGAAAGAAGCACTTTGTTTTACTTAGTTATTCGCCTTGGTTGTTTCCCCCAGCCCCAGGTCTCAAACCCAGGTCTTTATAATGTTTGTGGTTTGCACTCAGCTGAAAGCAACAGACTTAACCACTAAGTCACTAGAGCACACCAAATTTGATAAATTTTCACAAAGTGAATGCTTTCATTTAGTCAACACCATTTCCATCAAGAATGGAACATGACTAGCATCCCAGAAAAATCCATCCCTGTCACTATCTCCCTGCAGGGTAATCAGCATCCTGATTTCTAACACCATGGATTCATCTTGCCTGTTTCTTAGCCACATATAAATGCACCTTCCAGTATGAACTGTAATGTGTCACACATCTTTTGCCCAGTGTCAGGTTTGCAGGTATAGATTGTTCGTTCTCATTATCCTGTAGTATTCTTTTATGTGGAAGATTCACGCTCTTCAAGAATAGAGCCAAGTTGGAGAACTGCATTTGATCCAGTGCCAAACTTCTCCCCAATTTACAGATGATGAGAACAGATTCCCAAGGAGGGACAGTGACTAGTCCAGACAGGAGCCTTATTTCAAGGACTCTAAAGCTCTTGTGGGGATCAAAGAAAAAGTCCCCTTTTTCTCTGAGGTTCTTCACAAGTTAGGCAATTGAACAAATTCACATTGGGCAAATTAGTAAGAGGGAAGCCCAAATTTAATAATGTATGTACAGAAAATGTACATGGTGGTAAATGCAAGGCAACTGGGGTAGATGAAAGATTTATACACTGAGCTGAGGCCTGGGATATTAGTGGGGAGTGGAGGGAGTCACCAGTGGCTAAGAGATAGATTTCTTAGATAGAGAAGACTATTTACAGATAAACTATCTTTTGAATTGAGACCTTCCCAAACTACACCCTTCTAGAGAATAAGGACAAAAGACTGTTTCTTGATTAGAAGGGTACAGGCCTATAGGGTAGTAGATGACTTCTTTGATTAAGAACTACTTCGTCTGTGAAGTTATCCTCTGCTGTCCTTAGTTTCTTTGTGTCAGAGTGGGGCCTATACAAGAGACCAGTTCTAAAAGACCTGGGGTGTTCTGCTTTGGCTCCTTTACCCTCATGGATGGGGCCAAATCAGGGGCATCTTGGGAATGCCCCCAAGAAAGGGGTGGGAAAGCTGGAGAAAGATAAGATGGGGGAAAAAAGGGAAAGAAAGAACAAAGGAGATAAACAAACGATAGGAGATGTGAAAGAGAAAGAGGACAAGGAAAGGAGGGTGAAGAAGAGTGATAGAGTGAAAGAGGGAGGCATGGAGCAATTAGGGTAGGGAGCAGGGGCTGTGAGAAAGGGACTGAAAATAGAAGGGAGGGATGTGAGGACTCCAGATACCTTAACACTCAGCTCGAGTCACAGAGTCGGCTCTGTTGACCTTATGGAACTTTCTTCATCACTCTGCCTCCTTGGGACCTGCACTCTCTAACTCCAGTCAGTAACTAGGTGATGGTGGAAAGTCAGGATTGTATTCTTCTGTAGCAAACAAGAGGGTGCATACTTTTGAATGATAGGCCTCCCTAAGACATGACACTTTGCTATGTGGGTTGTTTCAAGCTAAGATCAATAGAGACACTACAGGTTCACAAGAACCACTTTATCACTCCCTTAACTAACTAGAGGAATGAAAGTTTGGTGTATTATGTATAATTAGGATTTTTAACCACAAATAATCTTTCTACAAGATAAATCTATATATCTATATATATTGCAGGGCAAACATGTAATTATAGAGCATCTGATCTTCATCATGAGTTACCTTCTCCTTGCCATATGAGTGCCCTCCTCCCTCCTTAAAACCCCAGATTCCTATCTCTTTTCTTAACTCAGGATATAATGCCCTGATTTTGCCCCCATTTACTTCCTCATCTACATCCATGTAGATTCCACACATATGTAATCAAATTTATTTTCTCTTGCTAATCTGCCTGAGGTTAATATGATGGCTTGACCAACCCATGAAAAGCCCAGAGCAATAGAGGGAAATTTCCTCCCCATCACTACACTTTCGATGCTGTCTTCATACAATCTGTGCCCTCTACATCTGGGTAGAAAACCCAGAACAAACATGTCTATTGACTAGCTTACTGTATGTTGTCTTGTTTAATCCTCACAACAACTAGGTGAGTTAGGAATTACCAAGTACCCTGTCAGATGAGAAAATTGAGTCAAGCCTGGTTGAGATATTTGCTTAAGTAGAATAAGAATAAAGAGACCTTGACTTAAGAGTTATGTGAATCCAGGGTCCATAGTATATCTGCAGAAATGTGTGTGTGTTTAGTAAATCATAACATACTTGGTCTGACTGGCTACACTTGAATTCTGACATCCATCCTTACTAATTAAATGAACTTGGAAGAAACTGCTGATCTCTCTGGGCCCCAGATTCTTCATCTGCAATGTGAATATAATTACCACTAGAGCTATTATGAAGATTACATGATGAAATACAGGTAAAGTGCTTAAGACTGTTCTTGGCACATGGCAAGCCCTTACTTTGAGTTTTCAGGATAGCTCTCTCCATTTACTTTATTATTATTTTCATCATCTTCATCAACATATTTGATATTATTGCACTAAAATGGATCAGATAATTCTGTAGAATTTCTCAGCACCTGTCAGTTGGTGTGTAAATATATTCCTCGAGGCTCCATCTCAAGTGGAAGAAAAACTCCAAGCAAAGATGGGCCTGGGTAGGGCAATGTCTTTGTGCTGACTCAAGTCCAGTTTATTTCACCTGTTTTTGTCTCTACTCCTCTCTCACGTCACGATCCACACAGACCAGGAGAGACATATCAGGTCCCAGTTGCTTCTTGGCCCTTTAGTTCAGCTCTCATAGCAAACTGCTACAAAACTGTTTTCCTACTTTTCATTACCAGTAAAGGCATCTGAGTAACCTAACTCATTCTTTGCAGTGAGACTGGACAAGGCATAAGTTGCTGGCCAAGTTGGGTATGGATGGCTTGAGTTCATGAACATCATCTGGTCCAGCTGAATCCTGACTAGAGGGGGTCTATCCCAGAGTTGTCCCTCTCCATCTCTAACCTACCCACTTTGTCCCTCCAACACCTTGATGAATTTGGGGCTTCTCTAAAGGAACTGTAAACTCACCACAGAACACTAAAATCTTTGATGTATAAATCCCTGTTATCCTGCAGTTTCCCTAGAAAGACCTGGTTATTTCTAACACACACTGGATTTTCTTTGCCCAATCTTTGGACTTCTTTATTTTTAAATCAATCTTCTCTGTTTTCTTGGGGAGCCTCTTAGCTTTGCCTTCATGGGAGAAGTTCCAAGGGAAGAAATTGGTAAATAAATAAAATTAAAATATCACATCCCCCAGATATGTTGGGAAATATTTTTAGAATATCCAATCTCATTTTGTAAGATCATCATTTGCATGATTATGTTAACTGTCACCCTTCATAATTACCTATTACACATTCGCTCTTTACAAACATCTCTCAAGTCCTCCGCCAGGTCGAAGATTAGCGTCCCCACTTTACAGGGGTGGAAACTGAGGCTCTAAATGGTTAGTCTACCAGAAGTCGCACATCCATTAGAAGGCAGTGCTGGAATCAAATCCAGCCCTGGCTAACTTCAAAACCCTTCAATTCCTTTTTCTCCATGGCTTGTGGGATGATAGGGTTTATGAATATTACTTGATGTGTTAATGTTTGACAGACATAGACAGTGTTATCTCTGACACCCAAAGTGGTGACTAGGCCCACAGAAAGGGCTTCCCGGTGCCCAAATTCCCCATCTCCGCAATCCTGATTACCAGATGAGAAGTCTCTCCTTCTCCCCAACACCTGATCCAGGAAAGGGGGAGCGGGACCAGGTCCAGAGGGACCTTTGGTCACTCATCCCAGCTGGGAGTGAATCTGACAGAAGCCCTCAGAGACGCCCATAAGGCCAACCCCTTTGGAAGAAACTAGGAGGTCTCGAGGAACATGCTCATGTTGATAGGCTGACAATTTGCCATCCAGAGTGGGACAGGGGACAGTCTTCAAAACTGCACTGAGACAACCTGTGTAAACCGGAACTGACGCAGGCTAACAAGAGCACGCTTTCACCCGCGCCCTCGCGGCACACAGAGAGAGCCAGGGTAAGCCAGAACCCCCAGTCCCCTGCAGCATGTTAAGTGTCAGCAGAACATCCTATGGAGGGACTTTGCCCCCAACTATTAGCATTATTATTGCCCATTAAATATGTCATAGTCAAAGATTTGCTTCATTCTTCAATGTGATTGCCATTGATTTTTGAAGCCCACATCTTCTTCCCCAGGGAAACACATCTTCAGTGAAATGATAGAAGGAAATGGAAAAGAAGGATTCGATTTATAGGCATTCATTTTACAGGCTTTGCTCTGGGGAGGTGGTGTTAAAGCAGCCGCACTTCTGGGAGGATGGCCCAGGAATCACCTGCTTCAGAAACACCGGGACGCTGTCAACATGCTGATCTGACCCAGGGAAGATCTGTGCATCCGGACCTGGGACTGGAAATGGGTGTGTTGGCACCCTAGGGATCCCTTTGCAGGGGCCTGCAAAAGGCCAGGTAGCAGGTACAGCACGCAAGCCTTGATTTTGCTCCCAGAGCTGAGGCTGCAGAGCCTCCAGCAGGGGCTGCGGAACTCCCATCCCTTCAGAATTCTATTCTGGGCATCCTCAGCCAGGGTGTCCCATGGAGCCCCCCAATTCCCAGTGGACATGCCAGCCCTGGTATAGCGTGTGTGGAGGCCAAGCGGCAGGGTCTCCGGAGTGGAGTGGGCAGGTTCTTGGCTGTGCCATCTGCCAGGAGGAGCGGGTAATAGGCCTGATTTATGACACTCAGCATGGGACCTGGCTGCTGAGCTCAATCACTGTGGCTCCCCATGGTGGGGTTCATGCGCTGTAACGGGCCTGGAAATTGGAGAGGAATTTACCTCCTGCTGCCGAACATTACATAACAATCAAGGGAAGCAAGCAGAGGCAGGAGGGGGTCTCCTCCTCTTCAGCTGGCACTGGCAGCCTGGCGCAGCCAGGGAGGTAGGGCTGGGACTTTTCTGCTGGAGTCTTCAGACTCCAGGCAGCCCTCCTGTGGGGCAGGGTCTGGGATTCCAGGTGGCATCAGAGCCCACCAGGTGCACCCATCAGCCCAGCACCTTCCAGAAGAGATGGATGCAGAAGGCTCAAAACGGGAAGGGTAGGCTAACTCAACCCATGTCAAGAGACCAGAAGAGCACTTTGGACCAGGCATCAATAAACTCCTTCCTGATTTGCAATTGGGACTAATTCAAACAGGACTGAGTTAGACCACTTGGTCAGAAGAGAGCATGGGGCCGAATGCTGATGGGCAGGGAGGTGGGAGAGACCCTCACAGCCTGAAAGATCACAGTGAGGGTAAGATGTTCTTTCAAGCTGCTGGGCAGTCACGAAAGGGTCTTTCTTTCCTCTAGACCAGCTGCCTCCCTGCAAGTACCCGGAGGACAGAAGGGTCCTGTAGCAGCTGTTTGAGACGACTTCGTCCCCCTGAACACACAGGGAGCACACACTCTTGTCCTCTTGTCTGTCTCTTTAAACCAGCTAGGTGCCCAAGTTGGCATCTTGGGAGGCACAGACCACAGTTGATAGAGGGTAATTAAACTCCCACCATTAGAGGGTAATTAAGCTTCCATCCTGTTAAGAAAGTTGGGCCTCCCACCTTGAATGAACCACCAAGACAGACACTAAGGACTCACCTTAGCTGCTTATTTCCTCACCAACAAAATGTTGGCCTAGAAATTGGCCAATTATTTTTCAATAAGGGGGCTTTATCTTCCAGTGAAATCTTTCATAAAAGTCCAGGGCCTTTACCACCATTGAAAGGAATGATTCCTCCTCGGTCGTCCGTCATCCTGGCTGGATGTGTTTCCCTGACTGCAGGAAGCATGCCTGTCCACTTCATAGCGGAATGCCCGCACCCAGAGGAAGGGCTGCACAGTAGGTACTTGTTCCATTTGGAAAAGGAAGAGATCATATCAGTGACTCTCTACTGTGTGCCAGGTCTTGCCATTTGGGATATAATAGAGAACGAACCCATTGTAGCCTCGTCCTTATTTCGCTCAGAGTCTAGTAGGAAGCAATAAACATTCTTCCTACTAGATGTAAAGTTATAGCTGAGGTATGTGCTAGCAACCAGGGGTATGAGTATAAAGCAGGGAAACTGACCTAGTCAGAGGGGAGTCAGGGCAGGCTTCCTGGAGGAGGTGTGACTTAAGCTAGGACCATAAGGAAAAGTAATATTTAACTAGGTAATGCGGGGGAGGCAGGATGGACTTGCATTCTAGTCAGAATAACAAGCATGTGCCAAGTCCCCCAACAGAGGGAGTAGATGACCTCAGGACCCTGTCTTTCAACCATAGAATCCCCATGTTGGTTTGTTTTACACACTGGACTTCCAGAATAACATTCCTTTAGGGGAAAATAAGTGTTTGGAAGCTAAAGTACAAATGCTGGAAGTCTAGATAACAAGATAACCCAACAGGCCCTACCAGTGATTGAAAGCTATGAACAGACTCAAGGAAGAGGAGCAAAGGGCTGTGTGCCCAGGTCAGGGCCAGAAGTCAGGGGTCAGAGGTGACTGAACAGACGCACCACCCTGAGTGGTAAGCTGTGGCTAATGAAAACACAATGTCCACTACTTTCTTTGTTTTTTTTTTCCTCCACATTCTAGACATACATTTCACAATGTATGTTCTGGTCACTTCTCAATGGCTTCTCAGAAGCAAGTATCCATCTATTTGCCTTCACGCTCACAAGCTGCAGTCTGTTCATTTCATTCCATTCGCTAATTCACTCAGCAAATATTCACTGCAAATATAGTTTAAGACTAGTTGCTGGTGTTACACGCACGACGAGGATAACAGGACATGGTCTCTGCCGACATGGAGACTCAAAACTAGACACACTTAACAGGCATCTGACTGGACAAGACATACTTTGCTTTGAATGTCTGCTATTGGCCTGGTACCGTTCTAGGCACTTTATATACATCATATCTTGCATTTATATCTGCATATAATACAAGAAGTTTACTACTATTTCCAATGAGGTAAGTACCAGCTCCATTTCGGATTTGAAAAATAAGTTCCAAAAGGGGTTATTAACTTGTCCAAGATCACATGGCTACTAAGTAGGGGGTCTGGGATCCAAATTCAAGTTCATTTAATTCCAGAACCTACATTCGTGATGGACATCCTCTGATACTTCAACTAAGGAGATAAGTGAAAAGAAATAAAATCACAAAGAATTGGAAGAAGCTGTAGGTAAATATTTACCTGATCTAGTGCTGAGAAGGATTTTCAAAGTGTAGCAGGAAAGGAAAAACAAAAACAAAAAGTGATACCAATAACTGCATAAATATTTACAATTTCTACTTATCAAAGACATCATATAAAAACTTGAAAGGTAAATGAGAAATAAAAAATAATAAACTTCGGCATGTATGAGACGCAAAACTCTATAGCTTCAGTGTAAAAACCTGTGATTTATCATACATTAAAAAATGAACTCATGCGTAGAAATATGGGCAAAAAGATACAATTTTCAAAAAAGAAAGAATAAAAAATGACCACAGGCATATCCAAAATTATTTAAAGCATTAGCAATCAAAAAAGTTTAAGAAACAGTGGAATACCCTTTTTACTATGAAATTGTCAAATATTTGAAAAGTAAAAATCATCCTAGTGTTGATGAACGGGTAGTGAAATGGACACATAGACTGTATCAGTGTCTAGTGAGCATTTGACAATATGAATTAAGAACCTTTAAAAAGAGTATCACTTTAACTCAGTAATTGTACTTTGGATATTCATCAGAGACTCAAACAAAAATGTAGCCACCAAGATGTTTCACCGCAACATTATTTATAGTTTGGAAAAACTGTAAATCATTTTGAAGTCCCACAATAGGCAGATAGCTAGATCAACCTTGGTGTATCCACACGGTGAGGTAATATCAGTCGTTAAGTCATATTTTTAAATTGACTTTATTGAAGGAATATTGCATTATAACATCAACTAGGTTTAAAGTACCCGTGATAATAAATTTATGTCTATATCTAATACAGTCAAGTTTACCACTATTTCCTTTTTTCCTTTACTATACAATTAATCATTTTTAAAGAATATTTAGCATCATTTGTGTATCCAACTATCTGGAAAGAAATATACCAAAACGTAATCACTATGACAAAAGCAAATGATGGAACCAAGAATGACATGGGTTTTATTTTCTTTATTATGATTGTTTAGTTCTTGCAATATTTTTCTGCAACTATTTGCATTACTTTTGCAATAATGTATATATTCATGGTTTTCTTTTACTTCTCAAATGAGCATGCCCAAAAACTCAGTACTTCATTTTCCATTTTCTTTGCTCAATCTTATTCTTTCCTTTAACTTCCGTGTGCAGTGGAGCAAAATAAGAAAAAAAGGTGCTTCCCACTTCTCTCCTTGCTTAATCCATCTTTTCCTCACTATTTTGACCATGTCATTCCTTCACTTCAGGTTCTTAGAGACTTGTTCTGGTTTCTAACCTCATCCCTGATCTCTCCACAAATTCATTTTCTTTTTCATTGCCTGATGAATCCCCTTGAAGTAATGATCATATCCCGCTACTTACTGCCTGTCTCCAAAACCCCCAGTACCGTTCTGATTCCGAAGAATCAGCTCTCAAAGTCTTTTATCAGGTGTGCAGAAACAGGAGCAGTTCCCAGAGAAGAAGATTTGCTATATAATTGTCCCAGTCTCAATTTTGTATACAAAGTTCTGTGGCCAAACTCTAGTTACCTCTAAATGTTTTTAATTGCTTTGCTCCTGGACTTAATTTTCCCTTCCACCTTTAACTACCATCCAGCATCTCCCCCAAACTGTTCCTTCTCTGAGGTTCTCCATGACCAGCAAGCACAGTAGGTCCAAAGGCAAGGCTGGTGAGTGCTGGGTGCTGGGTGCTGGGTGGGGTGGGGTGGGTGTCCTCAATCCTGGAGACCAGCCGGCTGCCCCCCACCCCCACCCCATGACCCTGACCTCACAGAGTCTCTCTTCCACTATAACTTTGTGATACTCTCTTATTTAAAGGATGGTGAAGGGGCTATGACCTGAAAAAAAAAAAAAAATCAATGCCTCTCCGCTAATAAAGGTTCTTATGCGGTAAATGTGCTGGGGGAGGCCAGTTTCTGCCCTCCTCGATGGCGCTGGCCTGATGCCCCGGAGTGATTTACTCTGCGGTAACATGATGGAGCCTCCACCATGGAAGGGAATTAAATAAAAATGCAATAAAAGAGGACAAAATCAATCTGCTTACAGTTTTGTTTAATAAAAATTCATGAAGGATGGGCAGGCAAGCCCATCAGCAACATCCCGGTTCTGCCAGAGGCCGGCTGGGGAAGCTCGCACAGGCTTCAAGCCCCAAGTGGGGGCCCGGCTGAACGCTGGCCAGTCAGCCCCCGACCCTGCAAACGTCACAGGCTGCATCCTGTGCCAGGCCACAGGCAGGCGGCCTCCTTGAAAGAGGAGCAACCAGCTAAGGCCATGTTGATGGAAGAATTCCCAAAGACCTTCCCTATGGGATTCACCTTCCTGGAGACAAGAAGCACACTGCATTCTGGAATAACAATGACTCTCAAGCCTGACCAAGTATTTATTTTCTCTTCTTTTCCTTTCTTTACTTTCCTGTTGTGGGAATGACACTGGCCAAGAGATCTATCTCCTAACACAATTTTCAGTATACGATACAGTAGTTTTACCTGTAGGCACAGTGCTGGAAAACAGATCTGTGGGCTTTATTCATCTTGCATAACTGAAACCCCACACCTGTTGGACAGCGACTCTCACCACTCCTGCTCCACCAGTCCCAGGGAACCACGACTCTACACTTCTGCAAATCTTACACTAGCAGTTCCTTATTTGCATTCTTTGTCTCTGTAATTGGCTTATTTCACTTGGCATGGTATCCTCAGAGTTCATCCATGTTGTCATGTCTTACAGGACATCCTTTTTTAAAGCTGAATAATATTCCACTGCATGTATATGCCACATTTTCTTTTTCCTTTCATCTACCATTGAACATTTAGGTTATTTCCATGTCTTGGTTATCGGGAATAATGGCATGATGACCATCTGAGGGCAGATACATCTTGGAGATCCTGATTTCAACTCTTTTAGATAAATTGAGAAGTGGGATTGCTGGATCATGTGGTCATTCTCTTTTCAGTAGTTTTCAGGACTGTCATGTCTTTTCCACGATGGCTGAGCCCGTTTGCAGTCACTCTAGCAGGGTATGCATGTTCCAACTTTGTCACATCCTCACCAACACTTATCTTTTTAAATTTTTTTTTTTAGCAATAGCCATCCTAATGAAGTATATCTTATTGTGGCTTGAATTTGAATTTCCTTGCTGAGCATCTTTACTTCTACCTGCTGGCCATTTGTATGTCTTCATTAGAGAAATGTCTATTGAAATCCTTTGCCCACTTTCAAGTTAGATTCTTTGCAGTTCTTTTGTTATTGAGTTCAAGAGTTCGTTGTCTATTTTGTATATTAATCCCTTATCAGATACATGGTTTGAAAATATTTTCTTCCATTTAAAGTACTATGATACTGGTAAAACAACAAAAAATAAACCAGACAATAGACCAATGGAACAGAATAAATAGCCCAGAAATCAGCCCAGGCATATAAAGTCAACTGATCTCCAAAAAGGGTGCCAAGAATACACAAGAGGAAAGAGACAGACTCTTAAACAAATAATGTTTGCATATGTTGTAACTTTCTAAATGGTGATTTGGCTGCATTTTAAAATGTCCAAGTTGGACATTAAGAAAATAATTTTTTAAAAGAAAAAGACTATGTGTACCTAGAGATAAAATACCCAGAGATAAAAAGCAAAGTCATAGATTCCAGAAGATACTCATGTGATACTATGGAAATTAATTTAAAGTACTTATCCCTGAATAAATCAAGGAAAGCATATTTATTAAGGACCACTCACTTTCCCGGGTGCTTCCTTAAGGGAAAGTCAGAATTTCACCCAGATTTAACTGACCAGAGTCTGTGCCCGACACGCACAGAACACCCTCAAATGAAAAGGTTCAAGCAGAAGTTGGCATTTGTGCAGGAAGTTCTCTAGGCATCAAGATGGCACGGTCCTGCCTGGGCAGGTGAATGTGGAAGAGATGCTGGGTGAATGGAATAGAAACTACCAGCGGAGGAAGACCTCTGTGGGGGTGTTTAAGGAAATGAGAGTCCACATCACAGAAAGGGAGTGTAAGAGAACAAGGATGTGGTGGGGAGATTCTGGAGTTAGCCCATCAGACTTTGATGACTTTCATTTTCAAGGCTGGGCGGAACCCCTTTTAGCAGCAAGAATGAGGCGGAATCTAGGGCTGGTAGGAGAAGGAAGATAGTGAGTTCAGTGTGAGGCCTCCTGGCTTCAATGGACTGCAGGAAGCACACTGGAAATGTCCCCAGGAAACTGGATCTAAAAGGGTCGTGCTGTGGGGCTGGCAGTCCCAAAGAGTCCTTCCTAGAAGCAGGAAGTGGGACTTGGGAGCCGTGAGGAGAGATGAGATGATCAAGAGAAGCGGGAGGGAGATCAGGGACACAGAAGGGCACACTTGGGACGATGGAAAAGGGGAAGAAGAGACGGAGGAGGTAGAGAAGGAGAGGAGAGGCAGGCAGTGGGGCCTCATGATATCAGAGGTCACAATGAAAGGGACAGGGTTGAAGTCAAAAAACAGATTGATATTAAGCAAAAATACCCGCATAAGGTTGGACAACAAAAAGAAGAGTTAAATAACAAAGGAATGGGCCAGAAAAGACAAGGCAGATTAACTAACTAAAGCTAAATGGATGCACCAGATTACAGGAAGGTACATCACCAAAGTAACCCCCTGGCCTGTAGAAAGTCAGGGGTCGTCTCTCAACTTTGCCTGCTCTTCCCTGTCTTCCTTTCAAGAAGGCGGCCCATGTTCACTCTTGTGAGGGTTTTTTCTTTTTCCTTAATTTCTTCCATAAAACTCTCTGTACTCATGAGCACTTTTGGAGACTGAAGAACCTGACACATGGGGCGAGAACGGGCAGGTAAGTGAGACAGGGGCATGACCAGGACTGGGAGACGGCCAGCCCCGCCTGGGCCCAGGCTGCCATGACACTAAGCCAAGATCAAGCTGGGTGACCCATTAAAACAGAAGCATCGCCCCTGATGCCTCTGCCGACTCCCAGCACTTCTGAAACAGGGTTCCATGTGCGCCCCGTATCCACAGGTCCCAGAGGGAGACACCATGTTGGTGTCCCTGACTTGAGGAACCAGAAAACAGTGTGACCCGAGAGATGGAGACCTCTGGAGAAAGGTAAGGGCGGCAGATATGACTCAAATGTTAAAGGGGGCCACTAAGGAGTGCAAAAGCAAATAAAGGGTCTCAGAAGGGGTTGATCATGTGGTGAAGGGTGGAGCTGGACCTTTATCAGTGAACTGAATATAGAAGAGACAGATGTTGATGAATAATGGCGCACACCTGAAGCTTATATAATGCTATCGTGCAATATAGCTTCCATTAAAACTGCTTTAGTCGCAGAATTGCCTGACTTAGCGCGCCCAGATTCTCACTGAGCCACAGCTGACAAGAGCTCCCTCACAGCTCGCCTGAGAAGCCCCTTTTCCCAGAAGCGCCACTTCTTCATCTTTCCATTTCTGTCTTCTCAGTTACACAAAGAGGACTTGGACTGGGGCTTCATCCAGCCTTGAGCTTGCAGAAGTGATATAGAAGTCTCCTTGCGATGGAGACCAGCAGCAGAGCTCTCTTCCAAGGGCACCTGGGTGGAGGACACGGCCCAGCTGCCCCTCAGACTCCCCCCAGAGTGGGTCTCACAGGGAGCGCACTGAGGACCACTTGCACTCTGTGTGTGTGTGTGTGTGTGTGTGTGTGTGTGTGTGTGTGTGTGTGGCTGCTCGCACCTTGCAGGGTTAGGGAGTGAGAGGCTCAGACCACTGTTCGGGGCCAGAACAAGTAACAGCCCCAGGATGCCCTCCACTGTTGTGGAGTCCAGGGCTAGACCACGCTGGCCAAACAGGTGTAGGGGCCCCTGGAACTGGGAGTGCGAGGGCCGCCCCACCGCCCCCCACCACCTACTATGTGCAAAATGTGAGATGGCAGGTGCTGGAGCCCAGGAAGAGAACTATCCTCGCTAGAAGAGACTGACAGACCAGGGGACAGGAGAAGATACTCTGGCGGCCCCATCCCCCCAGAAGGAGAGAGGGGTGCACACAGGAGGGCTGGCCCACTAAAGCCCATGAATAATTAAGCATTGTTGCAGATGACCAGCTGAGGACAAAACCTAGGAAGACCTGGAAGACGAGTGACAACGTCAGCCCTTAAGACCCAGGGTGGGGCACGGCCTGGTGGAGCAGCGGTTAGGTCAATCCCCACCTAAGGGAATGGGCCAAACACCCCAGGTTCAAGTCCCAAGTCCAGAGAAAATAACCAGTGTGAACAACTCAATAAAAAATAAAAATGTTTCTCTTCTTCCTTCCTGCCTGCCTGTTCTCCTTCATTCCTGCCTGTGCCTTTCCTTTAAAAAAATAAAGAAACAAAGAACAGAGGTGGAAGGCAGCGAATGGGGGTCCCAGGAAGAAGGGAGACTCCCTGTAGGCTAGGACCTGGACGAGGTGAAACCCAGGGTAGCTATGTCAGGCAAAGGGGGTCTCGGGGGAGAAGGAGCCAAAAGCTGGCCAGCTGGATGCTGACTGGGGCAACTGGGCCTGGGTCTTCTCCACCTTCAGCCACCCAGCTGTTTGTTTGGTTTCTCCATCCCAGTCCAGCTGACACGTCTTTGGCAGGAGGACCAGGCTTCAGAGGGGCCTGCATGTCGCAAGAAGAGCAGATGCTGCTTCTCTCTCCTCCAGCATTGACTCAGCCTCCTCAGGCCTGGGCACGCTGCTTTCCTGGCTGCACTTTGAATGCCCACTTCTCCCAAGGGTTCTGACCTTCACAGCCTGTGTTGTTAACCTCTCAGCCTAGCTGCTGAGGCCTGAGGCCTGAGAGCATCTCCCCAGTAGGAAGGCCACCCCATTACCTATACATCATCTTGGAAACACAGGCTTGGTCTCCAGGGCTCCCAGTCCCACCGTGCGGCTTGCCTGAGACCTGCCCACGGAGGGTGAGGAGCGAGGATGGGCATCCAGCCCGCCCCCCACTCAGCAGCCCACTGTCACCCCTGATTCCCCCAAGCCCCCAGGAGCTGTGGGCTCACAGCAGCCCTGGCTCCTCCCAGTCCCAGGCTTCAGAGGAGCAGACGTTCATGAGCCTGGAGTTCATGGTCAGGACACTGCCCCGGGGGTCCCACTGGGTACCAGTCCTCTGCCCTCCCCAGAATGCACAGGCCCGACTGGTCCCTCTAGTGAAATGCTGTGCTTGGGTCCCTTAGAGCAAAGTTTTCCAACCTCAGCCAGCCTCCGGATGACCTGGAAGTTTCCTGGAAGCGCCAATCCCTGAGCCGCACCCCACAGTCTCTGATTCGGGAGCGCTCAGGGAGCCCGTGAATTTGCATAGTAACTGGTTCCCACAGGACACCAAGCCGCTGCTCAGGGGTCCACACCTAGAGAACCAGTTTCTCGGCCCCTTCTCCTGGCTCCGGAGACGATGAAACCGTTTCAAGGGCATCCCGGAGGCCACACAGCCTCGGTGTTCAATCAATACATATTGATTTTAGTGAATGGGAGCAGTGAAGGGTAGATTGTTGATTGACTCTGGGATCCCATGAACAACTGGCTCCTTTACGTCCAGACCTATTAAGTTCATGGGAAACTCAAGGACACCGGCAGCGTAGAATGTGGAGGAGTGGGGGGGCCTGACAGTCTGCAGCGCTGAGCTCTGGGGAGGCCCCTTCCAAGCCATCGGCGATCGTAAGTGGTAACAGTCGGCACCACTCAGGCAGCCTCTGCTCTGCACCAGGCCCCGAGCTGAGACCCTCCTGCCACAGGCTAGGTCACGAGGGCGGTGTGAACCCTGATTTTAGCGTGAAGATAAATCGGTCTCAGCCCAAGGCGACAGGAGAGGCAGAACAGCCTTTGTCTTTAGACCCTGGGAGCCTCCGCCAGACAGTGAGAAAATCAGGCTCCAAAGGAGTAATCTCTGGAGAAGTCCCAGCCTGGGGAGAGGATCTGCGGAACCCAGCAGCCCGACGTCTACGCGGCGGCCTTCCCTCTCCCAGGCGTGTGAACCGGGAGAGACCTTGATCCTCACCCCGGTTCCCAGCACGGTGAGATGCAGACAGCAGTCCCGCCCACTCGGGATGCTGCGGGTGAAAGGAGCAGGGATACAGAACGCCTGGCACAGTGTCTGGCTTTTCTGAAGGGCTCAACAGGGTCGTTCTCATGCAAAATAGGCAACTTCCTCTTCAATGGGGCCTTGAAGTAATATTCCAAGTGTGGATATGGGAGTGACACCTCAGAGCCACTTTTAGGAATTTTACCCGACAACCTTGGAGAGTCTGGAGAGGGAGCAAAGAGGCAGACAGGAGACCTGTGAAGAGGAGGTTGCTGCAGACAAGTGAAGTCTAAATTGGCAGGGATGGGCAAGAAGGGGAGTGACAGAGCTCGCAGTACCCACTTGACTTGCAGAATCCACCCAACAGGGCTCATTGCCAGGTGCCATGGCACTAGGAAGGGACAGTGTGACTGTCCAGCAGCCCTTATTCAGGGAGCAACCATAGCAGGTTTGGAAATACTAAGGCAGAGGTCATACTCCGGAGATGCCATGCTTAGCTCAGCAACTCCAATAATCTGGGAGCGGCCCTCTTCAAAAGCATCCCACCCAGGGTAAAGGACTTGGGAGCTCCCTTTGTGGCCTGAAAGACAAGCCCCCAGACACTCGGGGGAGACACACCTGCATCCAGAATCACAGCGCTAGCAATGAGTAGCAATAACCATCACGGTTGTCAGCCTCCCCTTTCTCATCTGTAAAATGGGGGCAATATAAATAGTGTTCCTCTTCAAGGTTGCCGCAGGAATGCGTCTTAAACTTAAGACAAAGCAGGCTCTTCCAAGCATTAGCAGCTGCGATCCTGGCAGTTACATCCACACGTGTGAGCTCTCAGACTAGGTTAAAAACAAAATGAGCCTCCGATTTCTAAACAAGCATGATGATAGAACTTATCCCATAAAGTTGTTTCAAAAATTAAATGAGGGCATGCCCTAATGGAGCAGGGGTTGGGTATAGTCTACATACATCTCCTGGTCCCAAGTTCATGTCCCAGGAGCCATCAAGATGAACAACTAAATAATAAATAAAATGTTTCTTCCTCCTCTCTCTTCCTGCCTGCCTGCCTCTGCTCACCTTCCTTCCTGCTGGCTCCTCTCCTTTAAAAAACAAAAAGCAATTAAATGAGCTAATGTATGTGAAGCACTAAGCATACGGCGAACACAATACACGTTAAGGACGGCTGCGAAAGACCCCACAGCTAGAGCAATCATCTGGCCCTGTTTGCTGGGGCCTGTCCAGTTTTAACCCTGCAAGTTCCATGTTCTGGAAGCCCCTCTGTCCCAGACAAGCCAGGACAGCTGACCACTCCCTAACACTCCTGACCGGGGCTTTCTTTACTGCACAGGCAGTGCAGGGGCCATTTCTGGTCTGAGTCAGCCGGCCTCCGAAAGTTGTGCCAGGCCAGCTGCCCTAGGAGTCAAAGCGACCCCAGGATTCCAGGGGAAGGGGCTCAGTAAGACCCAGAGGGGCCGGGGACCGAGTGTGGGCCCACATCAAACTCCCGGGTGATGGAGCCCAGGCCAGACTGCAAACAGAGAGGAAACGGAGATGGTCCCTGAGAGTCTGCTGGGTGCAGAGAAGCAGAAGCGAGGGAACCAAGTTCCCGAGATGAATAATGCAGGGCAAGGGAGAGGGAGCACGGCCCGGCCCCAGCCTGCTCCCAGCCAGGCCGCCGCTGGGCAGAGAGCCTCCCGGCTGAGCCCGGGAAGCAGTTATCACTGGTGGGTGATTAAGTTACTAATCCTTCAGGGAGAAGACATTTAGAGGCCCATATTAAAGCAGTGCGCGGCAAAATTACATTCCGTTTCAATTTAGTTTAGCAATTCCCGTGATTTAGTTAAATGAAAAGCAATTGTTCCAATTAATAGTATTGAATGTTATTCATCAAAAGTGTCAAAACAGCTCTGTGGCTGCATTAGTAACCCATTCTCTTGTCGGAGGTACGGATAACTCCCCCGAATAGGATGGGGAATGGCCGGATGGTGGAGCTCTGGAGGAAAAGGTCAGAGGGGGTGTTTACAAGCAAATGTGCACACGAGGACTCTCAAGGGCTGCGAGCTGTGTGCGCGGACAAGTGTATGTGTGGGCACACGTGGTTTGGGTGCATTCAGATAAAACTGTGCCCAAGTATCTATGTGGATTGTGCTATCTGCCTAGAACGCCAGTGTGCTTGAGAGAGGGACTAGGCACACGGTGTGCTGGTTTTGCACGCATGCCTGGCGTTCCTGGGCCTCTGTGCAGATGTGTGCACCTACCATGTGCCCATCTGTATGTAGCATGTGTATGTGTACGCACAGGTACTTAGCTGTGCATTCGCATGTGGGTGTGGATGCGCACAAGTGAGCTGGCAAATGTGTGGGTAACTAATGGGGTGCACTGGAGCACACCTGGGCTGGCACACATCTTGAGGGACATTCGAGTGTGCTGTAAATGTGTCCGTCTGTGTCAGGGAAGGAGTGAGGGGGGCGGGCTGGCTTGATGGCTTCGGGGAACACCCATCTGCTCCCATCCTTGGGTCATAATGAGTCAGCTGGCATGTCTCTGGGACGCTGCCATTCCAAGGAAGTTCTCATGAAGTCAGAGACCTTTTCTGTCGTGTTCACGGTTGTATGCTCAGGATCTAAAAGAGAACCTGGCACATAGTAACTTTTTATGATATTGATTGAATTGAGTGAGTGAGGGGATTAATAAAGAGATGGATGGATGGATGGACGGACCGATGGATGGATGGGTGGATGGATGGACTGATGAATGGATGGATGGACCGATGAGGGAAGGGATGGAAGCCTCTGGTCTGTCAGGCTTCCCAGTAGTCAGAGGGCTCCCCAGTCCCCTCACGTCAGTGTGAATTCCAAGCCCAGCTTGTCTTTCAGCTTCCACCTTATTGCACATCCTCGGGAACAACATCGTGGGCAGGCAGCAGGCACAGAGGCGCACAAACTGCCCAAATCAGCCAGAGCTAAGAGCTGGGAAGGGCAGGGACTTGTTTACAGAAGCTGGCAAAAAGCTAAGCTCAGTGTTTCAAGGCTAATAGGAAGCCAGCATGGCCAGGCAGGCCCCAGAGCACACAAGTTAAGAAAGGCCCCTGCAAGACCGTATATATTCAAGCCACCAGCTCCTGACTCATCTCTGGTCACCCTCCTCTGTCCCGGATTCTGTCCCTGCCCTGATGCCGTCAACAGCAGGGGGAGCTACTTCTCTGTCGCTGTCCAGACTCTCAAGTAGGTGACGTTCATTACTAAGACACAGAAGATAAAGGGAATCTACAGCTGTCCTCCTGTCTCCACGGTCCTCACTCCCAGACTTCCCTGAGTCTTGGCTCTTCCGCAGCTGACCAGACCCTGGTGAGGACCCCAAGACCCAGAGTGGCCCCCTGCGTGTGGCGTCAGTCCTCCCACAGTCCTCGTGAACTTTGAAGGCTTAGGCAGGTGCACCTGCTGTCAGGGCCTGCCCCCTAGTGGCTGACGCTGGCCTCTACATGGCCCCCTCCCCACGCACCAGCTTGGAGCTTGGTTCCCCCCTCAGCCAGCCTCAGCCAACAAAGACCCTTTAAGTTCTGTGAAGGCCCCACCACGGCCTTGCTTCCCCCTTTCTAGCCACATACCCTGCAGTGCCAGATGACTCCACACACTCACGATGAGGGCCTGGCTACCCAGAGTTTTCATTGCCCTCCACAGCCATCCAGATATCTGTGCAAGTGACCGTCGATCAAGACGGTGATTAAGCATGAAGAGGAAGTGTTAGGATGTGATCCCTGAACCCAGGAGGCTCATAAAGACAATAGCTGGGACAGTGGCAAGAGGTACCAGGCGTCCTGTCTATTTTGGGGACGCCCCAAGCATGGCCAGTGCGGACCAAGGGCATCTTGGGGCTCGTTAATCTGTGTGGGAGTGACGGAAACAGGATAGCGGGTCCAGGAGGCCTTCCTCCAGCCGTTTCCTCCCAGCCGGCCGGCTCTGCCCCACTCTCCACTCACAGAGCCCCTGGCCTGGCCTCCGGAGGCCTGGCCTTGCCAGCTCTCTGTGGTAGGCCCAGCCACCTTCCTCTCCTTTCAAAGTCTTTTACTGAGAGATTAGAGGCCCTGGCCTTTCTGGGACCCACTCTTTGTTTTCTCCCTGAGGGAGGCAAAGGAAGAAGTCAAACATCAGGCTGCTCCAGGCAATGGAGAATCCGTCTCAACATATCCTTCTGGTGCGGTGTTCCCACGGCCCGGCCTCCTTTGAGCCCAGAAGTAGAAAAAGGTTAATTGCTGGGATCCTGGACCCAGCACTAGGTTGGAGCTAGAGCACCAACCCTTAAATAAGCAATTGAAAATAGCCTTCTCACCTGCTCTCCACGTTGGTAAGCAGTTGGTAGATTGACATTGGCACAGTGTGAAGATTTACACCACTGAAACTAGCAAACACTATCGAGGGAGGCGTGGCCCTCTTTCCTAGTGCCTCACTGGAGGCCAGATGCCTGAGGACCTCCTAGGAAAGCACTGCTCCCGTCAGCCTTAGAGACACCCTGAGCAGTTCCCAGCACCCTAAGTGCACCCCATCTGTGCTTGCCATCTCGAAGCCTGGACACATCAGTCCAAAACGTCAGGAGCTGGATCCTCACTGCAGACGTGACTCATGTCTCATCTCTCTGATGCTTCGCCTCTCAACAGGCAAGATCGGAGCTCCAACGTCCTGCTCGAGGACTAGAACTTTGTAGGTTCTTGTGAGAATGTTTCAGGATGGGCTGATAGCCACGGCTCAGTGAGCATCAGCTGCTGTCCCTATTTATTGTTTGTATCTTTACTCCCCTCGTAAGGCACTTTAAGGCTAAAATAAAAGAGGAGCTGTAAAACTAGGTGTACTGCTTATTGGTTGCAAAGATAAAGGAAAGTGAAGGTGACCTGTTTCCTTCCTCAGGTTTGTCTGTCCAGGCGCAAGCACGGCGCTTGGCGGAGAGGAAGTGACCAGTGACTGGGGGGTGACCAACCAAACAACTTAGCACTTTTCAGGAATGCAGCTCCTCTCACCTAATGAAAGGGTCCTGGTGAATTCCTTTTTCACTGGGCATCCGAATTTTAGTGCAAATTTTTGTTGCAAACTCCATTCTCTCCATTTAAGCCCCCAGGAAGGACCTGAGGTCTGGTCTCCCCACAGATCCTAGGAGTAGGGAATTGTTTGCCAGCTGCTCCTTCGGGGATCACTCAGAAGCAAACATCAAGCTCAGAAAAGGTGAGTCAGGCTTTCCCCAGGAAAGACCATCTCCAGTCTTCAGTGAATGGAGCCCCTCGCCTTGGCTCTTCAGTCCCCATGGGAATGCCTGGCAGGAGGTCTGAGGCAGCAGAAACCATCTGTCCCCACCATCTGCCCCCGTCTGTGGAGCCAGCAGGATAGAGGGTGGTCTCTGGGGTCAGGTCTGGAAGCAGAAATGAAATAGTGCAAGAGACACCTCTGAGCTCAAGGCCACTGCTGTGGGTCCTGGGCAAGTGATTTTCTTCTTTTGAACTTCTGTTTCCATGTCTGCAAAGCAAGGGCACCCATGCTGACCTCAGGATGCTGCGGGAAAGAGTCTCTGTGGTGCATACGTAGTGCTTAGCGGGTATTTGTGTTCAGTTTTCTGCTCACTGGGTAGTGTTTCCCCTGAAGACCAAAACGTAGTATCACTCTGTTGCCATCATGACACAGGCCCCAGGGAGTCAAAGTCCACCTTGAACCACCCACGCAGCTTCCAGCCATGCCACGCATGGGGCTTCTGTTCTTGGGGGCCGCCCAGGAACGCAGCTAGCCAGGAGCGTAACTGGGAGCTAATGGGAGCCAGTCCACGCAAGGGCAAGATGCTGTGAGCAAGGAGAGAAGCCTCCAGACCTCAAGTCTGTGGGCGAGCCCAAGCTGATGGAAGTCTAACGTGAAGTGGAAAAGAAGCAGCCGAATCCCTGGCCGTTCCCAGCATGTCAGTGAGCACCTGCACACATGGGCCTGTGTCTGCTCATGCATGTGCTTGGGCACGCCTGTGGATGCACGCTTCCCTGCAGGCTTCTGTGGGCCTACACCTCCTGGGCTGCAGACACACGTGGACCTGGGTGCTTTGCACACATATGCAGGGGTGTCTGCGTGACTCCGGTGTGTGCCGGTAGGGCTCACGCTTGCAGGCGGCCGCCCGCTCCTGTGTGCTGCCGACGAGCTGCCGATGGCTGCAGGTGAGTGAATGTCGAATGTGTGCGTGTGTTTAGGCGCAGAGAGTACAAATAAACAGCATAAACAAGATGTTGGGAGGCGGGGGTTTAAATACTTAGAAAGACAAACGACCCCCACAAGGACTCAGGAAGCACTCGTTATGTGCACATAATGTATATGCTAATTACAAATTACTCTTTTCTGCTCGTTAAAGCAGAACTGCTGCACTTTATTAGTTCAGTTCTGGGTGCTCTACACACTGAGAAGTGATGACAACGGCGTTAGGGTAAAGGACGCCCTCAAGGGGCTGCAGGAGCTTCTCAGGTTCTGGAAGGGCCACCCAGACCAGGGCCAGGGCTCTGATGCTGACTCCCCTGTCCCTGCCACGCCTGTATTCACCAGCCACCAAATGCAGTCGAGCCTCCAGCTCCACCAGCTCCGCTCTAGGCCGGGCCCCACATCTCTTCACTGGACAGCGGTCCACCCTGCCTCCCCATGGAACTCCAACTGCAGGCTTGTCCACGGCTGCTCGTCCTCAGAGATGCTTCCTGCAACCTCCCAGCCACTCTCAGACTTAAAATCCCCACTGTTCCCCATCACCAGCAGGTAGAGTTCAAACGCCACCATAACTTATCCACCCGTGACCTGGGCCCTGATTTCCTCTGCAGCCACGGGGCACACATTCACATCCAGGAACATGCAGTGACACCCGGAGAGTTGCCTGTGCCCATCCTCCACCTGGCTGGGGCCTCTGGATCCGGGCACACAGTTTAGCTCAGTCCCCAATGCCCTCTCCTTTCTACTCCTGCTCCACTGATTGAGTCTGCCTGGTGGGCTCCTGCTCCATATAGACGCGTGTTCTGGGAAACCATCTCCAAACAGCTCTGGATTATTACTGACTCCTCCTCGCGCCTTCCTCTCTGCTTCATACCTACCTGAGCTTTTAAGTGTACAACCCCATGTGCCCACTAGACTGGTCTCAGGGACCTGGTTATTGAGGGCTGTCAGGACATGCCCAGCACTTAGGAGACATTCAGAAAAGACAGGCTGAGCGAAATATTCTGAATGCCCTCACTGGACTGCTCTTCCCTCCAAATTAGCAGGGTAACTGTTACGGATGCTTCACCACCTAGGATTAGGGATCTTACATTATGAGTAATGCTGGATGGAGCGCCCCCTGGTGTAGTCTTGAGGATGTCCCTCTCCCCTCCCAGGACCACTGCGTTTTTTATTATTATTATTTTTATTATATATACATACGTTGGCAATGTCATTTTCAAGTTGGAATATTGACACTGCATCTCAGTTCATATTTCCCACCACGCCTACCACCAGAGTTCCAGTGTCTTTCGCCACCACATTCTCCCTCCCCCTCCTCACCTGCACCCCAACTCCAGTTTGCGTCCTGTTGTTCTTGTTGAGATTTGTTTAATCACTTGTTTCATTACATTTATATTCCATATTCGGGTCAGACCCTCCTGTATTTCTCTTTTTCTTTCTGGCTTATTTTTCTGAGAGGGATCTAGTTTCATCCCGATAGCCCCCATCCTTCTCAGTCAGTCCTGCTCTCTTCAGAAAGGAGCAGATAGGACTCAGGTGCACCACCTAGAGACTGAACGGTGAAGCAACACAGAAATCAAAATCAGAAGACACCTCCCTGAGGGGAAGCAAGATGCGTTCACACTGGTCAGTATTCCTATACTGTCCCTTCCCAGGACCGGTCAGAGGAGGCTCCTAGTGTTAGTTTAGGTTATACATCAGGTTATATGTCTTTGTCACATTCTCGGTGCTGGTCAAAAGTCAGGCTCCGGGTGCACCCTGATGGTCTAGCGGTCGAGTACACCCTGGGAGCAGTCCCACATACATGCTAAGGTTCCAGGTTCAAGACCTGGGGCCGGGGAACAGCCAATGGGTACAATTAAATAAAAAACAAAGTGCTTCTTTTACCTCTCTAAAAATAAATAAATAAAAGTCCAGGCCCCCACCGCCTTCCTTCTGTGTTCTCCTTTTGTGCCCTTTCTGACTAACTGACTTCTGTCCTACCTAACTTTTTCAATCAAGAAGTACTCATAACCTGGAAAGTCAAACAATTTCATTCCTTCTCTGATGCCCCATGGCCCTGTGCAAATGTTTGTTTATGCCTTACCTAACAGCTTTCTAGTCCCAGATACTAATCATGGACTTGGTCGAAATGTAACGTTTTCCAAAGTCACTGGTTGTCTCCTCACTCTAAATCTTCATAACAAAGGGGTCTACTCAGGTCCTTCTTTCCTGAGATATTCTTTACAATGACTTCTTATCCCTCCCTATTACACAGAACAGTGTTCAACTTTCAAGATGTGGTGTCTTTTGCCAATACCAATATATTTCACAAATGACTTCTCTTATCTGGAATCTAGCTATGCAATTAGCATCGAACATGTTAAGACTGAAGCGAAGGTTCACCCTGTAAAGTTCCATATCCTAAGTTCCAACCCACCTTCTTCCTAAAAAGATGAAAACTTGGAGAACAGATGACACTACCTCTCATCTTCCAAGTTGAGGACTTGGCTGAGAACTCTTTGAGTTTTCTAAAGGGCTAAAGTCCTTTAAAGCAGCTGTCTAACCAATATAAGAACAATGGATTTTTGGTAAATGGATCCAGCTCTAAGGGTTTTGCAAGGTCATCAGATTTAACTGAGCAACAGTGAATATTCTCATAAAGTAACATCTGAAAATGTCTGAAATGTCTGAAAAATGTCTGAATCTGCCAAAAAATGACAAAAAGAAGGTCCAGACAAATGGAGAGATATACAATCTTCATTGACATGGAGACAATAATCTCAAGATGGCAATTCTCTGCCAAAGAAATCTCATCTAAATTCAATGAAAAATCTGATGAAATAAAATACATATATATTTTGTGACATGCAAGAAGTTGATCCTAAGATCCATAACATGAATAAAGGGTAAAGTATTGCCATGATAATTTTGAGGAAGGAAAAAGATAATGAAGTGAGAGAAACATTTTTCCTTACTAAACAGTATTCTGCCAGCTCAGCAGTTAAAGGACTACATTTTAAATGGGTGCAGGACTAAACCGATATTTATTTAGAAGAAGATACATGATATTCAATAAGCAGATGAAATGTTCAGCCTTGTTAGTATCAGCAAAATAGAAATCAAAACCAAAATGAGGTATCACCTACTAGAATGGCTATTAAACAAATTCACAATTGTTGGTGAGGGTGTGGAAAAATTGGATCCTCATTCATTGCTAGTGAAAATGTAAATGGTACAGATAATTTAAAAAATAGTGTTCCTCACAAAATTAGACATGGAGGTACCAGAAGACCCAGCCATTCTACTTTTAGGTATACAATCAAGAGGATTAAAAATATATGTCCGCAGAAAAACTTGAACATGAAAATTAATAGCAGCATTATCCATAATAGTCAAAAGGTGGAAAAACCCAAGTGTTCATCAACTAATAGGAAGGGGTAAACAAGTTCCATACAACGGAATATTATGTGGCCATAAAAAGCAATGTGGTACTATCACATGTTACAATATGGGTGAATCTTGAAAGCGTGACACCACACACATACAACATCTATAACAGACAAACCTACAAAGGGATTAATGTCGTCCTAGAGCTGGGGCTAGGGGCAGATGGGGAGTTTGCAGAGGAAAGTAAGAGTATAGTCATGAGTTGCTTCATGACAGGGATACATGCTTAGAAATACACCATCAGGGAATTTAGCCATTGTGCGAATAGACTATAACCACACAGACCTAGAAGGGATAGCCTACTACATACTTTGGCTAATCAAGATATCCTACTGGGGCCATACTGCAGATGGTTCATTGGTGACCAATACATCATTAAACAGTGCAAGGCTATCTAGCATTTCTTTGGGGGATGATGAAAATATTCTAATATTGATTGGACGGGTGATTGCTAGCAGTACATATTGAAAGGATGAACTTTGTGGTATGTTAATTATATCTCAATTTTAAAAAATAGTCATAAGAAGTCTGTAGCAACCAGAATATGCAGTTCTGGTACAAGGATAAACAAGTGAACCAAAAGAAGAAAGTGAAAACTCAGGAGATCCTGTGCATAAAGGGACTTGGTATATGACAGAGTTGACTTTACATATTGGTGGGGAAATGATTTAGCCAACAAATGACATTGCTATTGATCTATATCGATAACCCTCAAAGAAGCCACGTTCATTAAAAAATTTCAGAGTGATACAAGCAGCATATGATTTATGCAAATGTTAAATATTCAAAACAATATGCCGTGTATGAATATATATGTACATGCACATGTTTAAAACGTAGAAAGGAAGTCTATACACAAACTTTGGTGGTGATTATCTCTAGGGGAGAAGGGGGAAGAAAAACGGAGTGCCCTTTTATTTTGACTCTCTGTAACATTTTCTTTTCCAACTGATTCATCCATATATGGAAAAACAGTAATGTTTACTGAATCTGGTTAGTAGATCAGTGGATGTGTGTTCCATCATTCTCTATCATTTTCAGTATATTATCGATAGTTCATTATTAACTTTTTAAAATAAATTTTATTTTTTAATTGTAGTAATTATCATACACACTAAAATAAATTCCTATTATAGGTTCCCCATTCCTTAGATACATGTCAACACACCCCACCCTCCACCACATCACCAAATGTCCGTTCCTGTTGTCCAGTGGACTCCACCACCATTTGTCCCCACTCGCCCCACGTAATTAACTATTTTAAGGAAAAAAAATAAGAACCGCAAGACCAGGGTCCAAAGACTGGCTAAAAATCCTCAGCAACAAAGGAAGGAGGCGATGGGAGCACAGGACAAAGAAGTTTTCATCTACTGTGAAAAGTAGATGGAGTTGAAAGTAGTGATAGAATTGAGAGTATTTGATAACTTTTTAGTTAAATCAATAAAAGACAAAGAGATGAATCAAAAATCTACGCAAATTTCAGTTAGCGTCTAGGTAAAAGCTTGGCGACCATTGCCCAAGTTAAGAAAGAGACCAGAGCTACCTTCATCAAGACATTGAATTTATTTTGGGATTGTTTTTTTTTTTGAGATATCAGGCCAAGGCAAAAAAAAAAGACCTGTGCTCTAGCGATCAGAACGAAGACTTGGAGGTCTGTACAGTACTATGGGTAAATCAAGACCCGGGACAGTGCATAGGAGAGAAGGGGACAAAAAATAGAGCCCTGAAGCACCCCAAAATGTAAGGTCTTGGGACGAAGAGAAGCTTGAAAATGTGACTGAAGAGACCAGAGAGGTAGAAGGAAAACCAGGATGGTGTGAGGCCCCAAGGACCAAAAACATGAGGGTCCCAGTCATGGCTGGTGCTCTATCAGATGAAGACAAGTCCACAAAATCCCAATGGCGGTAACAAGGTAGATGTCATGACCTGGGAGACGGAATCCAATGGTGAAAGTGAGAGAATTGTACTGACCCCTGCTTTGATGTCAGACCGCCTGGATGCACATCTCACACTTGTGTGTGCCTTTTAGCAAGTTACCTCGTCACCCTATGCCTCCTTAGAGTATTGGGTGTTAACTCACCTAATATTAATTGATCAAAGGGTTATTCTGAGGACTAAATAAATTAACAGTTGGTGAGTTAGCACATTCACATATGTCATCATTATTTTGGCACACACACCACCACTGTGAAATGTGATTGAAATGGGGAGAGAAATAGAGGAGCAGCTGGAAGAAACCTTGGGCCAAATGAACATGGTTGGGTGAAAGCTCTTGAATATATTTAGAAGTTGATGAAAATAGGTAGGAAACAGTTTGGCAATTTGAGAAAGAAGGAATGGTTGATGGGAAATCTGGGGTGCTGGGGTCCAGAGATGAAGTAAAGAATCAACCCAAGGTTGGAGGTGGTGAGTCTCTCCTACTTTGGCAGGAAGGCAGACAGAATGGGTGGATGCAGAGCAAAGAGCAAAGTTCAAAAAGTCCATCCTCCAATCGTTCCTATTTTTTCAGTGCTCAAGTATGTGAGGGTGTTTTTCATTTTAGAGCAGAGAATGACTGGAGACCCTACATAACAAGGAGACAGGCACTCTGGTGAAGGGAGCAAGAGAGACAAAAAGAGAGGCAGATTGCTGGGGTGTGTTGGGAGCCTGTGGCACATTGGAGACCAGGAATTTGTCAAGCATCAAATACAGATATGCAAGCATCCAAACAAATACTCATCTCTTGTGTCTTCCCAGAGTTTTCTGCCATCTGAGAAATGAAAAGATACAGAGCAGGCAAGATTCAGATGGCCAGACAGGACCTATTGGCATCAAGAAGGTCAGTGGGGTCGGTCCAGACACATAGCTTGCACACTTTGACAGGAGGGACCTGGGTTCTGGGCAGGTGAGCAAGTACTGGAACTGAGGCACAAAACCAGCACAGCTCACAAGGTTGAACTGGTTCTAAGTACTAGAGCAGTGAGCCGGAGTTGCTTGCAAATTTCCTCTCCCTGTGCTTTGAGATTCCAAATCAGTAGACTGAGGTTGGGAAGCTCACATTCTCACACACGCCAGAGTTTGGAAATCACGGCTCCAGGTACAGGAGCCAAAGTCATTCCGTTGGTGGTTGTCAAGAGGCTCAGCTGTGCAGAAGCAGGGACCCAGATAGGGTTTGGCAGATGGCACCCCATTCCAAAGTCCCAGAAGGACTGAGGATGCTAGCAGACCCATAGCATCCTCCAAGATACCAAGGGGTTAAGAAAAGCGCTGGGAACCTGCATACTTTTATTACATTATAGGGATGTTATTGCATTATAAATAATGCCACAGGATGCATTATTTATACATTTAATATCAGGCTTCCTTATAAGTCAGATCTCTTCACTTTTAGATAAATACTCCATCTGCAGCCCACCTCCGGCAGCCGGCGCAGCGGAGAGAGGAGAGTGCATGCTTGCTCTCTCAGATGACGAAGGGAGGGCAGATACATGTCAGACAGTGAAAGCCCTGTGATGGGAAGCAGATAATGTCTTTATGAAAACTAACAGATGGCTCTTTTGAAAGCCCTTTCATTTCTTCTCCATTCTGATAAGAATGGGTAAGCAAGATACACTGGAGGGAGCTTTATGGGTTTGTACTTATTGTCCTAAGAGCCCAGAGCACAGGAGACAGAGAGGTCAAGAGCACGTGGGTGCGTGGAGGAGCGGGAAAGAGTGTTCTTGGCTCCTGAGATCCCTGGACGCTGGCACAGATCAGGGTGCTGACCTGGTCATTACCTCAGTTATAAAAGAGAAGCAATGATAACGGCTCTTGCTCCTTCATTCAAGAGTATGGTCATTTAGAATATTCACTGTGGCATTTTCCATGTGCCAGCTCCTGGGCTAGCGGGTAAAGGGGATCCAAAGTGAATCAGATGAGGCCCATCGAGGGAATCTCCATCTGGATGAAGGTAGATGCACGCAGATCTCACTCTGACTATGTGCTCATTAAAAGCCAAGAAGAAAGTTGTAGATTTCAGGGAAGAAGAGGCTACCAGAAAAATCACTGTCATTACAATTATTACCCTTATTATCGCTATAACCAAAAGTAACACTACATGTGTGTGTCGATCAGTCTATCACAAATGCTGCTTACTCAATGCCACACTCTTCCAGGTAGCGGGGGGACAGCAGAGGCTCAGACAGACAAGGTCCCAACCTCTAGGGACTCACATGCTGGTGGGAAGACAGGAAACAAGTAAAGCAAGCGAATTGCTCCAGATACTCAAAGTATCTGAAGGAAAGAAGCAGGGACGCAGGGAGTGGTGTTGGGGGAGGAAGACGTTCTTAGGGGACTATCCAAGCTGCAACCTGATGGTGTCACATGGAGGTGGGGAAAATGTGTGAGGAGGAGTGGAGGCTGAGCTGACAATGAAGGTGGGTCAAATTTGGTAGAATGGGAGAACGGAGTTTGTCCAGGGGTGGGAACAGATAGACACAGTCACCACTGGCAGAATAAGGCCAGGGACTGAGGTGTCAGAGTTAAGCTGGGAAGGAAGATACAAGCATGTGAGGGCGATCAGGTCAACTGAGGACTCTTCTTGATGGTCTGGAGTATGACCTGAGAGGTCTATACCTCACTTTTTTGGGGGAATGGGTGTCTGGGAGTTACAGAGAACAATTTCACAGGGACTGTAAGCAACCTGGCGGCGATGTCTAGGATGAACTGAAGAGACGGGAGAAGGAATGGATGATGGAAACTCATCAGAAAGCTGCCCCAAGCATCAGGAAAACACTCTGAACGGTGCTCTGTCTGTCCTGTCTGGAGCAAAATTCTTGCCTTTAATTCCCAGGCTTTCTCTCCAACCCAGAAATATTCTGTATCTTTTGATCGAGGGCCCAGCCTTGACTAGAATAGTTCCAAAAACCTTCTGCCACGCAACTTTCAAAACTGAAAAGTAAATCATTTCAAACTACACACACACACACGCACACACACACACACACACACACACGCATGCATGCATGTCAACTAATGAAATACAAAGAAGGCTTGTAATTGAATCACACCAATGTCAGTTTCTGGGTCCCGGTCACCAGACCACTGATCTATAGATGTTGTCATTGGGGAAGATGTATGAGAACAGGCCCTACTGCAGGAAGGCTCCAGTCTTGCAGCTACCACTGCTGGAGATGCCTGGTTTGCGATCGTCATGGAATCCCCAGCGCTGCACTGTGCCCCAGCATGGAGCAGCTGCACAGAGAATGGAGGTGGGGGTGGAGAGCAAGAGTAGGAGAAAGGGAGGAAAGAGAGAAAGAAAAATAAGGAGAGGAAAGAAGGGCAAAAGGAAGGAGGGATGCAGCCAGTCAGGGGGAGGGCAGATTAAAGACCAGGCTAGAGAAGTAGCAGGTATTCTGGTGGGGAGTTTCCATCTAACTCTAGAAGCACATCTGAAATGCACAACAGCCCAAAGAATGGGGAAGCTATGGGGACAGACAGCCCAGGACCAGACGTAGAGAGGAGGCCCAACCTTGGGAGTCCTAAACACTTCACATCCTTCCAAGGGGACAGCTCTGAAGTGGAACCAGCGTGACCTGGGTTCCGGCAGGGGAGGCCTGAGGAACGGACAGGACTCTGAGAGCAGAAGCCCGTTTCCAGTGGTGTCTCCACGGTAGAGCGGCACGGACGCTCTAGGCTGCGCCCAGAGAAACTTAGAATCCGCATGCTGACTTTCAGGCCTGCCTGGGACTGGACAGTGTTTTCCCAAAATGTGCTGAAATCCTAATCTCTCAATAGCAGACACTATTTGGAGTGAGGCTCTTTAAAGAGGTAACTGAGGTTAAATGATGGGCACTTGGCTAGATCCTAATCCTACATGGCAGTGTCCTTATGAGGAGATCAGGACACAAGGAGGGACGACCATGTGTGTGCCTGGGGAGATGACTGCCTCCAAGTCCACAAGAGGCCTCGGAAGGACCAGCCCTGTCCACTCCTTGATCTTGGACTTCCAGTCTCCAGAATGATGAGAGAACTCAGGCCTGCTATTTAAGCCATACTTTCCATGGTCATTTGCTAAAGTTCTCGTGACTAATGCAAAGGCAACTAGTTCACCAACAAATAGTGAGAGAGCCCAGAGGACGGAGCCTGAAGGAGCCTGAGCCCGAAGGAGCAGCTACTGGAGAAATCTGCACGCACAAGGTGCCGCTCCGCGGGCCTCTGAAAACGGGTTCGTGAGGAGGAAGAAGGCGGGGAGACCTCAAGGATCAGAGCGCCCAGCTCTGCCACCTGCTGACTTTGTGACTTTAGGCAAGTTTCCAAATTGCTCTGAGACTCGGTTCCTCATCTGTAGCTTGAGGATGACACTATTATCCAAAGAGGATCGCTGCGAGAAGAGAGTTCAGTGATGACTCTCCTCACCTGGTGCTCATGCAGACAGCCAGGCCTGATGCCAGCAATGTGGGCTATTCTTCTTTTGTTATTTTCTGATGCCCCAAAGCAAGAGAGTCAAGAACTCTACATCAGATTTTTCCAGAAATAGGAGCCATGACAGCGCCTGTGGTGGGCCACCACCACTGCCTGTGGCTTCTCGCTCTGTGACCTTGGGGACCTTCTCAGCTTCTTCAAGCCCTGCTGTCCTCCTGCAGACATCAGGCTGACCCTGCCTCCCGCACTTGCTCCCCTGGGTGCGCTGGACAGCACCCTGCGCATAGCACTGTGTTGAGTCCCAAACCCACCGCGTGACGGTGTCCTCAGCTGAAGGTGAGAGGCCGACAGCTCCCGCGCAGACTTCCGGGCGAGGGGAGCTCAGGCCTTCACCAAAGTGCCAACACGTTCTCCCCCGGTTGCCCCAGCCCTGGGATCAGAGCCTTCCTTCAGCACATCAGGGCCATAAATACGGTCTGAAGCAGCTCCAGCTTCTTACAGCCTTAATAAATGGGGTGCTGCAGTGGCAAATTCAGGCACAGAGAGCGTCTTTTCAATAAAGGCTGAGCGGGTTGTTAATAACGCTAATGCAGTGCTTCGAGATCACAGCCTCCCGGAGAGGCCCCCTCGCCCTCCTCCCGCCGACCTGTCCCATCCAGGACTGGCCAGCCCAGCCATGGTGGAGTTGTGACCTGTGAGAGACAGAAACCCAGGGCAGCTGGGGACAGGCAGGCAGGACCCCCCCACTGGGAGGTCACAAGGGGGCACGGCCCCCCATCTGACCATCCAACCACCTTCTCAGCAGGCACTCTCCAGGGACCATGGGCAGTGCCAGACACGCATCCATTGAGAAGATATCCCTTCAAGGTGGACAGAGCTGGGCTGGGAACCAGCTGATTTCTCATGGAAAGGCCCCTGGCAAGCTCAGCAACTTACCCCAATTCACTGGTTCCCCAGAACCCTGCGGTCATCGAAGCAGCTCACCGAGTATCTCCACCTCCCAAGCCTCTGGCAAAGATGGGTCCCTTCTGTTGGGTGTGGCCAACAATTCTCAGCAGAAATGACACGTGTCACTTCTGGCCCAGTCATGAGAGCATTCATATGAGAACTTCTAGAATTCTCCTTTCCCTCACAAACATTCACGTGGGTGCCCTACTGACCTGGGTGCTGACTGACTGATAATCAGTGGTCTCGGGCCAACACAGGACAGGAAGCATGGACAAGAAAGACACCTTCCTTGTTTTAAGTCAGGGTCACAAACCTTTCTGGGCTTTGAGAGTCAGATGATTCCCGTTACAACTACTCTGCTCTCTCCCATGACACAGAAGCTGATGTAGATGACACATGACAGGTGGGTGTGACTCATTATAACTTGATTTACAAAAGCAGGCAATGGGCACATTAAGCCAATGGGTCATAGTTTGTTGAATCCTGTTTTAAGCTATTAGTATGTGTTGCTTCACCCCTGTTCTGACTGACAGGTCACGATCCCTTCCAGCATTTTCTGTTTTTTAATCGCTTAGGTATCTGTTACCCATCTTCCCCAAACAGAACATGAGCACATGGAGAATGGGAGTATACTGGATCCCCACGTGCACCAAAGTGCCTGGAAGAGACCAGATGCGCAATAAGTCTTTTCAAATAAATAAATGCTGTCATTAGCTCAGAGGCCATAAGGAAGTCACTTAACCTCACTGAGCCTCCATTATTCCATGGAAAAATGGGAAAGAGCTATAAACCCTCTGCTCCAGGGTGGAAGTGCTGTGAGTTTTGGACACATCTGGAGCAAGAGCCTGCCGCCTCCAGCTCCCCAGCAGGCTCTTGGCCAACCTGCACTCAGGCTTCCTCTCTGGAACGTGGTTGTGCTGCTGCCGAGACCCAACTTCTCTTTAAATGGATGTGAAGCTGTGTCCTGAAAGACTGCTTTCTAAAGAAACACCTCTTAAAAGAAGAATTGGACAACTGTCCCCTATGGGTCCAGCCTGCTTGCTATCTGCTCTCTTAACCAAAGTTTAATTGGAAAAGAATCATGCACATCATTTCACCTTGTCCATGGCTGTTTTCTCCACAACAGGGATAGAATTGAGTCGTTGCAACAGACACTCTGATATTGACCATCTCACCCTTTATAGAAAAAATTGTCAACCTCTGCTCCAAGTGACTATGGGATCAAAAAGGACAAGTTTGTCTTCCTCTTGAGCTGAGGGTATACAGCTGGTTTTCGGGATGAGTGCAAGGGCTGATACTTTGACCTGTCAACTTTTATTTTGGAAGACTAAACCCAAAACCACCCCTGGAGGAGAGTGTCTGAAGTCCTGGCACTGTCACACAATAAACGCCACCCTGCACATCTGTCTCCATCCATATGGGGATGGCGAGTTATCTCTGTCATCATCCACCCATCTCTTTCCTCATCGGAAAACCATCTGATGAACTACAGTGATGCTGAGCACACAAACTGCAATGACAAGACTAACTCCCTGCCCTGGTGGCAATTTAGTGTAATAGGCTAAACAGGCTGTGCACCTGCTATGAAGTATGGGGTACGCTGGGGGCGGACAACGGGGTCACCTCCTCATTCTTACCTGACACATTCCCAAAACTGTCCACAGGAAAGAGTCAAGGGGTCAAGGACAGATTCCAATGGCACCTGATTAGAAGACAGCTTCTTGGTGGGCTTACTGATTCCTTGATCATTCAAGAAAGGAGTCAGGAGGGATGGAAAATAACATTCATTGAACATTTACCATGGGCCAGACCCTATGCTGAGAAACATCCTCTCATCATTTTAGCCAAGGGGAGAGGTCAGAAAACTGTAGCTGTCAAACCCACGAAAGTGGCACCGAAAAGCTATATGTCTTATCCAAACAGTAAGGAGATGGTCCGGGATCCCAGCTAGTTTGCTCTTTCTATTTTCACCCTCGTGGTGCCTCCACCTCAGTCAATTACGCCTCCACCTAATGGGAAAATCACATCATTCATTTGCTCCATCCTCTCCTCAAGGATACTGAAGGCTTGGCCCAGTGCACCATTCATTCATTCACTTATTCATTCATTCATAAAATATGCAAAGTGAGTACGGCGGGGGGGGGGCAGTGACTATGACAGATGTGATTCCTGTCTCCACAGGGCTTGTAGTGCACTCAACCACTATATATTGAATAAAGGAATTTCCCAAATGCCCTCCTGAAATGTACATTTTCTTGGCCATGCTGTTTGCCTGTCGAGGCAGTTCTGTAGACAGAAAAACCTTTAGAGACAGCTAGAGATCCAGAAAATGGTCTCATCCCCATCACAGCCAACTAGGTGATCTCAGATAAGTCACTTAATCTCTCTGCCCTGGAACTTTTCACCATTCACTCGCACCGTATCCATAACCCACCCAGATGCCATGAGGAAAGCCAGCGAGCCTCAGAGTCCCTCATAGCAGGCCTGGAGCTGGGAAAGTGTCACGACTGTAACCAGTGTTAGCAAGAGCTTATATGTATCAAGTGTCTGTAACGCACTTTTTATGTGATGCCCACAGCATCCTTTAGGTAGCAACCACGGTCACCCTGGGGCGCAACTGAGGAAACTGGCAGAGAAAGGTTGGGTGACTTACCCAAAGTCCCACAGCTGCCGAGTCAGAATGTCCAGTAACTGAGCTCGCTCCCTCTCCTCCTCCCCAAATCTGCTAAACAGCTTGCCCTGAAACTAGCATGTCTGCTGGCCCCAATGTGCCTGCTCTTCAAATGCCTTTCATTCAAAATCCACTCTAGCACCTCATCTGGCCCACTGCCAGCTCCAATCAGGTCCTGTCCTGACATCTCTGGGGACACAGTGGGACCAAAGAGGAGGCCCCTAACTAAAATGTTCATTTCCATCTTACCTATGTCTTCCGTGAACCATGGACTTTGTTACACTTCAGAAAACCTACAGGAGAGCAACTCATTTCCTAAGACTTCTGGTCTCCGACATTCTGGCAAGATGGCTGGTCTGGCCTCAGGCACATTTCTACGATTTGCTCAGGAACCAGGAGGTGGTATGTTGAGGTCCATTTAGAGATGTCTGAACACATTTAGAGATGTCACCCTTCTCCTAGTGACCTTCGCCATTGTGGAAATCCATTCTACTTCCCTCCACCATGTCTGCAGGGAGTGAGCGCCACGGCCAGGGAGGTCCAAGCACTCGTTCTGCACGATGCTGTTGGGCAGACGTTTGACTTCACTGTGCCTCAGTTTCCCCTTCCATGACCTGCAAGCAATAGCACCACCCTGGGAAGACACGTCATCTGCTGTGCAAAGTAAGCACTCACTAGAAGGAGCTGGCGATGGAGGCGGTGGTCAAAGTGCATGCCTCTGCTAACATTTTACCTTCAGACGCGCCCTAGTAGAGTAGCCGTTAGGTCTGCTGCCTCCGGTCAAGCATGGTCTACACGCCCCAAGCATCTGGGTTCGCGTCCCGGGGCTGGAGTGGGGCAAACAACCAAGATGAATAACTAAAATAAACATTGTTAAGTGCTTCTCTGTCCTTTTTCTTCCTGCCTGCCTGTGTACCTGCTTCGTTTCTGCCTTTCCTGTAACTTTTCTTAAAAAAAAAAGTTGACCTTCGGCAGCACAGAGTCATAGTAGAAATAAAAATCACAAAACGACAGCTAACACTGAGTGCAAATCCACTTCACCCCACACACTATGCCAGCCCTTCGCATGTTATTTTCTCTTTTGCTCTTTCTGGCAACCCTTTGGTTTAACCGCAGTTGCAGTTCTACAGGAAACTGCAGCACAGAGAGGCCAAGCAATTTGTCCAAAATCACGCAGCCAACAGGATGCAAACCCAGGCCTCTCCTCCTCCAGGACTAGAGGACTAACCCCCGACTCTGCACCACCTTCTGGGCTTGTCCCTTCCCAGGTCCTCCTAAACCCACCGTCCTAGGAGCCCTGCTCCCCAGGGTGCCCAAGACCCCTGGGGACCCCAATATCCACTGGCACCCTTTGAAATCCTCCCCCACTTCCTGAGCTGATGCCCGAGAAGTGACCCATCCCTTGCAGAGCCCCCGCCAAGCCCTCGGCCTGACCCCCACGTAATGAAGGGAATTAATATGGCCGAGCCTCCAGCCCGGCCGAGCTGCTTCCCAGCAGCCCCGGCCAGGCCTCTAATTGATTAGGCCATAAAGCCTGGGCACTAAATTGAAAGGAGCCGCACTAATTCTCTTTTATGTTAAATTTCTGTCTTTCCTCTTTATCGAATCCCCCGTCCAATGTCCCTTTCCCTCCCCATCGCGGGCTTGCTGTGGGCCTGTTTTTTCCACGCACAGATTAAGTACCTAATCAAAATCTTGTCTCCCCTAATGGCATAAAATTGAAAGATAGATATTGCACTTTACACAGCTGATTAAACACTCGAATGTGGCTAAATGCTTAAAGGGCTTGTTACATTAACTAACTCTGTCATCTGCCCGGTGTCTTATAATTGCGTGTGCTCGAGCTGCTTCAGGGGAGACACAGCAGGACGCTTTCCAGGCATCCTCTCTTCAGTGCCCCCCCAGCCTCCTCCCCGGGGGCTCCTGCACCATAGCTGGGCGAGGCTGAGGCGAGTCACTGCCTGCGAGTGGCCACCACGCTCCCCTCTGGTCCTGGGTGACAGAGACGGGGGTGGACACCCCCTCCATGCCCACAGAGCACAGGCCCACCCCTTACATCGACCTGCACCCCAGAATATCAAGGAGCAGACCCTATCGCCCACACACCTCTCACCGCCTCCAGTGCCTGGCTTCTTGCTCCAAGCGTGTGCACACCCCCAGCTCACTTCCAGAGGCAGACACCCTGAGACATGTGGCCAGGGGCGTGCTGATCTTGGCTGCCCTCTCTGCATCGCCCTCAGCTGTGCTCTGCAAACAAGGAACGCTGGTAGCTGGACGGGGAAACGTGGCAGACAGTGGCGGGGGAGTGAGCAGACTCTCGGATGTGTCCCCACACCCCTGGATGCTCCTGACACTGTGTGTCTGTCTTAACTCAGCGCAGGGCACTCTGGGGTCGCAGCCGCATGGCTGACAGGGTGTACTGGTCAGGACTCTCCAGCTGATAGGCTGTGCCAATAGATCAAGAGATTTATTATTAGGAATCTGCTCCTACAATTATGGAGGCTGGCAAGTCCTACACCTGCAGTTTGCGCTGGTAGGTTAGAGACCCAGGAGAGCCAATTCCCTCTAAAGGCTTGAAACCTAGAGACCCAGAGCTGGAGTCCCAGGGCTGTCTGCTGAAAGGTGGCCCCTTGCTCCAGAAGGCCAGTCTTTGTGATCTTTTCAGACCTGCTGCCTGGAGGAGGCCCAGCCACTTTGTGGAGGGCAGTCTGCCAAAGTTCACCTGTATCAATGTGAATCTCATCCAGAAACACCCTGCAAGCTGACGCAACATGCACCATCATACCAGGAGGTGAGAGGCCCACAGCAAATTAGCACCGGGCTGTCCCCCAGCCTCGCTTCTCAGCACTGCTGCTGGTATCAGACGATGGGTGGCAGGGACTGATCACATTTCAGGCCAATGGGAGGCAGCCTTCTCTGCCACAGCTTCCAGGGGAGAAAAGGCATGTGTGACACAGGAATAAACAAACATGGGGGGTTTCGGAGGGTGAAAGTTAAGGAAGAGTGTGGACACAAACAGGCTCAGACTCTGGTCCAGGTCCTGTCCAGCTATTTGTCTTCTCAGAGACGTTGGGCACATTTCTTAATCTCGCCACGTTTCCATTTCTTCACAGGTAAGACAAGGACTCCATGGGCATTCAGCCAGTTTCTTGAGTAGCATCTATAGGCCAAGTTCTGAGCTCAGCACGATCATTTCACAGAGAGGACAGGCCACTCCCGACCTCGTGGAGGCCACTCCTGACCTCGTGGAGCTCACAGTTGAGAATAAAGGCCCAAGCCACAAAATCACTGCAAGCATCAGAATGTCACGAGTCGTGATAAATGCAATAGAGACACAAAATAAGCAGTGACAGCAGCAGGAGCCCCGGAAACTCCGCCACAGAATGATGGGGCAGAGTGATTGCTTTAGGCAGGGTGACCAGGAGGGTTTTCTCAGGGTGACACTAAGTTGAGAGCTGAAGGATCAGAGGCAGCCAGATGGACAGCTGGAAAAAAGCCCAGGGACAAAGCAAAGGGATAGCAAATCCAAGGGCTCCAAGGCAAGCCAGTGTAACTACAGAGCGATGAGTAACAAAAAGCTCACGTGAGGCTTGCCTCTGTGTCCCCAAGGGCATCTGCCATCAGTCGGAGCCTCAGTTTCCTTTCAAAAGAGGAAATCCATCACTCGGGGCTGTGGGGAGGGTCCAGGGAGCTTGCCCGTCTCATACCTGCCTCGGCAACCACTGGGAACCCAAGTCATCCTGGCCAGAGGCTCAACACCAGGTGGGCCTTCAGCCTATTCATACTGGCTCCAGGTAAGGGAGGAGGGACACCTGGTCTTTCCTTCTCTTTGTCTCTGTCTCTGTTTCTGTTCTTTGGGCGCCACTTTTCTCTGCTTCGTTCTCCCCTTTGAAACCAGCTTCCTCCCACCCTCTCCCTGCCATTCAGACATTCAATGACGCAGATTGTAGAGAAACTGACCCCAGTACCAACTGGACATGAACCTCCAGCTGAAAGGCCTGCCACCACCAACGCCTCTCTCCAGGTCTCAATGTTAAATTCTTCACAGAGGACCCATAGAGCTTCTTACCCAAACCAACGAGCAGTCTCAGCATGTGCCCTGGCGCAACCTAGAAGGCCAGTAGGGAGGAAGGGTCTGCGTCGCCCTGGGGCCGGCGGGGAAGGTCTCCAGCTGGGCTCACTGGAAGGACAGCAAGTGCAGCCGTTGCCAGCGGGATGTGAAGTGACCACGGGGTGCTGTCTCCACCCCACCGCCCAGGCCGTCCACCTCCTCCCCGCAGTCTCAGCACATGCAGGCGTATGACAAGAGTCCTCCCTTGAGAGTCAGTCATTTTAGAAGAGCCACACCTGATGACTTAACCACCCCGTCCCGGTGGCTCTGTGGGAACCTCCACCGCCTGTGGGCCCTGCCACCCCTCCTCAAGCCCCTGCTCCCTGCAGCCTCTTTGGAAAGTGCTCATCTCCCCAGCGGCCTCCTATGTACAGCTCAATCGAGGGGATTATGGACTCCTCACCAAGTGCTTCACATTAAAGATTCATAAAGGCACAATATATATTTTAATAAGGCAGGTTGTACAATACAGAATTCAAGCCTAAGCAAAGCACATCACTGCGAATCGGAGCTGTCGCGCCTCTGGGACCCCAGGGCACCATGGCCAGGTGAAAGGAAGGCGGGGGACTCAGGAGCTCTCTCCCCAGCCCCCCTCCTGCTGAGAGGCCCCCCTGAAAGCGCACTCACTCACACATGACTTCTTACCTGTGCACACACTCTGATACAAGTGCACACACATTCACACGCACACAGAATGACAGACACACGTGCAAACTTTCACGTACACGCACATGCGCACACTGACATACACACGATAACACGCACGCTCAAGCACACGCACGTGCACACATTGACCTAAGAGTGCACTCAGCTGCACACACAGGGCTTACGAGAGCAACGATAATAAGATCCACCACCGACTGAGGGCTTACAGCCAGCAGTCTCTCTGGTGCGCGACTCCACATCACAGCTTCTTATACCCACTCTACACTGAGGAAAACAATCGCTTGTGCAAGGTCACATGTTCAGTGATGGCTGAGGCAGCGCTGGACCCCAGATCCACCCAGCTCACAGTGCTCCTCCACGGTCAGGACTTCTCCCTCCGCCTCTCCTAACGCCAGGAATCACAGGCAGAGAAAAGGAGGATCCCCAGTCTCCAGGATCTCTATGGAGCTTGGCCAACCTGGGTTTCAATCCTGGCACAGTCCTTGGTTAGCAGAACAGCAGGGAAAATCATTTAATCTCCCAGAGCCGACCTTACCATAGAAACCGGCAACCCAAGTCATGACCCCTTTCTCCCGGGCGGGCTCTGGCCAATACCTCTGGAATAGTGTCTCCTCTCACCACACATCCCCCACTGTCACTCTGTCCCCAGCCACCATCATCTCTCACCTGGACTAATTGATCTCTTTGATGCTTGTCACCTACAGTCTGTTCTCAACCAAGAAGCCAGGGGTCCTATTTTCTAAGCACTTTGTTTAGTCGTTCATCTTGGGTGTTCCCACTGGCCCCAGGACGTGAACCCAGGTCCTCAGGGTGCATGTGGACTGTTTCCCAACTGGGCATGCCCAGAGGTCCTGTCTTTAATGGTTGGATTGAAATATAATTGACATATATAAGCTGCACATATTCATATTTAAAGTGCATAATTTGGTCAGTTTGGTACTTTATCGAAGCAGTCTTTGTCTACACCATCATCACAAAGATTTTCTCCAGTTTCCCTCTAGAAGTTTTATAGCTTTGTGTTTTACCTGCAGATCGAGAATCCATATTAAGAAAAATTTTGTGTAAGGTAAAAGGCGCAGAATGAAGTTTATATTTTTTGCAGACAGATAACGCAAATGCAAATGCTCTAGCACCATTTGTAAAAACTACTAACCTTTCTCCATGGAACCGCATTCATACCTTTGTTGAAAAGCAGCTGCCATATATGTAGGAGTGTTTCTGAGCTCTGCAATTCTGTTAGTTTCAGCTATAGGTCTATCTTGATGCCAAAACTTACTAGTTGATGACTGTCACTCTATAATAAATCTTGAAATCACATAAGCCCCCAAATTTTGATCTTTTTCAGTTAACTTGGCTCTACCAGATATTTAACATTTCTACAGGAACTTTGGAATCGATGTCCCCATTTTGAAGAAAGCCGATGATGTCTTACTCTTGAGTCTCCTGATCATGAACAAGGTGTATAGCTACTTATATTTTCTTTTATTTCTCTCAGCAATATTTTGTAATTCAGTATACAGATCTTGTGTTAGCTATGCCCATAAATATTTCATCTTTAATTCTATTGTATATGGCACTGTTCTTTCATTACAATTTATAATTATTCATTGATAATATATCCAAATACAATTGAATTTTATATATTGACCTTGCATTCTGCCATCTTAAGAAACTCACTTGTTTGTTCTAATAGCTTTTTTTGTAGATTCCATAGGATTCTCATATAAACATGCTGCCCTGGAATAAGGAATAGATTTACTCTTTCCTTTCTAATTCAGATGCCTTTGATTCTTTCTTGCCAAATTGTCTGAGCCAGAACCTCCAGAAATATGTTGAATAAAAGTAATGAGAGTAAACGTGTTGGGGAAAACACCCAAGTCTCTTCAATTTTCTAGAAAAGATTGTGTAGAATTGGTTTTATTTCTTCCTTAGACATTTGCTGAAATTCACCCATGAAGTCATCTGGGCCTAGTATTTTCTTTATGGAAAAAAAAAAAAAAACTACAAATTCAATTTCTCTAATAGATATAGGGCTGCCCAGGTATCATTGATTGTTCTCTGTTGCTTCCTTGTTTTCCATTTCATAAATTTCTACTCTGAACTTAGTTATGTCCTTATGCCTGCCTACTGTGGGTTAAGTGTGCGCTTTCTTTTCTAGTTTCTTAAGGTGCAAATTAAGGTCATTGATTTGAAAGGGTTTTTTTTTTTTTTTCCCCAAATATAGATATTTGATAGCCGACATGGCCCCTAACCACTGCTTTGGCCTCATAGTACTAATTTCCACATGTAGTCTTTCATTTTCATTTTGCTAAAGAAATACTTTACTTTCCCCTTTGACCTACGGTTTATTCAGAAGTATGGTATTTACATTACAAATAGTTAGGGATTTTGCAGAGATCTTTCTGTTATGGGATTCTCATGTTCTCCCACTGTGATCAGAGAAGACATATGTATGACTTGAATCGTTTTACATTTATCAGGACTTGAAATTAGTTTGATGGCCCAGAATACAGTTTCTCTTGGTAAATGTTGCATGTACACTGGAAAATAATGGCATTTCATTATAGTTGGGTGGAGTGTTCTATAAATAAGTGCCAATTAGTTCAAGTTGGTTGATAGTGTTAAGAATGGTAGCTTCCCAAAATAGCAGGAGCTTGAGTACTTGGAAGAAAGCTTCCAAGGAAAGACACACCAGGAACGCCATCACTGGACTGCGGGTAAATGAGAAATAAACCTTTATTACATTGCACCACTGAGGTCTAGTTGTACTTGTAACTGCAGCAAACACAAGCCTATAGTTACACGAGCCTTCACTGCTGAAAGGCATCATTATCATACCTCCCTTCCTCCAGCAGAAGAACAATGAAATGCAGGACACAAAAGAGTCTTCTCCCATTGGAATCCTATAGCAGTGGCCAGTTACCCTGTTTAAACGTCTGCCTATTCTCACACAATCTTATCTCTTATTCTTACTTTTATACAAAATATATTTATAGACAATTTACTGATGATGATGCTGGGATGTTGGGTTCCACATTTAGCCCATGGAAAAGTTTGTGAAGAGATAAACTGATACCTTGGATCCTCCAGGGAAGACTTATTAACATACGAGGATTGTCCCCTTTTCCTCTCCTCTCTAGTCTGTCTCAGGACAGGCTTCCATTCTGTCCCCATTGTGTTAGGTTGATTACTTTAATTGACAGATGAATGAATTAAAGAACTGGATGTGGCCAGGCTATCCGTGGGAATCTTCTTAAATACAAGTAGGAATAGAAATGGTGGCATACCCTGATGGCTCAGGCACTAAGCCAGCAGCTGAGACACAGACCATGCAAAACCCAGGGGTTCAGGTTCACAACCCAGGGCTGGGGAGTTGGGAGGCAGACAATCAAAAATAAAGAAACAAACAAATAAAAAGTGCTTCTTTCTCCTCTTCTTTCTTTCCTTCCTTCCTTAAAAGAAATGCTTCTTCCTTCTCTCCCTTCCTTCCTCTCTTGAATAAAGGAGGGAAGTAGAGAGAGAGAGAGAGAGAGGGATGACAGAGGGGAAAATGTCCAGCCAACCCCTAGAAGATCAGTTAGAACCTTCCATAGTAGCTTGACCCAAAATTAAAGAATCGGAAACTCCCTTGTTCCCAGAGTGGGGAAGGCAGAACTAATAAGTAGTGATATAAAGAATCACAGCAGAACACTTTCACTGAATCAGGACTTTAGTCCTCTGTCATGAGATAGATTACATTTGTTCTAACCCCTATGAATCCACTGGACAAGGGAATGTGATACTACACTAGTTGCTCTTTCCACGGTTTCAAGAAAATAACTTCAGCAGCAGACTGAAGTCCAAAGCCAGGATGAGTGATGTAAGCTTTAGAGACCACAACGCCTACATTCGAGAAGCCTCTCCAAATGAGAGCCCCTGCCTAATGCTCAGCTATGGGAAGTTCCATGGGGTCCCTTGGGGCAAAAACCAAACTCCTGGAATGTGGCACACTCACATTGGAATTAGCCTCCCTGCTAAAAGTAGCCAGAACCGATTTTGTAAATCTTCCTAAGCCATGAAAGAAATTATCAGGCCAAAGTCAGAGGGAAGATTGAACCCCCAAAGACATGTAGAATATCTATGAGGCTGTTGCCCTGAGAGTATGTGCCAAACCTAATCTTTCACAACCTCATGGAATCCGGATGACAGCAAAGAAAGTGCAAAATGCACTCGAGGTTGGGCGTCTATTAGAAGACCCTCCTCCGTCACAGTGAGGTCCCCCAAAGGTCTACACTGGCCATAAAAGGATGAAGCAAAAGTGAGCTCTCCATTCTGCCAACCCCCTCCAGTCTGAGAAGACCTGACTAAGTCCCCCAGCTGCAAGCAGAGCAGGAACGGTACGAGTCCCAGCAAAGTGGTGGCATGAGCCTGCCCTGCAGCGGCATTGCAATTCAGAGTGAATCCCTCAATGATCCAGAAACTATACGCCATAAATTTAGTTCACAGTGACCCCTTAGGTAGTGTCCCAGGAACAAGGTAAGACCATACACAGATATTCTCTGGAAGACTATACCTGCAGCCTAAGATACACACACACACACACACACACACACACACACATCTGCAAAATATTCTTCCAACAGAATCCCTAGGACAAGACTATGATTCCTTGGATTCCTCAAACGCGAGACCAGAACCTCTAGAAGACTTCAAATAATCTCCTAGCCCTCAGTTAGTGCAGAGGTCCTAGAACCAGGCTGCAGCATCTCTGTCTGATTCATGAAAAAGTTTGATAGAGTTCTGGTGGCAGCAAGACTGGAAGGAGACAATTAAAACCACCCAGGAGAGCACCATCCTACATCTCCCTCAAGTATCTCAGAAGCACCAATTACATAAACGCAATTGATATGCTGATTACAAATGTTCTTATTTATTGATTAAAATAATAAGCAAATCTTGGTTAGCCTAATTCCAGTTGCTATATATACTTGAAGGTAAGAAAACCAGATCCGTGAAAATATCATCAATAAGAATACTTTTGCACAAAGTCAGACTTTTTGATGCAAATGTGTCCCATGCATGTGTGCGCTGGAATGTGTACTGTTTTTACACCAGTCGCAATGCTCGTTGGTCCCAGTACCATGCATCTCTTAGGGAAGCTGCTTCGATTTTCTTTCAAGCAAACCTTAAGGTTAGGACTTGGATACAACTTTTGTTGTAATATTTCAAATTATACTGCAGGGTCAGGAAGGTGAGACAGAAAGGGGTGGAAGCTGACATAAGGTGTGCTAACAGGCTATACTCAAGAAGCTCTACCCGACTGGGTGCCCAGGAGAGACTGCACACGCAGGGCTACCGTAAAAAGGGTGAAAAGCTTGGCTATTTATCCACCAATTCCTATCCCTCATTGACTCAGCGTTGTTCCTGGGGCATTAACCCTGCACCCTTGCGACCAGCCCCATTTGCAGCCCGAGCCACTCATTAATCAAGGCACCTCCTTAGGAAGAGAAAAACAGGAAGCTGAGAGCATATATGGAATTGTCCATAGGCCATTGCTGGAGCAGACTTAGGGGATATGGACAGGACACTAACTCTGTCTAGGCAACACCCAATCACTGGAGTAAACAGTAAACCAAGAGACATCCTCCAACATTAGCCCAACTGGATGGGGAAAACCCAATGTGTGTCACTCATTCACTCATTCACTGACCCAACCAAAAATGACCGTGCAGTCATTGTGCCTCAGGAACCCTGTGAGGTCCCGGAGTGGGGTGACGACTGGACAAGCATGGCGTCTGGACTCAAGTCTCTTAGCATCTAGTGGATGTTCCTCACTTCTACTTCATATGAACATTGAGATTAGATGGCATCATGGTTAACATCCTGAGCCCTAGAAGCCAGAAGGTCAGGGTTCCCAGTGACCTTGAGTAATTTACTAACCCATAGAGATTGGTTTTGTTTATCTGTAAATAGAGATGCAATCACTGGGAAGACCAAAGACGACATTTTACATAAAACATTTGACGCACCTGACACTGTACTAGATCTGCCAAGGAATACAGTAAAAGGAAGAAGATCCAGTACACATTTTTGAGGACTCAGAAACTAGAAGGAGACACAGGAACAGTAACAGATGCTCTTAAAACAACATAGCTATGCACTGATCCAAGTACTATGGCTATGTACAAACCAACCCAAACATCATGACAAAAAGCAACAGTTTCTTTATGATCATGGAACCTGTACGTTAGAAATGCTGGCAGGAACTCAACTGGAATGCCCAGAAATATGAGTGCCTCCATGCCTAGGGTAGAAATCATAAAGCGTATGGGTTGGCAAACCACAGTCCGTGAGCCAAATCCACTTATGCGCATCCATCTCTATATTCTCAGTGTCTCTTTGTGAAGAGCAAATACGGAGGTGAATAGTTGCAACGGTCTTCATGATCTGCAAAGCCAAAAAACATTTACTCGCTGGCCTTTTACAGAAAGCCTTGCTGAGGCATCGGAGGCAATCCTTCCATATGAGGTGGGCGAGGCCAATGGCCTGCTTGGCCCCCAGCTGTGCTGTCAGCTGTCACAGCACGTGTGACTTCTCCATGTGGCCTCTCTCCAGGCACTGCTTTGGCCTGCCTCTCAGAACGGTGGCTGGGTTTGAGAGCAGGTGTCTCAAGGGAAAAGCCACAAGCCATTTTCATGATCCAGCGTCACAAGCGATACTGTCCCACACTGTTGTGTTAGCCAAGGGTGTCACAAATATCCACTTAGTTTCAAGAAGAGAGGACAGATGCCCCCACGCCACTCACTGGGAGAGATGACATAGTCACATTGTGAAGGGGCATATGGAATGGGAAATACCGTTGTCCTGTTTGGTATATATACTCTTCCATGTACGAGGGCTTAAAAAAAAAAAAAAAAAAAAAAAAAGACTGTATTAAAGCAGAAAAGGGGATTCTTCTGAGGAATGCTTCCTGGAAGAGTTGGAAGCCCAAATGAGAATCAGCAAGCCAGCAGTTTTCCTTCAGAGGTGTCTAAACCTTCTCCACAGCAGCACAGGTTCAGGGTAGCTGCCTGAGGCGGTGTGCTCCAAAGAGGGCCGGGGAGGGCGCTGAAGGCACCCTCCACCCTGGAGGACCCCTCAGCTGCTCTGTGAGACGCAAAGGAAGAGTGGCCCAGCACACACCGGCAATCCGGGTTTATACAAACATGGACCAGGGAAGAACAGCGACACTGTGCCGGAAATATCTATCTAGCAAAAGGACTGTGGTGATAATAATAACAATGAGTGTTTGTTGAGCGTGGGTATGAACTGTGCAAAATGCTTTTCAGGCACAGTTGGATTTCATATTCCCCCAAACCCAGTAGACATTTTGGCTTTGCTTCTTGTTTCATTTTGGTTTGTTTCATGTTGAATGAATTTCTTTACAAGACATTTGTTTTTAGGCAAACATATTACAGGCCAAGACTGACTGCAGCCCTTTCCCCACCTTGGGGCAGGGCCTCCTGCTAACAGGAATCTGGGGACCACTCCAACAGTGCTGTGGCATATGTCTTCCCGCCACCGTTAGACACAGTTCACAAAGCCAGGCACGCCAGAGATAAAGAGTGTTGTTTTTCACGCCTGGAGGACTAAAGTGCTTGACTTACAGGCGAAGTTTCTCTTGCAGCAACTCCCCTGAAATACAGCCCAGCCTGTTAGCTGGTGGCACCCTCCATCCATCGGGAGAGGCACAAAGACCTTTCCTGGCTCCAGAGAACAGGACAGGATGGAGTAAATGAAAAACTCAGGCCCAGGTCACTTGAGATGGGCCCCTGCCCAGGCCTCCCACCACCCGCAGAACCTCAACTCTCACTAGAGAAGCCTGTCCTGACCTGAGCCGGCTGCCCTGGAGCCCAGGACGACTTGTCTTCCACTTTGTGGGTCTATCTCAGGGTTTCCAGCACTGTCACACAAGTTCTTCAAGGAAGGGGACATTCTGGGCTGGGGACAGGACTGTCATCATGGACTCCTCTGTGTCTCCATGCTTGGTATGGAATCAGGTCTGATCCCTGCCCCATCCATGCCAGGCAAATGACCAAATGAAAGGATCCTTTACTCCTGCTACTAAAAATGTACAGACAAAGCTTTGGCCTTAGATGTTGGGAAAAGTGGACAGCTATGGCCACATTCAGAGCCCAGGACCTTGGAAAAACCAACTCTATGTTCCTTTCAGTGCAGAGGTTCCCCTGCAGCCGGACACGCTCTGTCCTCGTGGTACCCAGAATTCTCTACCCAGGTGAGTCAGGTTGGCCAGGGAGTTGGACTCTCAGTTCTGAGCCTGTTCAGTCATATAATTACTATGACATTTCTAAGACTCGAGCCTAATAATATGGATGAGATGGCTTCAAAGACAACTGTGTGGGTATCTCACCTGGAAGACTTTTTGAAAGAGAGATGCCAAGCATTTTCTCCCTGCCCAACCCCCACCCTGAGACACCCAGCACGTGTCGCAGGGCTGGTCATGCGCATGCCTGAGCTTCTCCCCCACCCCCTAACCATCACTGCCTGGGCCAGGTGTTCCAGACTGGACCTGTGGTCTTCCCCATCCAGGATTGGGAGAACCTAGTCACAGAAACAGGAGTAGATGGTTACAGAGCATATTTCCTTCCTAGGAGTTACCTCCATTTGTAATTATACACTCACTGGCGTAAAATTGTTTGATAGATTAATGGATCGTTGAATTAATAAATTCAAGTGCAGTTAAGCTGCAAGGCCAGGTGTTGTTGAGGCAGGAGTCAGCACTGAGCACAGAGAAAGAAATCCATAGAGCAGTAGAAGTTGGGAACCTTGCTAAGGAAGCTGGTCTCCATGTATCGGAAGCAGCTCCTCAAAAAGGGCATGGAGCAAATTAAGAAAAGCGTACCTATGATTCCCGCAGATGGGTTCTGCCAGAGCCCTTAGATGGCACCATAAAATTCTCTCTCTGGGCAGATTTGAGTTGACTTCCCATCCCTGCAGCCGAACCTTCCCTAAGTGTCTACTCTCTAAATATCTCTCTGCCAAACAGATTTGAGAGACACAGTCTTACTTCTAGAAGATTCCGTGGCCTCCCAGGAGTACACCAAGGCTGCAGTCACTGGCCCAACACCCCAGAGAAAAGTGCAGTACAACCCCCCAGTCAGCTAATGGGTTTCAAATCCACCTTTGTTGTCCTACATTGTAAAGCACCCTGGTGACTGAATGAGCTGTTTGTTTTACAACCAGACTCAGCCTGGGGGAAGAAGCCTGCTTCCACCTGTGTCCCGGGTGCCCCAGTTCTCCAAGACAAAAGAGGGCTACCTCGCTCTTCCTGGTGAGCCTGAAGGCGAGGCGGAGTGGTGGTTGTGGGAGCTGCCCCTTGGATCTCATTAGCTAAGTGTACCTGATGACAGATGTCCGCTGGCACTTGCAGGAGGAATTCAGGCTGCATCCTTCACGGCTGGAACGAGTCATTCACACCAGATCTATCTCCTTGCACCACCCTGCCACTCCGTGATGGGGCCGACAAGTGAGGTAGGAAGACATTCACACTTGTGTTTGCAAACTGTCACCTTTATAAAACAGATGGCATTTTTCTATTACAATTAAAAACACTTATGTCAAGTTTTGCTTTTAATTAAATCCTGTGCCTTCAACTTGCTAAAGAGCAGCAGGGGACAAGTAGCCTGTAATGGTGCTGCAGGGAAATGAGAGCATCTGAAAGGAACGTCCAAGAAGGCTAAAAATCCCTCTGAGAGCTGCTGACCCTATTTAGAGTCAAAATTTGAAATTCTGTAGCTCACTGAAGGAGGTAGATGAGAATATAAAGAGTGAAATAATCCCTGTGGTTACCTTCCCCCATAGTCCTTCCCTGCCAGTAAAACTCCTACTTTGTTCAAGTATCAGGTGACAATTCTTGGACCCCAAGATATTACTCCACCTTTACCAATATGACACAAGGGAAACCACTGGGGAAAGCTTTTTCTGACCTCATAACAAAGAGGCACTTGACAAGAACCTAACTCCAAATGTACTATGAAGACGTAATGCTTGGAACTGTGGCAGCTATTTTGTGACTATGAGGGCAAAACCAGGAGAATCATATGGAGTCCATCTCAGAGACATGATGTTGTTGAGCTGCTGAACCAGCACCAGCATCTTTATACTTCTAGACATATTATGTCTAGAACATATTATCTCTATGCTTATGTAAATCAAGTTCATTAGAAGTTCTGTTACCTGAGATTAAAAGTCTTTTTAATATAAGGCCTGAATCAAGCAAATGAGTTTATAGAAGGGAAAGCAGCATGAAATCTGCCTATTTTAAATTGCATGAAGAATAGATTATGAATCCTTTTCCTGATGACTCACCTCATCTCATCTTTTCCTCCCTTTCTGTATCGCAACAATACCAGCATTCCTTCATTTGCCCAAATATAGCATACTTGTCCTTGCCTCAGGGCCATTGCACATGCTGATCCTTCCACTGAAATGCCCATCCTTTGCTTCTGCTTGTCAGTTTTGCATATTCTCATCACTTAGGTCTCAGATCAAATATTACTGTCTCCCAGAAACTTTCCTGACACTTTCCAGTCTAAAGGGCCCTCACTTTCCCTCACAGGGACATATTACTCTCTGAGCCTATATTTATTGACTTCTTATTTTTACTTTCCCCCTGTGAGCTTTTAAGGTCAGTCACTAGAGCAGCCCGAGTCACCCTATATTGAACACAGGCCTGATCCACAGTAGCCTTCATATTTTAAATAAAGGAATGCCCATGCTATTCACGGAGCTAGTCACTCCATATATGTTATCACATTGCATTTTTCCATCAGCCCAGGAGGTCAAAGTGCTTATCCCTATTTCACAGATAACAAAACCAAGGCTCAGAGTTTAAGGAACTTATCTAGTTACTGCTAAAACATACAAAACATTAAGAAGTCCACACAGCCATATACGTGACAGGCCACGATTCAAACACATCATCTCAAGGTCAAGGAGAGTTCACTTGACTGGGAGACCAGTAGTCACTGCTGGAAGAATACTGACTTTAATAAAAATTTGAAATTTTGTTCCGATAGCTCTCCATGTGACTGGTGCTATAGTAAATATAATTCAGAATATTGCGCCACCAAATTATATAAACTCATTCTTTATCTAGAAACTGAAGCCTTAGAAGATTCTGGATCAGATCAGCTGTGACTATGGTGTCTGACATCAGCAGGCCACTCTATGAGTCAGTGTATATACCATAAAATCCAATTAACAGAAATGCTAGGCAAAGGGAAAAGAGGAAGAAACTAGCATTTATTAAATATCTAATAAGTGCTAGGCCCTGGGCAACAGCATTTGATAAGTGCTAACATATTTCATTTACATGACAATATATATGAAGGTTGTAGGGAATGATCAAGATTCCTTCCAAATGCCTAAATCGCCCAGACCATTTGCTGACAGGTGAAGACTGATTGGATCTTCCCTTGAGAATGAGCCTTGTGCCAGACCTCAGAAGCAGTTCTGTCAGGGGCCCCAGAGATCTCTGACCTGCCCTAGAAGGAGAATAGAATGAGTTCTCTTGGACTTAGCACACGCCAGTCCCCTACAAGTGATACTACAGTGTCATGAGGTCATGGACTGCTCTGTAGGTTTTGCACAAATCCAGGGACAGTCAATCTCGTGGACGAGCTGATGAATGGCAACCCCAGTGCAAACCCGTCCAACCATAAATGACATTCCTGTGCATTACAATGTCCAAGTAATTTGTGCTTTTTTAATGCACACCTCTGGGCCCCACCCACACAGATTTGACTTCCATTGTTCTACATGGGCCTGGGGGTCTATTTCAATAAATACCCCAAGTGATGATGATACAGGTCCTCTGCAGACCACCCAGTGAGAAACCCTCCCCCAGAAATGGAGATGTTGTTTTGGCTTTATAGTAAATTCCAGAAAGAAGCTGGTAGAGAAAAGAGAAAACCTTCTCAGAAGTGCGGCGCCCCTGTGAGCTGGCGTTCAGAACAAAGCGTATCCCGGAGATGATCCTGGCAGGGGGTGAAGGAGATCCTGGCAGGGGGTGAAGTTCGATTCTGGACCCCGCAAGTATGAGCTCCAAAGTTCCCTGAACAGAAAAGAAACTGGGCGGTGGGATGGTGGCCTTCCCTTCAGGGAAAACCTTCAGGGGCAAAGCCCCTAGAAAGCACATCAAGGGGAAGGTGTCCCCAACAGAGGGACGCAGCCACCGCACAGAGCAGAGATGGCTGCTGTCTCCGGTCCCCAGGATTAACTGCTGGCTGCCTCTAGTCCTTTCTCGTAAATATGCTTCCATTCAATCTACTGGAGGATTTTCTCTCCCTCCCACAGATATATATCTTTGACTTTCTAATGGAAGCCAAGTGGAACCAGAATTTGTTTCACAGTCATTTTGCTTAATGCATCCTTCTCCACACGGCGTTTCCATTTACCCAAACACAAGGCAGGATGAGCTCAAAGAATCCTCTGTCATCTTCCAGTTACTGACATCTACACCCCCTGCACACAACATTCTTCCATATCACCGTGTCTCTGCTCATGACACTCCCCCGATAGCATCCTCAGGCCCACTGCTGCTTCTCGAATCATTTCTCCAGGCTGAGCACAACTGGTGCTTCACCAGATGAAGGTCCCAAAATCCCCCAGTGAGAGCTGACTGTGGTCCCCTCGGCTCTTCACACAGGCCGTGTCCCATGATCTCATCCCGACCTGCCACTATGGGTGGCCAGTGTGTACCCTCCTGCCACTTCAGTTAGAATGTAAGCTCCTCAGGGAAGGGTCCGTGCCCAGGTGGACAGTGAGGAAATCTATGAACATGCCACCTCTGTGATTCGACGCAATTTATAGTGATATGATGATCCCATTGAGTCTTCTTCGTTCATATGAATTTGGGGAGATCTGAAATGCATGAGAAATGGGCGGGGGGATAATTTAAAAGAAAAATCACTTTATTTACTCTGAAAATCATGTGGAAAATCAAATGAGCCCAAGAGAACTGTGGCAGAGAGACTGTGCCTTCTATTAATGAGAAAGAAGGGTGTGTAAAACATAGCCTGGAATTCAGTAATAGGTGGCCTGGGTCGCTGTATCCAGGGACGCAGTCAAGCTTAGTGGCTAAGGGCCAGAGTCTGAAGACAAATGGGCCCGGGTGTTATTTTCCATCCACTACTTACCAGCTGTGTGGTCTTGAGCTAGTTGCTTAACCTCTCTGAGCTGCCTGTTTTCTTCTCTATAAAATGGAAATAATAATAATAATCCTCCCAGAGATATTATGAAAAGAAACCATGTTCTTAGCATATACAAAGTGTTTAGTAAATGCTGTCTGCCACTATAATCATTATTATTTAATCTACGGAGGAAGAGTTTTCCTCAATGTGAAGACATTTCTGTTCCCACACTGTCCTTGAATCACAGAGAAAATATCCACATGTTCTCCCAGCCTCAGGGCCAGGGATGGCAAGGTCTCAATTTCCGGTGTCCTCTTGTGTCCTCCCCAGATATGAAAGCAGCCTTGCAACGCGACAGATGGCAGAACAGCCCCTATGCCTCGCTGTCCGTTTTCTAATCACTGACGCCCTTCAGGAATCAAGGAGACCAACCCTCTGCCTCTAAAGTCTTGTGAGTGAAAACCAAAAGAATTCAAGGGGGCTTTACCCAAACACAAGCTACCCATATGCAGAAACTCCAGCCAGCTTGGTTCAGTTTGATGGAAACCCACGCCCCCCAACTCCACAGGCCAGCACATTTTAAAGATACAAAACCAATCAATAGGCAGCATTCAGAGAGCTGCTGCCAGTGGCTAGAAGAGAATAGATAGCGAGAAAGTCATAACGATGATAAATCCGGGCTTTGCTCCTCTCTGACTAATGCAGGCACTAAAACATGCCATGAATATCCTGCTTTGAAACGTGTCATGCTTCTGAGGGACCAATCAATCTCTGGCTCTCAGTGGACCACATTAGAATAAATTTGTCACTGTGAGTTTATGAAATATTGATGGTGTTTTTTAGTCGGGGTGTTAGGAGGTGGCAAGGTGTATCCGAAGAGGGAGGCCAAGAGTGGGAGAGTTGCTTTAATGAATTATCTCCAGACCGGGAAGGAAGCATATGCAGAGGCTGGAGGTGGAAGTATGGAAGAAAATACATTGGCTTGGAGAGCAAACGCTTCCAGAATGAAGCCAGAATGAAGCTTGATGTCTACACTATGTTCCAAAGAACACTGATGAGTAGGTTCCCTTGAAAGGGGTTTGGGTGGAAGAGGAGAAAATAAGATCTGGGGGAACTGTACAAGCAAATCGAAGTCTAGGAGACGTGCATATGGACGCACTGAGGCTTGGAGACGCCCTGCAGCGAAGAAGCTCATTTAACTTGTCGAACCTAACACTTCCCCAGCACTTCTCTGACGTGGTAAGAGAAGCATCTTGCTGAACACGAGGGAAGACAGTCCAGAAACGCTGGCCTAAGTCCTCGCTCCGCTGTGGGCACAGGGCCCCAGCATCGGGCAGACAGGAGAACCAGGGAGCAGGCCCCATCGAGGCCAAGTGAATCAGAATGTGCCTGGTCGGAGAGCCTGGGTATTCGTGCAGAGTGGAGCAGGAAAAAACTTGGTTGTAAGTGATACACCAGGTAGGGCAAGCTGAGACGTGCCTGAAAATGAAGGGCTTTGCTTGCAATCCTGTCCCTGGGCCGTCCTAGAAGACCCCACATAGAGACCTCATCCGTCTCTGGGATGGGATGTCAGCTGGACATTCATTCACAGTGAGGCAAACTCAGTAGACGCTTTTAAATTTAAATGGACAGTAACCTCTCTTGCAAGCAGAGGAAGTGATGGAAACTTAGTGGTCTTTTTTTTTTTTTCTTTTTCTAAAGGAAAGGTACAGGCAGGAATGAAGGCGAGTAGCCAGGCAGGACGAGAGAGGAGGAAGCATCGTCCCATTTATTTGTGCTTAGTTGATCACATTTGTTTCCCCCCACCGGCCCCAGGGCCTGAACCCCAGATCTTGGGATGTACGTGGGACTGCTCCCATGATGTATGCAGCCACTAGGCCACCAGGGTGCGCCTATTGGAGCTCTTCTTGCATCTTCAAATTCAAAGGCCAAGAAGGCCACTCCAGTGCCTGAAGGCGGGTCCTGGGCCTGCCCCAAGCTCCTGTGCCGTCTCAGTCTCCACAGACTCATTGGACAAAGGATGGGGAGCTCGATTCAACCCCCTCCATATGCAGCAGGTGAGAACTCAGACTCTGGAGAGACACATCCTGTTCTACCTCTTACCTGTGCCACCTGGGGAAGTGACTTCGCCTCTCTAAGCTCCAAGGCCCTGGCTATCTTGTTCAGCATTGTGTCCCCAGCTCTCTGAACATGCCTGACACCGGGAATAGCTGAAGCTGTGCCCTGAGAACATGAGTAGCTCCTACCTCTTAGAGTTATTGAGAGAATTCCTGGAATTGGGTCAGGAAGATACAGGGCACATAGTAGACGCTCACCGTGGGCCTTTGCTTTATTTACGTATCGGGGGTTCCTGTGTAGGCCAGAGTGAATTTTTTCACTTTAATGCTCCTGCTTTGGCAGCCTGGAGAGAGTCTGGCTCTGGCCTCTGTTCTCTGACTGATGGAGGAGGCAGAACAGGATTCTGCGACCTCTGGTGGCTTTGGAACTTCTTTGTCCCTCAAAATGACCCTTCCTCTTTCCAGAAAGAAATTGGTGGTCAGGAACCAGGTCACACCCTGCAGACCAGCTCCCAAGGCCTCTTGACCTTGATCTACTGACCCTCAAGAACTCCCACTTCCCTGGAAAATCAGCAAAGGAGAGGATCTTACTCTTTTCCTTCAACAGCTAAAAACGTGTGAAGAAAACACCAGCCCGGCAACTGCAGGGTGGCCCTCTTCCTTCCTCTTCTTCCACCCACATGGCCAGGCCAGGCTGCTGGCCTGCCTGCTTCCTCCCCAGCCACCTCCACACAACTGCTCCATCCATTCCTCCCCCAAACCCCTCAGTAAACAATCCTCTCTGAGCCCCAGCTTCTCTGCTGGAAAATGAGGTCTGGCCAGTAAGGTTGTGATAAGTCTTGAAGGAAATAGTACCCGCCATTGATTACTGATTAATGCCTTCTTGATATTGAGCAGCGGGTGCTGCCCAAGACGAACCAAGCTCACAAGACACAAGAGTCGTCACCCACCTCTTACTGTGTCCTTAAGGATGCTTCTCGATGTCAGCACATGGGGAAGAAGACACTCGACAAAGTTTGTTCAATGAAGAACAAATCTGAGGCACAAGGAGTTTAAATTTTTCAATTTGAAGCCACGCAGCTAATAAAAGGAGGTGCTGACATAGTGCGGGGTCGCTCAGTTACATCACACAGAGCTTGGCAACAGCTAGATCTGCCTCCACCACGCCTCCTCTGCAAGACTAACATCAGCATCTAAAAGATTTGAACTTAACTAGGAGAACAAGAAAAATTGCGAGCCCTGAGATTTCTCCACATCCCACCAGCTTCCTCGCAAACAGATGGTCAGCTTGTGACCACCACAGGCAAATGCAAAGGAAAGCAGAAGTCATGAAGAGAGGTGGGTTTGCAGCCTTGGCATCTCTTGGTGGCTGCAGGACTTAGGACAAGTGAATACATCTCTCTGTCTCCATTTTTCTTAATAGTAATAATTAAAGCACATTTAGGGGTAAACCAGTCACATTCCTACATGCACACTCAAACCTGAGCACACGGATGATTTTGTGGGATACAAAGACCAACAGTGAAATCTCCTTTGCTTCATGAATTCACAGACAAGTAGAGGAGCATATTATTGTAAGAACAGAGGCTGGAGTAGCCAACTCTATACAAATGGGAGATAGGGAAAGATCAGAGTTTAACTCTGAGTGGGCTTTGAAGGATGAATAGGAGTTCTCCAGGTAGATAAAAGAGGAAGAAGTACTTCCAGAAAAGACTGCAGGCATGAAAGAGCTTTGTAAGTGGTAAGATGTAATTATTTTCCCCAATTTCTGACCAATACCATGTAAGAAAGAAGCCAATTTAGCTGGGGCATCCAAGTTTAGAAACTCTTGAGTTGTCATGGATGTGTGACCCTCAGCCCCACTGTGAGGTTGATTTCCATAGTCCCACCACTAGAGTGATGGCATTTCTGACACATTCCACCTGTGCCACTGGGGAGGCAGGTTATCCTGGATGGTCAAGCATTAGACGGTCTCCATCAGCTAAGTGACAAACTCAGCCCAGCCAGATGACTGTCACTATATTAATACTCTCAGTGGCTGACTGCTTGACTTTTCAACCAAGCATGCCGTGACACTCTGCACAGAGTGGGGATCAATTTAGCCCCCTCTGTGCCGGAAGCTCATGGAAGGCTTCTTCTGTGACATTCCCACATGAGCCATAAATGTGAGCAAAAGCAAAGATTCAAGGCCACTCTTGAGTATCAGGTGCAACTGCACCTAACACTCCACTCAGAGCTTTGGTAAAGTCCACAGAGAGGTTCAAGAGGCCCAAAGAGAATCTAAGTCACAGGAAGTTAGTCTTCTCAGGTTGGTACCTAGGAAAAGAGATCAAGGAAAAGGTGAGAGAAAGGTGGCAATATCTGTACAAAAACGAAGGACCAGTAAGGCCAACTTACCCTCAGTGGTAAATTCTGTTATTCTTCAAATATCTACTGCCCTTCCAAGGGGAGAATGATATATCCCCATCCTACTGAAGTCTCACATGTGACCTGTGAGAATCGGTTGAGAATCAGGAAGCCTACCAATCGCTCTTACCCTCTAGCACATTGGGACAGTGCCCCACTGTCCGTGAAGACTACTTCATCAAACTGGATCCCAAAGACTGGATCCCAAAGAGTGGACCCCACAGTACAGTGGAGTCCAAAGTATAGACAATGTGGAGGAGTCATCGCCATCATGAAATGCACATCCATGGTGAACACAACATAACTATGTGCTACTGTAAGTCACTGAGACTTTGGAAATGTTTGTTGCCAGTTAGACTGAGCTTGCTGATACATTTACCAAACAGCATGCAATAAAGGAAAGAAAACTAAAAATAAAAAAGGCTGCATGCACGTTTAATATATAGAGCTGCCACCAAGTAGCGAAGAAGCGAGGTCCCAGCAAACGTTCAGTAATTCCTCTACTCTTCGAATAGTGGTCTTCAGCCATGGCCTCTTTTGCTCCCCTCAGACACATGGCAAAGTCTGGAGACATTTGTGGTTGTCACTCATGAGAAAGTGCTGAAATCTAGTGGGAAGAGACCAGGGTTGCTGCTGAACATCCTACAAGGCACAGGACATCCCCTCAACAAAGATTCTCCATCTCCAAATGTCAACAGCTGAGACTGAGAAACCCTGCCTTAGAGACCAGGAAGCAGGAAGGAGATAGGTATTATCTATCATAGTTAACAACGAGGGCACAGAGCATCTACATACCATTATTGGATTTACAAAGTGTTTGCTCTTACATTCTTTCATTTCACCTTTACCGTTCTCCTGAAGGATGGGTATTATTATCCCATCTCATCAATGCAGTAATAAAAGCCCAAGCACACACTCACCCGAGGGCACATTTATAAAGAGAGGATCAGAATAATTCTAACCCAGTTTTGCAGCCCTGCTTCGCCGCCATGTTTCATTAAATCATGGCCATGTACAATGTCATTTCCTTCAGGATGTAGATCAATACTCAGTTATCCATTTGGGGGCACTGTCTAAAGAGAGATTTGGTTAGTGTCCGAATCCTTCACATGGGGTTCAGAAAAAACAGGCACATTGTTTGGTGCATTTTCTTGATAAGCATAGTTTGGTTTTAATTTTTTATGATAATACCAAGTGCAGACTACTCAACTCCCCTGGTATAGCTTGTCAAAGTAACAATGCCTTGGAGAAGTCTCTAAACCACTGACCTCTTAAATCATTGCTGAGAAGTGAAGCAAAACCATGGTGGGGATTCTTGGCGGAAAATCAACTATTTCCTAACCAATTAGCCAAACCACGTTGCTGAATGTTGTCTACGAGCATTCCAGTGATGCTAGAAGCTTCTTGTTTGTGGGGCTAATCTACAAAGGTCGACAAAGAGAAGGGCAAAAACCTGTCAACTCAGGGAAAACAGACATCCAAAGCTACCAGTGAAATTCAAGCAATTCCTCACTGACAAAAGCAACTCCTTGGCTTATATGTACAGAGCACAAAACCCAAGACTATTCCCATTAGTTTCCTGTGTCCTCACCAGGGCTCAGGTAAATCTCCCCAATCTAGTCAAAGACCTGTCGCTACCAATCATGAGAGCCAGAGTCACTCCAGTGAATTCTAGTAAAACTCATGTGAAAAATAATAGTAACGACAGAAATTTTTCAGTATTCTTACATTGGTATATGGCTAAAAATATTTTCATCAGCATAATTACCATATTTGTAATGATGATGGTGATGATGATGATGATTTCATTTGGAGAGTGATTTTATGGCAATGTGCTAACATGGTAAGAATTAAGTATGGCAGGCAGTAGGGAAGTTCCTCAAGAAACTGAAATTAGAACGACCATACATGATTCAGCAATCTCATATCTGGATAGACAAATGAAAAGAAATGATCTCAAAAAGATATTTGCTCTCCCATGTTCACAGGAGTGTTATCCACAGTAGCCAAGGCATGTAAGTAACCTAAGCGTCTGCTGACAGATGAATGGATAAAAAAGTGGTACACGGATACACATGTGCATACACTCATGGATACACATATGTACGCATATCCATGTACCACATTTTATCCATTCACTATATACCCACACAGAGACATGACACAATAGAATATTATTCAGCATTAAAAAAGACAGATTCTGCCATTTAAGACAACATGAATGAGTCTCTTGGGCATTGCTAAGTGAAATAACCAGAGAAATATAAATACTACACAAAGGTAGAGGGCTTTTTTAAACATTGAACTCATAGAAGCAGAGATTAGAATGGTTGTTGCCAGGGGCTGGAGGTAGAAGGAAATGTGGAGATATTGGTGAAAGGGTACAAACTTGCAGTTATAAAATGAATAAAATCTGAATATCTAAATGTATATCATGATGACTATTAGTTGATAAGACTGAGGGTGGGGAAATTGAGTAAAAAGTGAATAGACTATGTGTGACTCCAGGAATATGCATTTTATGCTACCCATTTCTGACAGTGATTTTTTAAATTTAATATTTATTAGGGTAACTTTGATTTACAAAATAATCTAAACCCATATGTGCCGTTTCATCATTTCTCAGATATGTGTCAGCACACCTTGCCCCCTGCCAAGTCATCAAGTGCTTTTCAACACCGTCCAGCAGGCTCCCCAACACTTGTCCCTCCCCCTCCCCAGTGCCTACTGGCAACTTCAGTTCTATTATCTATGTCCAAGGGTTGGTTTTGTTTTATCTGTTCCTTTGTTTTGTTTCTTTTATATTCCACATATGAGTGAGATCATCCAGTATTTGTCTCTCTTCTTTTGACTTACTTTACTTAGCATAATCCCATATAGTTTCATCCATATTGTCACAAATTATAGGATTTCATCTTTTTTTAGCACTATCTAGTATTCCATTGTGTACATATATCACATCTTCTTTATCCATTCATCTTACAATGGACATGTAAGCAGTTTCCAATTATTGATCATTGTAAATAAAGCTGCATGAATTTACGCAAATTCGTGGTTTTGTGTTTTGGTGGGTAAATACCCAGAAGGGGAATGGCGGGATCATATGGAATTCCATTCTCAATTTTTTGAGTAATCTTCATGCTGCTTTCCATGAAGACTGTAACAATTTTCAGTCCCAATTTAGAGTATTCCATTTTCTTTGCAATTTAGAGTATTCCATTTTCTTTGCATCTTCACCAACAATTTGTTATTTCCAGACTTTTGGATAATAACCAGTCTCACAGCTGAAAGGTGATATCTCATTGTTTTGAATTGCATTTCCCTAATAACAAATAAGGAAGAACATCTTTCCATGTGCCATTTGGCCATCTGTATGTCTTCTTGGGAGAAATGTCTACCCAATTCTTCTGCCCATTTTTTGATTGGGTTGTTTCTTTTTCTGTTGTTGAGTTTCAGGAGTTCTTTTTATATTTTGGGTATTAAATCCTTGTTAGATATAAAACGTGCAACTATATTCTCCCAGTCAATAGGTTGCTTTTTTCTTTAGGTGATAGCTTCATTCTCTGAGCAGATGCTTTTCAGTTCAATGAAGTACTGTTTGTTTATTTTTTGTGTGTTTCCTTTGCCACTGGAGTTGAGCCCCCAAAGACCTTTCTAAGGCTGTTATTATGGAATGATTTGCCTGTGTTGTCTTCTGAGTATTTTATGGCATCTGGTCTTACATCCAAGTCTGACAATGATTTCCACACAGGGTAATAAAAAGGGAAAGGTGGAACAGTCCAAGTCCACTGTAAGCGAAAGACTGATAATATGTTGGGGTCTTCCACCAGTTTTCTGTAACAGTGTTTAGACAACTTTCCATAGAGAAGAATCTACTAATTTGCCTAGTGAATGAAGAGACTCCTCTCCAGCAGGTGCTATTGAGACTCGCCCCGTTTTTCCCTGCCCACCTGGGTTACCTGAGTGGCAGATGGAGATGTCGCCAAGACACTGGTCCTCCCCACCTGCAGGGTGTGCTCCTGCATCTTTTTCTTTCTCTGCCTAAGAACTCTATCTAGCATACCTTGACCATGATCCTCTCCTGCAATCATGCACACTCCCAGGGCCAACCTCCAATCAAAGAGAAGTCAGCCTCCCAGGGGAGGTGCCTACTTCACAGCATCTCAATGGATTCCCAGCTGGATGGAGCCCCAGCTGCCCACAGCGATAACCTTTTACCCATTAGCTTGCCATTTATTTGACTTTGCTTTTTCCCTGTCCTGTTTCCTCTGACCCTCACTTGTGCTTTCTGAAATCACCTTTAAGATAAACAAAAAGCCCACATCCAAGTCTTTTCTCAGAAGGACATGAACTAAGACCCTGCCCTCCAATAAAATAAAGACCAAAACTCTGACCCTCCTTGAGGTGTGAGGATATTAAAAATGTACAGAAGACAGAGGTGAATGGGATTAAAGCCAGATGACAAGGAGGAATTGTGAGCTGGAAATGAAATACTGAGAAGGAAGAGAAACATTAGAGGAAGGCCACCACAGCACTGATGGTGGAGAGTTTGATTCCCTGTAGATGAATGAGGCTTATTCCAGCTTCTGCCTCAACTAGTACAAGTTCTGCCCAGTGCTCATCCCCACTTTTCTAGCTTCCCTTGAAGGAACAGCCTTTCTCGTTATGTATATTCTCGTTAGGAGGGTGTTCAGAGGGGAGTGACCACATCCTACTTGGGAAACCAGAAAAGATGATTCTCCTTCCAGCCACTGTACAGTCAGGCTTAGGGACAGATTAGTAGCTTAAGTTTAGAAACTGGATGGCCTCCCTGAGATCTTTAAGTCAGGAGAGGAGAGAAGGAAGAGGTGGAAGGGACTACTCACTGCTGCAGAGTGTGGGACCCGTGAAAGGTTTCTTTATCCCCGTAGGAGAGTCTCTGACTTCCTGCTTCATTCACCTACAGATCTCTTACCTGACCTGCTCCCCTGACCTCTAAAAATATTAATGCCCAAAAATCCTTCCAACAGGTTTCTTTTTGCCTCAATTTAGCCAAAGTTAATTTATACTGTTTACAACCTAGAACCTGGACTGTTGTTTGCAAGGTATGAGCACTTTGGGTGGGAAACAGGTGTGGGAGAAGACAGAGGGACTGCAAGAATGGGGTACAGGGGGAAGAGGAGAGGAAGAGAAGGAAAATGAGCACTGAAAATGTTCTAAATCTAAGAAGTGTAAAATATTTTTGGAACTCACGCAGTGTTACAATGAGATTTCCATTGAATAAGCATGAGTCAGAGAGAGCTTGCATTCTTTATCCTTTTAACCTTTTGGAATCATCCTTACCTGAGTAGTTAAAAGAATGCCCCTCAGGCCAATAAGAACAAATAATTCTAACAGAGCCATCAGGTCACAAAGTCCCTATAAGGCTAGTCGGAGCATCCAGCCAGGGTTCACACAGTACACAAATGTCCTTCTGACATCACAAGAGCAGTGGTGAAAACCCAGCAGTAGAAATCATATGCAAAACACTACCCGTAATTGCTGGCGGCACTCTCAGAGAGAAACAAAATGCTCTAAAGTCAGGGAATGGCTTAATCATCTCAGTTTGGCTAGCAAAGAAGAGAATAGCTAACAGGACTGACAGCTCACTACATAGATGAGCCTCCCTAGAAATTCCCCAAACCATCTGGGAAACAGAAACGAAGAAAAGGCTGACTCTCCCTGCAATCAAGCAGGCAGGAGCTGGACATTTTTTGGTCACTATGTAAATTATACTTAAAGACAGACTATAAGTGCCTGGCAAATACATTCTTAGAGCTTCGTCTCATATATGCACTGAACTAAATGTTAAATAGATTAAAGGTTTATATTTTTATACAGGCATATTTGAATGAATCTATGAAAGATGCCTCTTGCTTTATAAAGTGTTACAGTCACTCTGAAGGCAGTGTGTAAGCACTCGTTGGCATCTGAGACATTTGATTCCATATCTCAGAATGCAAACTAAAGGAATACTAGTAAAACTGCGCCATGAAGGAAGGGACTTCTGGAAGGATCACTAAAGAGTCATCTTGGATTACATATGAGTTCAGAAGGATAGGGTTGAGAATACGATGAGTGTGGCACAAGCCATCCAAGACCCCCAGGCTGAGACAGATGGCTGAATGAGATGGCAGCAAAGTACTGTCCATGGCTGCTCCATCTCAAAGAGGTTGCCTCCTCCCCATTAAAGAATCCAGTTCTTCCATCAAAGTTAACTAAGGAACCCTGTGCCAAACTTAACAAAAAGCCCCAAACTTGATTCACTAAGAGTTAATGCAAAGATGGCACACCCTGGTGACCTAGTGGATAAGTCCACGCACATCCCAAGGACCCAGGTTCAAGGCCCAGGGCTGGCGGAACAAGCAAGATGAACAACTAAGTAATATGAATAAGTATTTCTTTCTCTCTTCCTGTCTACCTGACCACTCACCTTCCTTCCTGCCTGTACCTTTTCTTGCAAAAATGTAGAGAAATAAATCTCAAAAAACTTGATAAAGCTAACTTTAGATATTAAAAATCAACAAAAAATTGAGAAACATACTTCCAATACATGTGGCAAAGAGTTCATTTCCTTAAGGTTTCCTTTGGTGTCAGATCACTCTTAAGAGCAAAAAGAAGACAAATGCTAACATGGAGGAAACACAGCCCATGGGCAGACAGGAAAATTTCACATAAAAAGAACAATAAGTGATAAAGATTTTAAAGGTTCCACTTACTCATAATCAAAGAAATGGAAATCAAGACAGCAATGTGATTTCCTTTGTACTATATTACATTTGCAAAGATTAAAGAAAACCAGTGCTGAGGACGGTTGAACAAGTTAGGCCCAGATACGCTGCAGGTGGGCATATAAATGAGTACAGATTCCTAAAGGGTAATTTGGCCATATGCATCAAGGGTGCTGAAATTATTCATACCCACTTAAGGATTTCATCCTAAGGAAATAACTGGTAATACAAACAAATATTTATTTATAAAAATGTTCATCATAAAAATTACTTATGATGGCAAACAAATGGCTCAATCTGACTATAAAACAACAGGGAAGTAAGTAAATAGCATATGGTCCATCCATATTGTAGAATAGTACGAAGTCATTAGAGAACATACTGAAAAAAACATTACAAAACAATATCCCATATGCGTAAAAAGAAAATTATATTTATACTCATTGTATATACATAGACAGAAACTAACATTTTGTACTCCAAAAATGTTCACTGTGATTACTCCTGGGTGATAGATAACATCACAAAATTAATGAAACTATAGATTCTACCTAGGTTGGTATGAGCAACAAGAAATAAGGAAGAGAAACTCAGAGCCTTCAATATGAAGGGATACCCTTAATGATACTCTGATATTCATAAGACTGCAACATTTGGGCTATACAAACTAAAGAATGAATAAAATGTGAGGGCAGATATGAGATTTTTTTAATACAAAAAATGCTACACAGCTCTGTACTAATGATCTTTTTAAAAGATTATGGGTCATTTTCTAGAAATATGACAATGCTATTATGACTAAAATTGACTCAGTGAATATAATAGAAAATCTATATATTGATCCTGATGAAGTTCTAGACAATGCAATAAGACAAGAAACAAAAATCAGAGTTCAACTATTGACAAAAACAAATCAAAATAAGTATCATTTGCAACTATTCGTGTTGTAAGTTTAGATAACATAAAATAAGATAAATTTGGAAAACTAATAATAGCATTTAGTTAAATGATCAGATATAAAATAATACCTATAAATATACACATTTCCAAGAGATCAATAGACATTCATGAAATTAAATATTAAAACATCCAAAGCATCATAACAAAATAATCGATCATTACATTCAGTGCCCAAAGGGTCTTCTGAGTGAATCCTTCTGTTCACCGGTAGTTATGTCTAGCATCCAAATGACATGCTGCTGCCTCTAATCCTATATTCCCAATCCTAGCTGCTTTAGAGACTTTAAAAGTGACATTATTGTCTGAAGCATGTTAATGAATACCAGAGTTTTGTCTACTCTTCCTGTTTAACCTATGTGTTTGAACTCAAACTTGTACTTTCCGCTTAAAGGAATTCCACTTTAAGGGAATTTGAACAGCTATACATAAAAACCAGTCCTTGCTTCAGTCAGATATTATGTATCTCAGTAGTAGTTCTGTCTCCAGAATATAGACATCATCATGCCAGACTCTTCCATCTTTGAAAAGCCAGTGACTTATTCTAAAAGAGCACCAAGGCAATGACATGCAGTCAAAGCTCATTCTTCTACCTATAGCTGTATATTGGCTTTTGACATTTTTATAGGATACATGGTAAATTCAAGATATTGAAACATATTAGATAATGCTGTGTGCATCTCAGCATTAAGGAAATGGGTTGAATCATAGAAATTTGGGCAACACAACCAACTTATTTATGTACCCATGAATAAAAGAAAGACCAGCAAAATATGGGTGCATCTGTCAAACCAGCGATGGGGATATTTATGATAACATAATGGCAATAATCTTAGTGGTGCTAGTATAGTGAAGGGAATGGATGGTGAGGAGTGGGGATGGGGACAGGAATGGTAGCGCAACCTAGTGGGAGATGGGATGAGAGTGGGAAGGAAGAATGGATGATCATGGGTGTTAGGATAGAATGAAGAGGATAAAGAGGAAGAGAAAGCTGAGAACACATCACCTCTTTGAGGGTAAAAACATCTCATGAAAACCTACAATGAAGTAAAATCACCACAGATTCCTCTTTTCTCCTGAGTATATATCTTTTTCCTTTTTTTTTTTAAAAAAAAAAAAAGCTTCCAGTGTTTATGCTTATTCTTTGAAGCACCATTCTCCATCAGAGACTCTCTTCACCGCAGATGCTCTAAGAATTCCTTTTATTTGATCTTTCAGATAGAATTTCTGATCCAATGTCAATTCTGATACATTGACCCATCTTTTGACTGGCTCTACCTGAGATCTCCATTATATCCTTCAGTGGTAAATATATTAGCAAGTGAATGCCAGATCAGGTCACCAGTACAGAATTGAAAAGATGAAAATGTTAAAAATCAAAGCAAACCAAAAAAAAAACCTTGGTAGACTTCATCTGCAGTCTATGGGAAGGAAGAGTCCAGAGGACTCTTCATTTGAAACTTAACATATGCAGGCCCTATGCTTGGTGTCTGGTATGTATTTTCTCATTTAACTCATTCAACAAGCCCACATTGTAAGATATTCACACCCCATTTTACAGATGGGAAAATTGGACCCCCAGCCTGCCTTACTCAGCTATACAGACCAGGGAGGCAGGAAACACGACTATTTTGCAATGGGTCTACCCACCAAGGTCTACCTTGTAGCTGGCACATAGCAGACAAGCAATGACTAATTACTAATTAATTATTGCAAGCTGAGACCACCAACTGACAAATGGAAGAGCCAGAGCCACACCCAGGTGTGCCTCTGTCCAATGCTATTTTTCTAATTCATGGTTGAGGACTTTTGCGTTGCCTGAGTTTTCAAAGCAAGTTTTTACATCAAACCAAAACGTTTCCAATTCTACCTGTTCCCTCTGGTCGCATCCTAGGATGTTCTGAGGCAAGAGGCACATGGGGGAAGATAAAATTGAAGAGTAGGAGTAGCTCCAGACATGACCGAGGTCCCCTCAAATATTCCCCATGGGCCTCATTACACATTTGAGCAAACATTACCTTCACTCACGGCTAAATTTCCTGTTTGCTTGGCTGATCAATTTCTCATCAAATTTTAATGCAGGGTTCAAACTGTCTGTGGTGTTTTAATTAGACTGAAGATTGCAAAGTGTCTGAGGCAGACTGAGCCACATCCAAATCCCCACTGCCCGCTGGGGTGTTGCCAGGAGAGGTGGGGGTGGGGCTGAGCAGCACTGGGCTGGGTCAGTGCCAGGCCTCAGCAGACCCTCTTCCCAGGAATGTTGTGCTCTCCAGCTGCGGCTCCCTCTCTGCAGAGAAATGGACTCTGCAGTCCCAGGGGCTTAAAGCTCTCTCCTGATTCTCTCCAGCCCCTGAGTAATTTATTTTCTAGCTGCCTTGCTCCTCAAGATTGTTTCCTTCCTTGTCAGCTTCTTCTCACTTCCCTTGCTATAAAACAGAGCGTCCTGGTGTCTTGATGAACCAGGGAGACACTGACAGGCACAAGTGCTGTGCATGGTTCTGTGCTGGGGCATGGGAGGAGGGTGGGAGAGATACAAGAAACAAGACCTGCCCTCAAGTAGCTTATAAAGGAGAAGACAGATATGCATGCAATTTAACACAAAAGGTGATATGTCCGAGACTTCTCCGTGACACTAGAGGCGGGTGACATGGTGGCAGGCCCAGTGCCCAGATAATTAGCAGGTCTAGCAAGCTTTCATCAGAAACCAAAATGGTTCTTTTCAGAGCAAGAGCCTGAGCCAGATAGTCAGGACAAAGAACAATGATGGATATGGGAAAATACCCATGATGAAACTGGAAAAATAGAATAGGATAAGAGTCCATCTGGGTGAGATTCTGCCTGTTCCATTCGTTGGCTGATGTTCTCAGTTTGCGATACTTTAGTAATTAGTCATTGAATATCTGCTTGACCAACATGGGTCAAGGAATAGATCTCGATGCTTGATGGCCACACCACCACCGCCACTTCCCCATGTGACCTTCCTCAGCACAGGGTCTCAGAAAGGACTCCCCGACCAAACAAATCAGGGTACCAGAAACCAACCACCCAGAATCCCTTCCTTTCTCTCAGGGTCCAGCCCGAGTCACTTCAAGTTGGAGTTCACTTGAACTTTGGGGCACCCATGCCCATTGCCATGTTCAATACTCTGAGAAGTCACTTCGTTTAACCTGTGTTCTCCAAGCCCATTGGCACCAGAAGGATTGTTTCCGGGGGACATTTGTTAGCATCTTCCTCCATCACTAAAACTGCCTGAATCAAGGCTCAAAACCTAAAACCTGAACTGGGTCAAGCTAGTCACACTTTCCAAAGGATGGGATGAGGTAAGTCACACAGCGCCCAGCATTAGAGCCAAAGGCATATCTAAGTGAATGAAGCCATTTTTAATTTATCCAGATGCTTTCAGTCCTGACAGAAAGGAAATCACTTGGTAAAAGACGGCTCGAATGTGGTCAGATAGGAAAGGCCGCCCAAGTTCAACTGAGAAGAAATTGAGACCTATTTGAAGGTTCGTGGTTTCATACTCATGTTAGATTCAGGGAGTGAAATGGCAAAATTCATGTTTGATTAAAATGACCAATCTCTGTTTTTAAGGCATTTACTAATAACAGAATACAATTAACTGAGTGAACAGGTTATGAACTTGACTCCAACAGCACCTGGGCATTTTGTTCAGGTGCATATGGCTGCTTCGCCCCTCAGCTTTCTGATTCCAGGGAACTCAGGTGTGGCTGACCAAGAACGTCTTGGGAAATCAATGTCAGTAATTCCCTCAACTGCATTCGGAGAAACACCAGTCCCACGGGTGTGAACACATCCTACCCATGTTAATAATGATATGTGTGGAGCTCAATTTGTGCTAAGATGGAGAGAGAGAGAATATCTCACTTGCTCCTCAGAGCCCAATAAAATTAACTCCCACTTTCTGGACAAGGAAATCAAGGCATCAAGAGAATGAAAACTCACCCATGGTCACATGATTAATAACGGTACCATCCCTTGAAAGGCCAAAGGTGATGGGATGGTAATGCCATTCTTTGAGATGGAAAATAAGAAATGGAGCTATTATGGGGATGAGGGGAAGGAGGAGGGATTCAGTCTCAGATATGCTGCATTTGAGGTACTGTGGGATATTCAGATAGAAATGCCCCCAGGCATTCAGGGTAGGAGAATGGGACCACGGCAGATATTTGGGTTGAGGTTAAAGAGCTGAGAGCTGGCAATGAACAGACAATAGTTGAAATCATTCTGAGCCTCCATTTGCTCTTCTTTAAAATGGGAACAAGGAATCTCTCTCGAATATACCTGATACAGCTTCCTCAGTAAGTTAAATATAGACTCACCATGTGATGCAGCGGTTTCTCTCCTAGGTATACACTCAAAAGAAGCGAAAACAGATGCCCAAACAAAAATGTGCGCATATGTGTTCACAGTAGCACTATGAAGATAAAAAGATAAAAACAATCCAAACGCCAAAACCTGATGCATAAGTAAAAGCAGTATATCCGTAAAATGGAATAGCATCCGACCACAAAAAATGTGGTATCGGTGCCTGCCCCTGCGTGGATCCACGGAGCCACATGCTGACAAACTTTGAAAGCACTCATGCGAGTGAAAAAAGCAAACACGAAGATTACAAATTGTGTGATTCCACTCCTATGAAATGTCCAGAATCAGTAAATCTATAGAGACAGAGGCAGATCTGTGGTTTCCAGGAGATGTGGGGCCAGGGCTAGGAGGGAGTGATGACTTCACGGGCACAAGGCTGCCTGCTGGAGTGATCAAATGTCATGGAACCAGAGAGTAGCGCTGGCTGTGCCCCAGTGTGAGCGACGTGAATGCCTTCATGTCATTTCATTGTACCTTTATGCAAGTTATCGCATGCAACAAAACATGTCCTTTGTAAAAGTTACACGAGCAAGTGTAAATTGCGAAACTGGGAGTGGAGGTGCTAGGACGGACGAGTTGCTGGGCTTTGGTGTCACCCTTGACACGATACAGTCTGGTTCCAAGGTTAAAAATGTAACTACCTAGTTGCTGGTCCAGAAACAACCCAAATGAGTGCCTGAGGTGTAGGGAGAGGAATTAATAGATTCATACAACCATATAACCTTCATTCAATAAATTCGCCATCTCCCCGGGACAGTCCACTTAAAGCAAGCAGACACCTGCCACCAAGTGATTCCTCCCCGTGTTCTTCCTCCTGGTACACAGCTTCTGTAAGGACCTGGCTGCTCAAGCCAGACCCCAGAAGACCATCCTTGTCCACTCCTCCACCCCAGTCCATCAGCAAGTCCCATCAATTCCATTTCCAAAATCCATCTCCAGTCTGTCCAACTCATTCCTTCTCCATTGTCACAGCCTCGGTCAAGTCACCATCCTCTACGCCTGGCACCAGGGCCTTCCATATCCCCTTGCTCGTTCTCACATCCCATCACCCAGTAAATGGCATTGGCTCTCCCTTCAAAGGGGCAAAGACGAGCACGTCTGCTTAGAGGACTTCCTTCAGATTTAGAATCCCTGAATCTCAAATCTGACTCCTCTTTCTTCCTAATATATAGGCGCCATCCCTTTTCGGACCCGACCGAAGAACAAACTTACCACAGAGATGCTATCACCCACTCGCCACTCTGCATCCTAGCTGGAGACCTGAGTCCAGAGGGTAGGCTCACTGCATACCCATGACGGTCAAGGGCACACAGACCCAGGGCCACACAAGGGTGAGGTGTGTTTGGTGTGCCAGAGCCACCATAATAAAGTATCACACCCTGGGTGACTGACACAACAGAAATGTATTTTCTCACAGTTCTGGAGACCAAAGTTCAGGTTCAAGGTGTCAGCTGAGATGGTTCTTTCTGAAGCTTCTGTCCTTGAACTGTAGGCAGCTTTCTTCTCCCTGTGTCCTCACAGGCCTTTCCTGTCTGTATCTGTGTCCTAATCTCTTTTTATAAGGACACTGTCGTGTTAGAGCGGGACCTACCTTAAGGACCTCATTTCACCATCAAAGACCATCTCTCCAAATACTGTCACATCCTAAGGTGTGGGAATTAGGGTTTGAACATCTGAATCTGTGGGAACACAATTCACCCCATAACTGTGGACAGTGTACTGCTGTGAGCCTTCAAGCAGTCACTTCACCTTGGGAGACCCAGCTGCCCTTTCCCTGCAGAAGACATTGCCTGCTTCTCCAAGTGGCTGCTGACAACCCGGGCAAAGCCCACTGCTCGATGCCCAGTGGCTCAGTGCCCCACCTCAGAGCTGGGGCGTCCCTCCTGACCACTGTGGGTGGACGTTCCCCCTGGGATGAGGCATTTGATAAACCTGCCCCACAGACCACACCGCCAGCTTCCTCCAGGCAGCCAGCAGACTTATCGACTGGCGCTTCTTGGTGGGCCCAGGGAAGCGTGACTGATTGGAAGCCTGTTCGGAGGAGGAGCTCGCTTTGTGGGCCTGAAATAAATAAGGGCCTGTCGATAGCTCAGATCCTAGAGCATTGACAAAGTCTGCAGTCTCAATAGGCAATTAACACTTTACAGGGGCCATTACCCGGCGGCTCCCCGTGCTTTACTGTGCATTTTCTGCCATCAGCTCTGATCTTGAAGCTTCTAAATAAAAACATAAAAGCGAGCGAAAACAGGCCAGTGCTCTGCCTGCCTGTAGTCACAGCCACGCGCAGCAGAGAGATCCCATACCCTTTCTTCAGCTTGCGGTCTAACTCCCCTACATCCCGCATCCTGCATGCGTGCCTGGGCGCAAACACACCTAGACACATGTGCCTGCAGGTCGACCCCTGAGTGGGTCTGGGAGGCGCCAGAGCAGTCCCTGGAGGAGGACGTGGCCTGGCGTCCGTCTGCCTGCGTTTAAGCCTGACTCCAGCACATTGGCTGTGCAGCCCACATTGTGAAGCCTCAGTTTCTTCATCTGTAAAATGGGAATAAGAATAAAACGACTTCACAGGCCTGTCATGACGTTCAGCTGCTTTTCACACAATACTTGGCACATAATAAGAACCCAGTACAGGTTAAAGGTCTCAAAACATTGTTCCCATTATCATCAACAAGAGGAGAAGAAGAATGCAGATCATCTTAATACCCACGCCTGGTTGGCCTCTGCTCCTTGCCTGACATTTCTGCCACAGTAATGTCTTAACTGAGACGAGCCAGTGGCTGGAGCTCCCATCCCCTCGCTGATTCACACCTGGGAATCAGGAGCGCCAAGTCTAAACGAGGACCAGGAACAACATGGGGTCCCAGTCTGTGGGAACCTCATTGCAAACTCAGGTCCCAGAGCAGAACATGGGGCTGGGACACTCGCTAGAAGCCTGGCCTTCCGGGGTCCAGGAGGACTCTCCCAGGGGAGAGGCCACAGCAGGACACTGACAACTCCAGCAGGTATTCCCTGGACTCAGGAGCATGGGCAGCCCCTAGTCCAAGCCCGCGGAAATCATCACGGTCACTTGATGCCGAGGAGGTCAGGGAAGCAGAGCTGCAGGCACGGTGCCTCAGCTGGAGCTCTCTCCCTGCATCTCTGGACCCCCGACAGGTAGGAAGGGCTGCTGCATCCACCCCACAATTCAGGGGCTACTCCCCAGTTGGGAGCAGGTGGCTGGGAGTTGAGGGAGAGGATGTGGGGCCTCCACCCACACTGATGTTAGCAACACCCCCTAGGTCTGTTCGGAAGTCTGGACTGCCCACGGAATTTCACTCGTAGATGGGGGTCTGTCATCAAAGTGCTAGAAGCAGTGGTCTCTCTCAGGGCCTTCATGGTCCAGAGGGGAAGCTGAGGCTTTCCTAGGTTATGTTCTCCCAGAAATGAGCTGGAGCCAAGGAGCTGGGTGTCAGGGGTTTGTTTCCAAGTGCTCTGAGATGAAGCAGTAAGGGTGGGAGGTGAGCAGGATAGGAAGGGAAGACACGGGCACCACTCCAGTGACACCTTGATCCTGTGGACCCTGCTGGGAGCACACAGTCCTGCTCAGGCAGCATCCAGTGACAGACAGGAACTGGGTTTTATACTCACACCCCATTCACACTGGCTATGGCCTGCAGGGACACACACCCCAAGGCTCTGCTGGCTGGGGACCACACCCCACCCTGTTTGTGGGCTCCCTGCCCAAGGTCACAGGTATAAAGAGACAACAGCAAAGCCCGCAGAAACACTGAGCTGGAAAAAGGGAACCCAGATGACCTCTACTTGAATCCTGTGACCTTGGAAACCAGTGAAGGTTAAACATCTCCTACCCTTTTGTGTTCTAGGAAAGAGAATACTGCCAAAAACCACCCAAAAGACTGCAGGAAGAGTTACATGCCACTTGTTCTCCTGTGGACAGTTCCAGGACAGTCCCTCTACACTGCCGTGGTGTCCCTCATCCATGATCAGGTTCACAGAGTCACTGCTTTCTTGCAAGTCTGACTGTGCTTTGTTTTGGACACTGGACCACAGACTACTGTATCCATTAAGGAGACCGCACAGACAGTGGCGGGGTCAGAGCCCACACCTCCACGCCCAGACTCGGCACCGGCCTCGGACCAAGCCCTCTCTGACGTCACCCATTCCCTTACTGAGAGCAGCTCTCTCCTTCATTCCTAATCCCTGCCACCCTTCCAGACTCATGTCTCCTCTTTTCTCCAACGCGCATGGACTCAACAGAAATGTTGATTGATTGAATCAACCTCACTCCACTCATTCATTCATTCATTTAATCAAATGGACTCTAGGCTGTGTCCGCGATGCCTGGGGCAATTCCCTGGACATCCATGGTGAGCAATGCCAGCTCATCTCATAAAGACAGAGTCAGCTCAGGTAGGAGGAGGTGCCTGGTCAGGCAGAAATTCATTCTTTCACCGGAGCACCTGGAGACTCATCCCTGCCAAAGTGACCAGGCCTGTGCCTCCTTAGCTCCAGGCAGAGTAACCTGGCTGACTCTCCATTATGCCAATTATGTGGGGGGGACACTTCACCCCGGAAAATGTTGTAGCAAGGACTCTGCTCACCTGACAAAGGGTATTGCTTCAATGCTCCTTGGAGAGCAGAATGTCTTATAAAGAGAAGTGAGTTCATCTTTCAAGGAGCCAAAAATCCTCCTGGGAAGGAGGGATTGACTTCTCCAACCTGAGTCAAGGTATGAGGTGCAACATTATTAGAACATCTTTGAGTCAGCTGCATAGTCTCCATGTTCAGAACCAAAGGACATTAAAAGCTTCAAACGAAGATTCATCAGAAGGGAGAGGGAACCTGGATCGGTGGCTCAGGCTCGTGCCCAGGCTTGAGATTTTGAGCTCCTAGAACATGTGACCCAGTCTGGGAAGTCCTCTGAACTCAGTCGGGGCACAGCTTCTAGGCCAGTAATAGAGTGCGATTATGACATAGGATGTCCGCCACACCCCCCAAATCCATGTCTGTCCGACTCTCGGATTTTCTGAGTGTTAAAAAAAAATTAAAATTAAAAAATTTTTAATGGCTGCTACGTCATTTCCACGTCTAAACCTTTCCTGAAGATGATTTTTGTGATTCCCTCTTAACGAGAAACACAGGAAAGGGAATTCTGGAAAATGCAATTCAATTCAGCCAAGTTAACCTGTTATAGACCCAACTCAAAAAATTCACAAAGAAACTTCACCCACACCCTGATCAAACCATGCCTGAAGCCCGACCCTGTGCTAGTCGGTTGCATACACCAATAAATGCGCCTTGCCATTTAAACTAGTATAAATTGGCTTTTTTAATATTGTAAATGACAAAGTAGCATAACTGTACTACAACAGGGAGTATTATCAGAGTCCAGCTTCAGGCCAAGGGGTGAGGCCAAGGGGTGAACAAGGAATCGAAATATCCTGTAGAAGGAAAGGGGCACTGAATAAGAAAGACCGAGATCGTCAAAGATTCTTGTCCCGGAGCACCTTAAAGGAAACGTGTAATCTTGACACACCCTGGTGGTCTAGCAGTTTAATTCGCTAAAGTGCAGTCCACATACAACCCAAGGTCCCCAGTTGGAGACCTAGGGCCAGGGAAACAACCAAGATGAACAAATAAGTAAAATAAATGGGTAAACTAAGTAAAATTATAAGTAAAAAATAGGGTGCTTCTTTCTCCTCTTTCTGCCTACCCACTCGCCTTCACTCTCACCTGCACCTTACCTTTAAAAAAGAAAAGAGAGAAGCCTGTAATCTCTGACATTATCTAGTTCAGTCCCTAGAACCCGCTCTGGAAGAGAGGAAATCTTACCTGATTAGCCTGGGCACTTAGTCCATCACGCCTCATGGCATTTCTTATATCTCTGTCTTCTGTAGGTGCCGCACTAGCTTGTCATAACTTTTTCCTTGAGGTTCTTGTCACTCTTGTCACTGAATATGGCTTCTCCTGGGTCTTACAAAGAATAGTCTTGATAAACACTTCAGAAACTGCAGAAGTAACAGTTAAAAGAATAATCTTTGAAGGAAGTTAAATCTACATCCAAATCCTGGCTCTCCCACCTAATGAATGCTGAGCCGAGGGTCTTAATCCATCTAAGCCTCAGTTTCCTCATTGTAAAGTATAAAAATAATTCTTCTCCAACTGAGTGACCAAGAACATTTCAAAATAAAGCATAAAAAAATTACACAGTGCTGGCACTTAATCAATTGTCCCTCAATAAACTGCTGTTAGGTCTAGTCTTTCTACTGCTACTTTAAATGTTCTATGATTATTCCTATAGAGGAACTATCATTTCATTAGCAATGATTAGGAAAATATAATAGAGTGGGAACTCTGCACTGTGTTAGAGTGTTTGATGACAATGTGTTTACCTTTTGGAAAGATTCCTAAGATGTTGAGAGAGTGGAGCAGTGTATAGGAGGCTCACTTTGTGTAAAGTGGGTAGGTGATGCAGACATACACGCATGTTTGCAGATGCATCTTTCTAAGAGCGTAGAACATAACTGGAATACACAGGAGCCTGTCACCAGAAGCTGCCTCTGACCAGTGTGAAGACAGGGAGAGGCAGGTCTAAGGTGTGAAGGGACACTCACTTTCATGCAGTCTGAATTTTGACCATGAGGATGCACCCTGAATATTTATCTCACAGTAACAGGCTTTATAAATGTCAATGTTTAATATGCTTAGTCTCTCTAAGTCAGTCGTTCTCCAGCAATGATCTCCAAACCACCTGCCCTAGCATGCCCTGGGAACACGTGAGAAACTCGTTCTCAAATATTCCACCAACTGGTGAACCAGAAACGCTGGGGAGAGGGAGCAGCTAGGTTTTAACCAGCCTCCAGGGATTCTGCTGCCCCTAAATTCTTCTTTCCTACTTAGTAAAGAAATCTGTTTTACTGGTTCAAAATGTTATCCTCTTTAGAGGAATTACTCAATCACCTCGAGAGTTAGCTCACTTCCCCGCTCCTCCCTGGGTAGAACTGGGCCTGCAGGGCTCCTCCAGCCCAGGCAGAGAAGGGAGTGGAGGGAAGGGCCCATCCTTCTCTGTGCAGGTCCACCAGGGGCCCGCCATGCCCCCTTCACTCGAGCCCCCCATTCTTTCCATAACTGTGGCCTCACTCACCACTGCCATGCCCGTCGGGACCATGAAGAGCCTCTGACATCAGAGCCCCGAGCAGGCCACGCTTCCTCTACCTTCCACTTAGACCCCAAACACGTTGTCGTGCTGCTGCCCAGGGGCCATGATGGCTTTGCTCTGAAACATGTCTCTCCTAAGGTATATTCCAGAAAGACTGACAATCGCCTCTTCTAGGCTGGGATCTGCCAGTTGTCATGTGGGTTACCTGTGAGGAAGTCTACGTTCTGGCGAGTGTTCCCAAAATTCCAGCTACGAGACACAGCATTGGGCACTTTCGCGGACCAACCCGTAGAGAGAGGCTTGGCCCCAGCACTGGACGCTCTCTTTGTACAAAATGTCCTTTGTGTTATCACTGGTCTTCCTGCTTCCTCATCTCAGAGCATAGAGTCTGTCTTCCAAGTTCTTCAGACCTAGATTCTCAGGGATTCCACATTTATTTCCTTGCAACTAAGATCCATGACGATCAACATTATTGCTTTTACCATAAATCTGCAAATGCCTATGAACTCCAACAATCCTTGTTTTTTGTACCATCCCTCCCACCCCCACACCCAGGGCTGGAAATGCAGATGCATAGTCATCCTCCAGCTTGCATGGGCAGGAAAAGAGAGCAAAAAAGACATTTTAAAAAGCCACAGAACGAGGGAGACAATAAGACAGCTGTTAAAAGTCTAATGTCCAGAATATTTAAAAATTCTTGTAACACCACCAAAAATGCCACCAGCCCAAGTGAGGCAAAGGATTTGAATGGACACTTTTCCAGAGGAGATGCGCAAATGGCCAGCACAGGAAAAAGGTTGCTCCATATCATTTGTCATTAGTGAGTTACAGGTATTTGAAAACAGGTATTCAAACAAGAACATGCACAAAAAGGGGTTCATAGCAACTATTCACAAGAGCTAGAAAGTAAAGGAGCATAAATATACATCAACTCATAAACAAGTATGAATAAGTAAACAAAAATGTGGTATCTATGCAGTCAACTGCTAATGAGCAAAACAAAAAAGCATGAAGTACTAATAATTACTGCACATGGGTGAACAAGGAAATATTATGCTGAGAGAAAGGAGCCAGACATAAAGGCCACAGGTTGTGTGGTGCCATGTTTATGAAATGTCCACAACAGGAGAAGAGATGGAGATGGAAAGCAGATGAAGTAGCTGTCAGTGACTGGGTAAGGGAACTTGGAAGAGACAGGCTGTGAGTATGGAGTTTTCTTCTTGGAGTGATGGAAATGCTTTGGATTTAAATGGTGAGAAGGTTTCATTCACAACAGGGTGAGGTACTAACTGCCACTAAATCGTCCACTTCCAAATAGTGAAAATGGTCCATTTTATGTTATGTGTATTTTACTACGATAATCAAATTATTGTCCCATTCCATATGCATTACTTTAAAATTCCATTTACGACACAGAACCGCCAGTTTTAAAGGACTGTGGACAGGGGAGCAGAGATCAGCACTGTCCTCAGATGACCTGTCTCAGGCCCTGGAGTCAGAACACCTGGTGTGTGTTCGAGCTCAGTCCCTTCATAGGGACACCTGCCTACCAAAGCAGCACTCCTCATGCTATTTCCTCTCCTTCCACACCCAGACAGACTTTTTTTCTGGACTTCCATGTGTTTGGGTTGGGGAGAGGTGACAAAGTTCTTACCAAAGGGAATGTGAACAAAAGAAAAGTGTTACTTTTAGTCCAAGACTGTCCTTAGTTCATGGCTAATGTCAGCACTGCCCATACTTTTTCCTAGGCATCGTTTTGCATAAACATAAAAAAGCATCCACACAATGCCATCTATTATTTCATGTTTCACTTGGTATTTTATATAAGCAGTTTTTCATGTCATTCTGTCACCTTGCTGGCCATTTTTACCATTGATCACAAGCGCTCCATGAAGAGACTGCAGTCAAAGAGCATTGCCAGCATCTGCGTTAGGGTTTCCAGTAGCCTCTTCTTCATCCGTGGGCTCCCATCCATAGTCTTCAGGCTCCCCCCGCAAAATAAGCAATCTGTGCCTTTCCAGAAGTTACTCTCGGACAGTAAGCAAATCAGGTGCTATTTCATCAGTCAATTTAAATCTCATGTCAGGATCTTTTAACAGCTAAATGCTTCTCTAGGAACAGTTCTGTCCCTCATGAAGCCTGCATGGCATGCTTCCAGAAGGTGAAACACTCTAGCTGCTTTGCTTGCAATATAACTTGGCTGCTGTCAAACTCCAGTTATTCTTCTATGTTAACAAATGCCACTTGCAGGAAGATGGAAGCTAATGGTCAATTCACATGTTTGTGAATATTTATATGCATGTATTAAACATGCATGGGATATATATACTCAGCCATTCACCTAAGTATTTATTAACTGTGGTGGAAATTTTACTGTACCAAGAACTAGAAATAGGGAAATGTTCTGTTCTCCCTGAAGGAGATGGGGACGTGAGGACCAATGACATCCCAAGGATCTCAGAATAAATGCCGAAATTCTTACCACGTTTTCTAACACCTGGGACAATCTATTCCCTGCTGACTCTCTTAGCTTTTACCCAGCGTGACGGTAAATTTTATGTGTCAATTTGACCCAGCTAAGCGATGCCCAGGAAGCTGGTTAAATACCACTGGATGTGTCTATGAAGGTATTTCCAAAAGAGATTAGCATTCGACTTGGTAGACAGAGAAAAGATCGTCCTCACCAAAGCAGGTGGGTCTCTTCCAATTCGGTGAGGTCCTGAGTAGAACAAAGAGGCAGAGGAGAGAAAATTAGCTCTGCTTGATCCAAATCAATAACCTTCTCCTCCCCTCGGATATCCATCAGCACTCCTGATTCTCGGACTTTTGGATGAAGACCAGGACTTAATGCCATGGTCCCCAGATTCTCAGACTTTTGGACTTGGATTAAACTACACACCAGGCTTTCCTGGTTCTCCAGCAGGCAGAGGGCAGATCATCAGACTTCCTTGACATCCATATCCATGAACCAATTCCTACAATGAATCTCTTAAATGTTAGATAGATGACGGGTAGTTAGGCATATTAGATAGTTAAATAGATGATTGATAGATAAATAGATAGATGATAGATAGATAGAGAATAGGTAGGTAAGTAGATAGAGATGACAAGATAGATGATTGACAGAGATGACAGAGAGAAATATAGATATATGATAGGTAGGTAGGTATGTAGGTAGGTAGAAATGATAGATTGTAAATAGATGATAGATAGATAGATATAGAGATACCTATATCTATGCTATTGATTGCTTCTCCAAAGAAGTCCAACTACCAATGCACCAAAATTAATTTATTCTTTAAGGCCAAGGCAGATGAGGTCAGCGAAAGGGCTAGGGATAGAGTTAATGTCAAAGCCAAGGTCAGGGTAAGTGCTGGAGTTAGGTAGGGTACAAGGCTTCATAACTTTCTCCTTTTCTTATCATCCCCTGTAGAGTCATTTTAGACTGCCTTTCCCAAAGGCCTCCACCAGCGAGATGACATCATGAAAAACACTTGACTGGCCATTCGCAGCTGATTTTAAACTTAGAAGAAAGTCTTAGACCCAAGGAATGTGGGGAGCCTCTAGGAACTGGAAAAGACCGAGAGTGGATTCTCCCTAGAGCCTCCAGAAGGAATAGAGTCCTGTCAGCACGTTGCTTCTAGCCGCATAAGATCCGTTGACTTCTGACTTCCAGAACTGTAAAACAAATCTGTACGGTTTTCAGAAACTAAGTGTGTGGTAATTTGTTACAGAGGCAACAGGAAACCAGTGCATAGTTTGATAGGTGGATGTGGAATGCCAGCTGTAACAGCAGGTGGAAGTGCCTCCGACAAGGTAACTATACAGAGTGTGGGGGCCGCGGGGAACACAGGGTGCGGGAGAGGAAGGCGGCGCCGCTCTCAGGCTGAGAGCATGGAAGGCCGCAGTTAGAGCTGGTTTTATGAAAGTCACACTCTCCCTTGGCATGCATCCAAGAAGTGGCTCTGCAAGTACTGGCATCTCAAAGCAGCCTTCACATGAGCACAGGAAGGCAACATTCTCTCACTTCAGGGTTTGTTGCTTCCAAACCTAGTAACGCAATTCTGACTATGTCCTCCTTGTACACAACCTGGGAGGTATCACGTAGCCGCCGCAGCAGGAAGAAAAGAGTTAAACTTCTCTCTGGCTAATACAAGTGTCCTCTCTCTCCATAGGGCAGAAATCAATGAAGGTTGCTTTCATCCAAGTAAAAATAAATCTTAATCACCTTTGTAAAGAAGGAGAAGATAAACAGGCAGTGTTCTAAAAATGAACTCCTCTATTTAACAACTGTTAAGTGCTATTTCTTGAACGGTACCAAAGATGACATCACATTCAGGTTACGGGGTGGGCATCATCAGCTGCTGATTAGGGAGCAATTGAAAGTGGGGGAGGAAGGAGAATGAAGATTTATAAATAGATTCTAAAAAGTTTATGGAGCTAGTTCTCTGAATCAGGCACAGAGGAATGAGCAAGCCAGCCACACATTTCCAACCTGGAGGAGTTGATCCAGGTACCCTCACATTCCACTTGGTGTCTCCATCATCAAGTCCTAATCTGGATGGACTGCTCTTAACCCATGAGGCCATATGAAACCATAAAAATCATCAGCCCACAAGCCCTTCCCATCTTTTATCCTGCTGAATCCTTGCAAAAACATTTCCCGAAGTCTGTCTTCAGAACCATAGTTTTAAAGGTTATAGCAAGGATAAGGAAAAATCCATTTAAGAAATTCTGCATGATTATTCTTGGAGGTTCACAATGTTGATGAGCATATTAAAAGTCCTGAGAAGTTCTGTAGTATTTGGCAATGGTTAAAGGCATGAGCTCTGGGAAGATTGCCTGGATTAGCTCCTAGTTCTACAACTGTTTACTTTATGAGTAAATTTGGACTGGTCTCTACCTATTTGAGCCTAGCTTTCCTCATTTGAAAAGCAAAGATAGTAAGAATAGTTTCACAGGGTTATTGGAAGGATTAAATGAAGCAATGCTACTGAAGTACAACGGGCTGCTGTCTGCATTGCAGAAGGTCCAACCATTCTTTTCCAAGCTCATGGAAGTGTCCTATACAATGCAGCAAAGTGTTAAAATATATGTACAGTCAGTCATGCTGAGAAATCATATTCAAATCTCTTTAGATAAGAAACAATTTATGCAATTGTATAAAACTTACACCAGGTTTTAAAATAATCCTCAACGAAAAAAATCAACCTGCTTCCTGTTCCAGGCAAATTCTCAAGCCCCAGTGAATCTCTTTCTTCTCATCTGAAACCTAAAAGACTTTGCTTAGTATTGGGCACATTCTCCCTTATATTAATCATTTATTGCTATCCACAAATTGCCCTAAAACGTTTCAGTTTAAAACAATAAACATTTACTATCTCACATAGTTTCTAAGGTCCAGGAGTTTGGAAACAACTTAGCAAAGGGTTGTGAGTCAGAATCTCTTATGAGATTGTAGTTAAGATGTTGACGAAGGCTTCAGACTGGACTAGGACGAAGGAGCTACTTCCAAAATACTCACCAACATGGCTGGAAATTTCATGCTGACTTTGACTCTTGGAGTCTGTGCCTGAGGAACTCCTACTTAAGTATCTTTCTCCCAGATTGAGTGATCACAGAAATAACAAGATGGCAGTTCTACTGCCTTTTAGAGCTCATCCTAAGAGTCACACTCCATCACTTCTAATATGTCTACTTATCAGTGGTCAGGACTATTCAGTTTGAGAAAGGACTGTGCAAGGAATTTTCTCTCACAAGAAAGATTACATAATGACTATCCATAGATAAGAATCCTAATAAAGCTCAATCTACTCTGGGCCCCAGTGATTTATAACCTTTCCCACATGTAAAATACACCCTCCCCTTCCAAAACCTACACAGTTTAATCCCATAATGTCAGCTAAAGTCCAGGTTATTTTCTTATCAGTGAGATCCAGGTACAGATGAGGCTCTACAGGCCTGGTTCTTAATGCACAGTTCTTTCAGTCTGAGTACCTATGAACTAAAGTGACAGTTAAACATGACTCACTTTTCCGTAGCAGTTCTAAAATCTAATGGGGCACAAATTGCCATTTCCTCAGTTAGGGAAATTCTCTATGACTTTTGCCTTCACCCTCTCATCTCTTAGAGATCTGAGCATCCTCCCCAAAATAGCCCATGTTTTGCAGCTGCATATTTTTCTCAGTCTGTGTCCACCTACAGAAGTTCAAGAATCTAAATGTTCTTTTTCATTTTGCTGCCTTTGTTCCTTGCAGTCCCAGCCAGCAGTGTTTCTGCCAGTACACTTCTCTTAAAAGCTCTGTGGTTCTCCTGTAAAACTAATGGAGGTTCATTCCACTATATGAAAGTCACACTTAGAAATCTCTTCATAATAAGATTTTGTCTATCTTAGGCTTCTGCTGAAACTGCTGAGTGACAACACTCTTAAGCTTCTTACTAGTCCTTTAGATTTACTTAATAGTTCTCCTAGGTACCACTTTAGATCTTTCTTGGGTCTTTATTAAGGATTGTACAACCACACCATAAACTTCATCTTTCAACCATGTTTCCCTGGCAGTACCTCAAATTTGTCTTTGCCTAGGATCTATTCCTTAAATTTAGCATGATTTGTCACCCCAAAAGGTGGAAATTTCTAAAACAAGCTTATCCTGGCTCCTTCTTATTTAACAGATGTTCCTTTAGCTTATCTCTCTTTTACTAAAGGGAGCAACAAGAAATCAGATGGCTTCTTCAACACTTTGCTTGGAAATCTCACCTAGCTCCTTAAATATGCCTTCTTCCACTTTTCACATTACTATAGGCAACAGTGCTGCTAAGTTCCAACATGAATCCTCTTCCTTCTGTTCCAATATCATTTCATTCTCTTGTAAGTCCTCATCAATATTCTCCTCCAAGTCCATCACACTTCTATTAACAGGCTGTTTAAGACACTTTAGGTTTTCAGGAACACTACCCCGAAAGTCCTTCCATCTTTATCAACAAATCGTTTCCAGAGTCATTCCCATTGCCGAGTTATAGACGTATCTATGACCAGGTACCAAAGCTTTTGTTAGCCACTTCGCTACATAATAAAATAATCCAAACTTAACAAATTAAAACAGCATTGAACATTTATTACCTCACGTCGTTTCTGTGAGCCAGGAATTAAGGACACGTTTAGGGGATTCTGACTTGGGATATCTCATGAGGTCTCAATCAAAATGTTGGCTGGGACTACAGTTACCTGAAGGCTTGATTGAGACTGGAGGATTTGATTCTGACACTAAAAGTACTTAGCTTCTTCTTCCTATCTGAGTAATAAAGATTGAGGGCCACAAGTAGGAATGGATAAAGAAATGTATTCTCTGACCAAAGAAGAAGAGAGGATCTCCTGCTCAAGATATCTCTTCAACCCCTTGTCACATGGGGAGTAGGTTATCTGCTTTTTGCAAAGGAAGAAAAAGGAACGGATGGTGTTTAGGTCTCTGACTTCTGCAGACTTCCAGAAAAGGGGGCACAGGGTTCCAGGACATGAGAACCAAACCTAATTTGGTCTGGACCAGCGCTGTCACGGTGCCAGGGGGTGCTGTTTAGTGTGTCCTTCTTTACCTTTTCTCCTCTTCGCCTCCACTTTGTCTGAACAGCTCCCATGGTTCTCCACATGCACAGTGAGAGCCACCATTATTTTCTAATCTAAGGTTGCAAATTCCACAGTCCTTTGTAATTTGTCAGTTATACAGTTCTGGTGGTTGGTGATTCCCAAAAGTAAGTACAACTAAGCCATGTGTTAGCTTTGGTTTAACTACTTGGAAGAAATGGCCACACTCCAGTTGACAATTCCAAGATGTCTTACTCATATGGCTGTCACTTTTTACTGGATGGTGGCAGGTACCTTAGTTCCTGACTATGCAGACATTTCCACAACACAGCAGAAAGTAATCCAAGAGAGCAAGATGGAAGCCATGATGACTCTTTCAACCTAGTGTCAGAAGTCACACTCTATCAGTTTTATGGGATATCACTGATCACACAAATAAACACTAATCATGACATCTATCTTGTGAAAACATCAGAATGTTATTATCAAGAGATAACAATCATTGAGGGTCATCTTGGAATTCAACTACCACAAAAGGGAATACCAAGAATTTGCTGTCTATTTTGGTTGGCTGGCTTCCTGATTCTCTACCTTCCTATCTTAACAAGACCCTTTGTCTTACTGCTACCTGACTTACTGGACACGCAATGGAACAATGAGTATAATGCCTGGCACATAGCAAGCAATCAGTCAATATCAAACACATGAATGAAGGAATGAATCTGTAAACTCCTAAGTAACTTTTATCATAATGAGCATGGGTTTATTAACTCAATGTTTGTGTCCCCACAATTAACCTCCACATGATAGTATTTAGAGGTAGACCTATAGGGAGGTAATTAAGTTTAAACGAGGTCATGAGAGTATCCCTTGATATTCTTATAGAAAGAGAAAGAGACCAGAGCTTTCTCTATGTCATGTGAAAACAAAGCAAGAAACAGTTGTTTGTAAGCCAAGAAGATCCCCTCTAGAGCCCAGCTCCTGGTCTTGAACTTCCAGCACAAGAGCTATGAGAGAGAAATTTCTATGTAGACACGTTCAGTCTATGGTATTTTGTTATGGAAGTCCAAGCTGATGAAGACAATGGACTAACCTAACAACTTCTCTATATTCTTTGTCTCTAATTCCCTCCCTTTGAAAATAAGTACCAAGCAAAGTTACCAGGTATTATCCTAACCAAATAACGAGATTCGTATGTACCTAGGTTATCTGTACTGATAGCTATTATCTTATTGTGCAAAGGCTGAAGGGAAGATGAGCTTCCTGAAGCTTCCACTCCTAGAAGCCCAGAGTATTTCAAGTACAACATGATAGTAGCTCTCTTTCAGATCCCCCATCCCAGCCTCTCAAATGTAGAGTCCCGCATTTGGAAGAGAGAGGACAAAAGTAAAAATAGGCAAACAAACACATTTTTAAAACCACAAGCAGTGGCAACTGTGGTGGAAATGCCCAGCAGGAAGCAGGTCACTTGCCTGGAAATGAGGGACTAATGGACACACCACTAGTCAGAGAATAAAATGAAATCACACCAGTTGGGTTGACAGAACCCAGGGGAATGGCAGTGCCCACAGTACCCGGAGGAGAACAGTAACTGACCAAGCACATGTCAGCTCCTGAGAACTCCCAGAAGTGCCTGGAGGAAGGACGACAGATTCTCAGGAGCATTAACAGGCAGGACAGTTTGACAGATGTTGCTGGTACCATGTCACATCACTTTGGTGAAACCTTCAATGTCACCTCCTGCTTCAATAAACAGTTTCCATACTTGCCAAAGGATATCTACCTCATGCAGGTCCAACTCTTTACCTGAGTACTTCCTCTTGCCACCAGAGCTGGCTCAGCTCACACTGGATGAAAAGAGACAGGCTGGAAAAGCCAGAGGAAGCAGCTGTCAATCAATGAGGCACTGGAATGGGCAGTTGAACCCCCAGCTCCCTCCCACCCAGTGGGAAAATTTTAAGGTGCTTTCTGTGTTATTTCTCACTGGGTCTGAGTTCACTGTCTACACTCATTAACACACTCTTCACTGCCTTCCCTCCTGATCTCAGTATCCCACCAGCTCACTGCACTTCCCGTAGCCACCTCCCAAATAAAGTATGTGTTCCCAGATCCTCAGCTGAGGTCTGCCTCAGGAGCAGAGTTAGAGAGGTACAAGCCACACAAACAACAAAAAACCACATGACCAAAGCCAAACCACTAGGAAGAGACAGCCCCACAGTTCAAACCCAGGCTTTCAGATTCCAGCTACTTCTCCACAAAACTGTGAACTTACCAGCGTGCATTGTGTGTGGACAGTGTGGTGTCAGGTGTCAGACAGTGTGAAAATGGCACTAAAATGATCAGAATCCAAGGCAAGGCTTAACTACCATTCTGTACCTTATGATTGAAACCCATCAGGCCCCATAACCCCAAAACATAAAGCCAATGTGCTCCCAGAACCTGCATCTGGGACCATCACATCCACCATCACCCAGGGGCCTCTAGACGAGGGGCCTAGACTCATGATGTGGTGGGTGGAGCTGAGCCTCTAGAGTCAGGCCCCCAGGTTCAAATCCCAGCTCCAACTTTTATGAGCTGAGACTTTGGGCAAATTATTTCACCTCTCTGAACTTTGTTCTCGTCTATAAAGGAAAGATAATAGAAGTTCCTGCATCATCAGGGTAAAGGAGTTAACATACAGGCTCACAACATAATGTTTAGCACATAATAAGGGATCCATAGAGGTCAGCTCTTCCTGGGTCCTAAGTCTTTGGTTGGACTGGCTTAGTTCAAACAGTGAGCCTTACTCTCAGTGCCTTCTCATGGGGCCCTCTGACCTGAAGCTCTCACATGAGCAGATGTCAGAAACCTCAGCTCAGAACTGGTTATTTCATCTGCATGAAGCTCAACATCTGGTGTGGATGTTTTCCCCAAAATCATCTCCTCTCCCAGATGCTGCTGTGGCCTCCTGTGGTCCCTCAACAGCAGTGAGACTCAAAAGGTATGTGGGGCTTATGGACCTGGGGGCCTTCAGCTTTCCTCCATATGTCAGGACAGCCTAGGACTCCCCAAGCAGCCTGCAGATGCTCCACCCCTGGGCAGCCATGGGGGAAGTTGGCCTCTCCCTGCCCCAGCACGCAGCAGTTGGGCCATCTGTTCACACCAGGGAACAGAGCAGTTCATCTGCGGGGCAACCTCATCAGTGCTCCAGCTAATCCATTCATTCTACCTGCAAGTAGCAAGCACCTACTAAGTGCCAGATCCTGAAGGAGGAGCTAGGAATATGTTTTGCCCTTGAAAAAGCTCCCAGTTTGGTGGGGAAGACAGGTTTTCTAAAAACAAAGAAGAAATTATGTGCTAGTGTAATTAATACCAGAAGTGGGGTAAGCTTAGGTTTTTGGAAGTGAGATGAGGAAACACCCAGCCAGACTCAAGGAAGCAAAGAAAAGAAGAAGGTAGGTTTTGAGATAAAAGATGAAAGACATATCCCAGTGGAGTAGCATTTGGATCCACCACCTCTGGCTGAGCACAGTCCACATACATCCCAAGATTTGTGTGCCAGGGTGGGGAGGGAGCAATCAAGATGAACTCAAAAAAAATCTTTAAAAATGTCTCTTCCTCTTCTCTCTTCCTTCCTGCTTGCCTACTCATCTTTAAGCCTGCCTGTATCTTTTCTTAAAAAAACTATTTAGAAGAGATGATAGATAAAAATACATGATCAGATGGAGAAGACCATGAAATGACAGAAAGCACAACATAAGCAAATGTGTTAAAGTACTATGTACTGATCTCAGAACCATGTAAAGACCAGTCACTGGCTCTTCTGCCTCGTGCTACTCCCATTCCAAGATCTGCCACACTCAGTCACATGAGGGAGCCACCATGTTTCTAGGAGTTCAGGTTTCTCTGGGTTTGGGTCACCTGACACAGAAGGGTCCAGGGATCCCCACCTGGATATTTTAACTTGAGACCAAAGGGTGGCTGGAATGAGGAACTCAAGAATAGTCACATATCAGGGTTCCAGCAACAAAATGTAATGACTCTCAAGCACAAAGCTCCTTCCACGAGGAGATGGAACTGTGGCCCTGCCCCTTGAACTTGGATGGATCTTTAGTACTATCTTGATGCACAGACCTTGGCAGAAGTGCTCTTCTAGGTTCTATTAGAAAAGACAATGCACTTCCTGCCCATTTCTGTTGGAACAACATTCCTTGGAGTCTTGAGTTGCCATGTTAGAATTCTGGTTACCCACAGGCTCTCATATGAAAGAAAACATATAGGAAGATCAGAGCAGTAGAGAGAAAAGTTGTAGGAGTCCCAGCTGTTGCAGCCTCCAGCCAGGAAGCAGATATAGTGGACCAATACCAACACCACATTGTAGAAAGCCTACATGGATTGGAAATATATAATAGTGTGACCATATTTCGAAAATATAATCTGCCACAGGATAGGTCAGTAAAAATGGCTCAAGAAAGTGACATTTGAGCTAGGAACTCAACTAGTGATAGATGAAGGGAAGGACGGAGGCCCAGGACAAGTCATTGAGGGACAGTAGAACACAGCACAGTGTTTTCTGTTGTGTTAATTTATATCCCATCCATCTCCACAAATAATTTGAACCAATATAGGGTAATAGCAGTAGAATGAGAAAATACTAAGAGAAAGAATGCACAGCACTCGGCATCTTATAAGGGAAGGAGAATGAGCAGAGAGTAAGATGATTTCCAAGTTTGTGGTGTGAGTACCTGAAGAAGTTAGTGGTACTTCACCAATATGTAAGAGAAGGAATCAAGTCAGGTGATAAAGATGATTACTTGAAATTGTATAGGAAGAGACTGAAATATTTGTGGGGTATTTGCAGTGGGAGTGGGGGAGAGATCATTCATTTATCCATTTAAGACACTAATTTATTACATACTTTATTCCAGGTTCTGGAAAGATATTGGTAAGAAAATGGGTATAGTACCTTGTCCTCATGAAATTTACAGTAAGTAAAGTCAATAGAAATTAACCGAACATATAAATGTATAATTGTAAACTGTTACATAATTTTTGAAGGAATATCAGAAGCTATGACAGCCCAATAAGAGAAAATATGATAGAATCTGAGAATTTATCAGTTACTGTGCTAAATTCCAAATTTAGCAGTATAAAGCAGCTATTACCACTTGTTATCTCTCATGATTTCTATAAGCAAGGAATTCCAAAGGAGAATAGCGGGAGCAACTTATCTCTGCTCTATGATAGCTGGTGCCTCGTCTGGAAGGCTCAAAATGGACTGGAATCTTCAGAAAGTCCAATCACTTACTTTTTTGATGAGCAGTGTTTATTTCAGCGAAGGGTCTAACTCTCTCTTCAACTGGTCTCTCTGAATGGGCTAGTTGTGTTTCCTCACAAAATGGTGACTGAATAATATGGACAAGTCGATGGAGTGGCAGCCTACCTACTATCAGCAATCTCCTATTAACAGTCTACTGATATTACCTCATATTGGTTCAGGCAGGCACTCATCATTTCTTCACTGCAATACATCAGTAGAATATTGACCAATTCACTTACCTCCAGCCTATCATCCAAGTTCGCAGATTGACCTTTCCACAATGTATGCATGAGTGTGTCACTCTTTGGATGAAAATTATTCACTGGCTCCATTCTACCTTTATAATAATGTCCAGAATTCTCTGTAGTCTACTCGAATAATTTGTGGAGATCGATGGGATATAAATTAAACACAACAGAAAGTCACATAGTATCATTTCTGACACATTCTACTGAATAAATAGAATTAAGAGAGGTCTGCCCAAATTCAAGTCCTAGACGAGAGAAAACTCATCTCTTGATGGAGAAATATCAACACTACATTGTGAAAGGAGTACATGGATGGGAAATACATATTAGTGTGAATATCTTTGGAAAACATATATCTGCCACAAGATAGGTCAAGAATTGGCTCAAGAAAGTGACATTTGAATTGAAAGCTCAATGATAAACATGAATCAACCTGTGATGTCTTGAAGAAGAAAGATTAGGGATAGTATTCCTTGTAGAGAAATAGCATGTACAGAGTCCCTGAAGTATGAAAGAAATCAAGAAGGCCAGAGAAGTTGGAATAGGTTGGAAATATAAATCTGGATCTCAAGTGAAAGGTCAGTGCTAGAAACAAGAATGAAAAAGCCTACTGTGGATGGCAGTGGAGGGGGACTACAAACATGGGAGAGTGAGCAAAGAGAGAAAAGAACAAGTCTCACAGAAACCTGAGTTTTCTTGGACTTAATGCTTCTGCCAACTCCCTTCTTCTAAAATAAGATCAAGCTCAGAACTTGTCTTTTCTCAGTCAACAGAATCTGGTGATCTGTCTTTGTTATTTGATTGCCTGGCTATAATATCCAGGCTCCAAGTGGCCCCTAAAGAGCCTTTTCTCTTTGTACTCACACCTTTGTGCAGTTCCTTCCTACAATGAATCCAGCTGACCTCTGTGATCAAGAGAATAATACAGAAGTGACAGTGACTTCCAAGAGTAATTCATAATAGACATTGAAGACTCTTCCTTGAATTGCTCACTCTGGGAAGATCAATCATCATGCCAGGAGGTATCAAGCAGTCCTCTGGACAGGCCTGTGTGGTGAAGAACTGAGACCACTGGCAAATACTCCGCACCAACTTGCCAGCCACGTCGATTAACCACCCTAGAAAGGAGACACCGCTCGTCACACCTTTAGAGTATTCTAGGTCCCTAGACTATAAGACCAGCTAAGATGTCAGACAACATGGAAAATAGACATGTGTCCTGTCTGAATTAATGATTAACAACATTCATGCAAGAAAATGAATGATTATTGTTGTTTTGAGTCACTGAGGTGAAGAGGGAATTTGTCACAAAGATTAGGTAGCTACCGTACTAGTCCTGATCCTGTGATTATCCTCCTTTACCTCACATTTTCCCTTGGAGAGTCTCCAAGCTAGAAGAGATCACTCAAACCTTGGATCCATGGAGGACTTTCCAAGTTGGTAAAATTCATCTCCATCTGTGCACCTGAAGGGACAGAGAATATACTACCTCCCAAGGCAGCTCACTGCATTTATGGCCGGATCCTCAGTAACTTAAAGTCACAGGAGAGTCTTCTAGTCCCCACTTTACTTCCCGTTCCCTTTCCCAGGAGCTGTCCCTGACCCAGTGCTGAAACCAGACCCTTCATCCCTTCCAAACAAAAGATCAAATTACAATTGCAAGAGGCAGGCTCGACTTGGAAACATCAGCAAGAAAGTTCCATTTCCCTGTATCTCTAAATGAAAAAAGACTTCTTGTCAGTATGGAGCAATTAGCTGTGGGAGATGATGACGGGGCAGCGAGAGAGAAGCTATGAGGGGCAGAGCGGCAGCGGAAGCCCCAACTCAGACAGACACGCCGCAGATGGCACGACAAGATAACGCCTTTCACGTTTCAGAAATCACATTGTCAACAATGTTTCCAGACTCTGAAATTAGCTGAAGTCATCAGCAGTGCCTGGCAGCAAGCAGCAGGCGCCTTGGTGGGGGCCCTCAATTGATGTTGTGCATTGGTACAAAGAGAAACTGACAAGGTTCACAGAAAAGGTTGTGGGTCAGCTGTCTCCTGAGACTTCAAGAAGGGTAAGCTTCAGGCATGTTGAAGCATTCACTTGGGGTCAACATTCAGAAGTCCCAATCTTCTGTCTTCCATCACAGTGGTAAAGAATTAACTCTGCATCTCAGAATGTGACCTCCTCCTCCATGCCTTGTGAATTGATATTCCTCTTTAGAGGGTTACAGAAGACAAAAGTGATGAATTGGATCACCTATGTCTTAAGTAAGAATTACATCATTCTTAATAGAATCATCCTTGTTAAAAGATTTTAAAGGCTCTCTTTGCTGAAGACAAGGACCCAGCAGAGGGAGCCTATACTAACTTTCCATTATACTTGGCCTGCCTCTGGCATCCTTCACCCTTAGAAGAGCCAGGAAACAGAATCGGAGACTGGCCCCCAAGATGCTCATGGCTCCAGACAGTTGGAATCATTTGAGGACAGGAGAGACTGGGAGTTAGCTGCCGTTGCAGCCCTGGTTAGTGCCATCAGCTGGCAATCGGACATTAAGATGACATGTCTCACCGAGGAGTAGCCTGGGTGAAAATACACTCTCGTCCCTTCTGCAGAAATAACCTCTGATGTTTGCTCTGGATAAAATCAGGGTTGTTTCCCTAACTTCAGAGTCCTACCTTTCTACAGCAAAGGAAAGAAGTAAATGATCCGCCTCACCCCACCCTGGGAATTCCAGTGGACTGAGAAACTTGAATATGTGCCTGTGGGTGGAATTGGAAGCAAAGCTTGCAGAGGGTAGCAGTGGAATTAGGGGATGGAAAGCCCTCTGATGGGAGAGCAAAAGAGATCACTGAGACTCAACTTGAGATTTCCAACCAAATCTACCCACCCTGCCATGAATTAGAGTCCCAGGAGAGTCTGAGACCTTTGCCTTCCTGTTAATGCCTGGAAAATTGGGGTGGGGGGCACCTTTGCCAGGGAAGGACACTCAGTAGTTGGTGGACAGCTCTGGACAGAGGAGGAAACTCCCCAGAAGTGGGTGAGAAGGAAAGGAGAAGTTGCGGGGTGGGGGGAGTTTGACTAAAGAAAGTGCTAGAAGCAGTCTAGGGTCTTTATAAAGTCAATCAGCTGGGACCTATGGTGGGACCAGCTCCAGGCATTGACAAAAGGTGAAAAGAACAAAATTCAGAAGATAGTCCTGCCTCTGGGGAATGTGACCTTCAGAACCTAGAGAGAAAGTCTCTTTTATCCTCAGTCCATGGTAGACTATAAGAGGAGGGGGTTGTTGCTGAGGTGTCTCCCTCTGCACAGCTTCTTCTGCAGTCAATAGCAACCAAATCCGTTTCTGCTAATGAGTCAAAGATGGACGGGGAAACCAGCCTTGATTGCCGGTCTGTAAGTCAGGTCTTTTGCATCTGTCATCTCAGGTTATGCTGTCAAATGACTCGTGGCCAAAGGGCAATTAAAACAAGCATCTGAGTGGAATTACAGTTGTCTTGCCCTGGTAGAAAACCTGCTCTCATTGTCCCAACCATCACCAAAGTCAGCTGGTCATGCCTTAAAGGGCTCCTATCAGTCATAAAAGGGACTAAGCTTTGCCCCTGATGACAGACCTAGGTCAGGCCAAGCAATCTGAAAAAGCAGTCAGAAAAATTAAGCAAGAACTAACAAAGAAACCAGAAGAGCTTGGCTGTCTGAAAATCCTAGGGGACTTAAGGCCTTGACTGGCCTTTCTCTAAGCCAGTGGTTCTCAGAGTGCAGCTGAACCAGTAGCTCTAACATCACCTTGGAGCTTGTTAAAGATGCAAATGCTTGGCCCCCACCCTGGACCTACTGAATCCGAAATTCTGAGGGCAGGTTCAGAAGCCGTGTTTTCACAAGCCCTGACTCATGGGCATATGTGAGAACTGTCTTCTAAGTCTGAGAGTTCAAGTTAATCCCATCTAGATCTTGCAGAAAGTTCTGCATCAAGAACTTCCAGAACCTTGGGATTGCCAGCAGGCCTTTCCCACAGACCCTTCCAGGCAAATTCACACCCGCAGCCCTGTCCAGCCCCCGAGGCTCATCACAGCTAGGACACTGTGGGGTCCAGGAACACTTCAGTCTGGAACTATAGGAAGATGCTGAGGAGAGGTGTGTCATGGGCGGGTGGGGAGGGGCTTGGGGGGGCTTCTTGCTCCTGGGAGCTGATGGTGGGAAAACACAGTCTGTTCCAGCGGTGTCCCTTCCTCTGGGAGTCCCCGCATCCGAGCCTCCAGGAGTAAAGGAATCAGTCAGGCAAGGACCTGCTTTGTCCCCCCAACCCCACCCCAGCCCTGCAAGACACAGACAGGCAGGTCCCACCCAGCGGCTTTAGGCCTGTCACACCTGAGGGGGCCCAGAGGTGCCAGTTAGGCAGGTGGGCCTGAATGGCAGTGCCACTGACGGCTGATGGATCGCTTTCCAATGAGGGCGCTGTTCAGGCAGCCAGCTGTGCGGGCGAGGCACCGGATCAGCATGGCTGCACCGCGCCCACCCCTCCCACACCTGGCGGAACAGGAACAGCACGCTGCGAGCAGCAATTAATCTGTGCCGGAGACAGGGCAAGACGGGACAGGACGAGCGAGCTGATGCGTCCCGCCTGCCTTCGCTGAAGGGTCTGCCTACCTGGCAGACAGTCTGCCAGCATCAGAGGCCCAGGCTGGTGGCCCGCAGCCCCAAGGGGAGGAAACCCCAGGGAGGGTTTGCAGCCAGGATTCCAGCTCTGGCGCTGGCAAACCGGGCCTTATGCAAGCGTTGTCGCTTCTTTGGGCTTCGTTTTCCACACTGGGAAGTACTGGGAATTATGATGAAATAACTTGAGACAGCGGCAGACATGCCACAGAGCGATTTCTGGCCCCTGTCTTTAGCTGACCACTAGACCCGGGGGTTCTCTCAGGGGATCCCAGCAAACATCACTGAGCAGGCACAGAGCACCAATGCCAGGCCATTGAGGTCCCCCAAAGAAGGAGAAGCAAATGTCTTTCCATGAATCATCTGATCTGGACCCAAAAGAATAAAACCCCACAGGGTCCTGTGTCCAGCTGGTCTCCTACCCCAACTCGTCCCTGTCCAGTCCACAAGCTCCAGAACCCCAAAAGGTGACCTTTAAAACAGATATCCGATCACATCCCTGTCCTATTTTTAAAGCCCCAGGTGGCTCCTTACTGCTGACAAAGCGAAGTAAAAACTCCTCAGCATGGCATTCAGTGTCAGCTCCAAATTCGCTGAATCTCACCCTTCACCATGAAGGCCCTCTTCCAGTCACCCAGAAAAGCGTGCCACTCCCAGAACACATGAGGAGTTGCAAGACCAGTCCTTAAACATTCTGCCCGCCTCCCTGGAAAGCCCACCTGTGCTTGTCTCCCTCTAAAGCAATGAGCCTCTTGGGGCAACTTGAAGCTCTCTGCTGATACCTCCTGTTCCAGGCCTGGGTTCTCACCATGACAGGTGTCTGTCAAGGGCTCAGTCTATAGCAGCTATTTGATTGTGGGTCTCTCCATCTGAGCTGTGAGCCCCTCCAGCCCAGGGACCACATCTGATTCCTCTCCAGATCTCTGGCTCCTGCAGATGATAGGTGCTCTATAAATGTTTCAGTGATGTAGCCCAGCATTCATCACACCCATATAGTCATGTCAACTACACCATGTACTGATGATGCAGGAAACCACAATGAAGCAGAAATAAACCAAGGTCCTGACCACAGCTGATCATCTCCATCCCCGAACTAGTTCTTCCCAAGACTCACAAAGACTTGAGATTAGAAGACAGTCTGTTGACCCCTTTTCCCCCACGCTGGGTTAGTTATGGTCCAAAGCCGATTCAATTTCTTTCTGTGCCCAAACCTACAGACTGCTTGGAACAATAAAACCCATACTGAGGTTAACTCAGTACTTCAATGCATCCTGAGGGTGCTCAGAGCTTAATCAGCCTCTCGAGAGACTTAGACCAATAGGTGCACTACTTCCATGACCAGCGCCTCTTCTGATCCACGTGCTTCCAGGGTGCACTGGGAAATTTGGAGAATCAAAGAGCCTCAAGAACTGAAGGAGATTATATCATGTTACAACTAGTCTACCTACCTACTCAGTGTTTAACTCTATGGCCTATGGCCTTCCTCGCCAACCTTCTAGTGACATGGGACTCACCATCTCCAAGAACATCTTTATTCCATCTTTAGCCTCTTGGATGTCTCCAAATTGTACGTTGTTCTAGAGAACAATGGTTCTAAACCCTCAGGCTCCCATAAAACATCCTTCCTAAACCCTCCAAAAGGGTTGAGGGAATTGAAGAGGCTTATGCTTCACCTGGATATCTCTGGGTCTGAAACTCCTTTCCACTGAACTCTCATTCTCCCCTGCATCTCACTCTTGGGAAAGTCCTGCTAACCCTGCCTAAGAGTGAATTGGTGTGGGAGGTCCACAGCATCCATTTATATGAATCATGAGTCAACTGAATCCCAAATCACTACAGACCCGCTCTGCTAAGCCAGAGCTCCCCCACCCTTCATTTGGAGCGCTGCTTCCACATCTCAGTGCAGGACACCAATTACTCCTCTGCTGATTTAGCTTTTAAGATATGGCCCCATACAGGTGATCAAGAACTTTTTAGATGCTAATTCCTTTAGTTAGCCTTTGCATACCTTTTCTGTTTCACCTTTATTTTATCTGTGAATTGCATCCATGGATTTGTCTATCCACCCAAATTATTCACTGAAAATTCTAAATAAGATCATGACTGAGAGAGAGTTCTTAGGACCTCCAATAAAGACTTCCCTGCAGGATGCCATCAACCCATTAGCCTGCCCTCAATAAATAAGCAGGTTATTACTCTACTGGGACCCTCTAAAATTCAGTCCATATTCTCAGTCTTCTCTCTAAAGATCTCTGAAGACTCTTTTACAGCTTCCACTGAAACCCAGATCAACAGTCTGCCTCAGGAACCAGGCATTATTAGAGGTTTCTAGGTTATCGCCCAACACCCACTTGGTTGGGGAGGCAGCATGTCCAAGTACTAACAACATTTCCCAGTTCCTTCATGTGGCTATGTGATATATTCTGGCCAATGAAATCAACGCAGAAATTATTTGACAGGCCTTCTGAAAAGTCACCTAAAAGAGATGACTCAGGTCCTTTGTCATTTGCCCTTTCTGTCTGAAACGCTGATGTGATGCTTCAGGAAGAGTAGTCATCTTAGAACCATCAGGGAAAAGCCAAGACAATGACAAGCTTGCCTAAGGTGAGAAATCACCTCAACCAAAAGTTGAATTTTATATCTCAAGGGATGCCCAGAATCTTGGTCAGGTAGTATTTCCAGGTGTTCCTGTGAGGTTGATGTTTTGGGGATGAAATCAACACTTGGCTTGCCCTCCCTGGTGCGGTGGGACTCATCCAATCACTTGGAAGTCTAAACAGGACAAAAGCGCTGACCCGCCACACCATAAGAGAGGACTCCTCCTGTCTAATTGCCTTCCAGCTGGGATGCTGGACTTTCCTGACTATGCATCTGAACTATATCTTGAATCTGCTGGTCTTCAGTGTGGAGCAACGCCATCAGCGCTCTGGGGTCTCCAGCTTGCTGTTTCTCCCTGCGGCTCTGAGGACTTGTCAGCCTCCACAATCACATGAGTCCATTCTTTAAAATAAACTAGTAAGTCAATAAAGATGTAGAATCTGCCTCAGAAAACTGACTAATAGATTTCTAAAGGGTAAAATGAGGAATGAGAGAAGTCAGGGAGAGTCTGCAGAGAGCAATGCAGGCCTGAGAAGGAGATCCTGAGAAGGGGAAGGGGAAGGAAGGAGGGTTGGGATGAAAGGTCTCGGACTGCAGTGTTGTTCAGTTTCAAGGATGATGGGGAGTCCTTGAGCCAAAGTTGCTTGGGGGTGGAGACCTGCATAAGGCAGGGATGGATTTGCATTAGAACCCCTGCCAAAGACAGTCATTGTAGGAGGAGACAGTAGGAAGAGCAGCCCCAGCACAAAAACGGTGTTCTCAGTCTCAGCTGTTCTCAGTCAGTTCTGCCACCACCACAGACATCGGGTGATGTGTTTTCATGGTCATCACAGAAGCTTTTTATATGTCTGGAGGGTTTCCCTTTCGCCCTTCTCCCCACTTTCACCCTTCTGCCCACTCCCCACATACCTTTGTCTGTCGCTTTGGGGTCTGTTCACAGAGTTCTAGGCATCACCGAAATTCCTTTTCAACATCCTGTTTTAAGCCATTTCTAGACTCAAGAAAATCATTCGTTGTTGCTGCTTTCATAATTTAGCAAGAAATAATAAAAATAAACCCAATGTTTATTTTAATAAGTTAGAATAGATAAAAGGAAAGCGTAATTCATAAACATAAAAGTCAAAAACAGTGAATTAGCAGAAAGAGGAAACATTAGTAGAATTTTTTAATCCAACTGCAGGTTCTTAAAGATAACAATCAAATAGACAAACCATTAGCTAGTCTCATTTTAATCTTATTTATTTAAATGTCAAATAATCCCCAAACAAAACACAAATACTCTGAAAAAGAGTAATGAGGAAGGGGATATAACCACAGATAAAAAAGAGATGTCACTGTGTGACTTAGGCAGCAGCGTTGCCTGGGGAAGTCTCTCCAAGGAGGTAACATTTGACCAAAGATTTGAGTGGTAAGAAGGCAATCTTGCAAAGACCTTGGGTACGATCCTTCCAAGTGCAAACAAATCTATGTATTTGAGGAGAAGAAAGACGGCCACTTCAGGATAATGAAACTGAGGTGCCTGATTCTTGCTTAAGATCATCCCATTGGTAAGTGATGAGGTCGAATTTAAGTCAAGAAGCTTTAACTCAAAAGTCAACTGCAGACTTGTCACCACCACACTCAGTGGTTTCTCTCACCATCCTCCACATGTATTTTGAAAATTAGCTGTGACATTGGCCAGTTCTTATCAGCTGTCATCACTGTCCCTTCCCAAGTGAACAATGGACCTCCAGAAGAACCTCCAAATCACTTTTAGAGAACAAAAGACCAAGAAGAGTTGTCCCCTGACCTGCCCAAGTCCCAAGGGAGGAGAACAAGCAGTCGCCATTGGCTCTTCTGGAATATCTTCATACTACTCGTGTGCTTGCAAAGCCAGAGAGTGGTGTCCCCTAGAATTTTTCACCATGGCAGTCCTGCACTTGTGCCAGAAGCAAGACACAAACAGGAAACCTTCAAGGTGCAGAAGGTTGTCATTCAAGTGACCTCCTGCTCACTTCCACTCCATCTCTCAACTGTATCTATTAAACCTGTGTTACTCAGACCCCAATCAGCTCAGTCCCCTCTATTCTGGGAAGAGTGTCCCAGTGTCTCAGAGCAACACAGCCAGGTCTACGTGCTGGCTCAGCAGTTCCTCTATCCAGGTGGCTTTTTCTGGCCATGAGCTCACAAGGACTGTGCGTGTCCCTCAGGGTGACAGCTCTTTTATCACTGGATGTCACAGCAAAAGCTAGGGAAGGAGGCAGGTGATAAGACCGTAAAGTCATGCTTCCAGAAATGCCAACCAGCCTTCTCTGACACCACACCTGCCCTCCCCAGCTCCAGTGCCAACTTCCCCAGTGCTTTATTATAATGAGCAACAAGCTCATTAATAACCCCTCCTCCCTTTCTGAGGCCTAGTCACATAGGGAACCGGCAGGTGCAGGGGGCTCACAATTAGTCCTTTATAATGCATGGTTGGCAATAAACCCACTCTGAAGCTGGAACAACAAGGACCTGGCTCCATGTAGTATCTGCAGCCACTGGAGTAATTAATGGCATGGCCACAGGACAGAAAAAGTGAGTGTTAACTCTTGTGAAGATACTGATGCCAGAAAGTTTAAAAATCTTGAAACTTCAAGAAGGGGGAACGCTGCACATGTACTGCAAGAAAATAACCAACTTCTCGTGTCAGTCATCCTGCCTGTGTCTCTGGTGTTTCTCTTGGGTAAAGCACATCCTCATCATCACCCCCATGAAGACACCCCAGATCTTTGTGCTCTGCCCTGTGCTCTCCTGTGCTCCCAACTGGTCCTGGGATACTCTGTTAGCATCAGTTCAGACTAATATCATCTGAATGTGGGACAAGGACCTTTCTCAGAAAAGGGCAGTCTCGAGTTCAACAGAGAATCATGAGGTCAAGGATAGTCATTATCAGGAAAATAGAAGTTCTCAGACTACAGCTGAGCAGAGGGGATTCTCCAGTATTTACATAATGATTTATATAAACTAGTATGTAAATCATAAATTCATCATGAATTCAGTCTCCACTGTTTTAGTCTGTTGTAAAGGACCTCCACTGGAACAATTAAAGTTTGTACTTACTAAAATTACGCTCAGATTCATGTTATTAATACTTAGTTGTCCACGATCTTTGAGAGCACAGCAATTAATCTACTGAAGATGGCGGCCCACGTAAAAACAGGTGGCAGAGTCACCATGTGCTTCTAAGGAAGCTGCTGCTGGCAGACAATTAAAGAGCAAAGAATGAGAAAACAGTTGGCCAAAGAATATAGCATAAAAAACATGGAGTAGGCTCTGACCATGAAGCCTAGACTGGGCATGGAGGAAAGTAGATCCAGGAAGAGCTGATAGACTTCTAAGGACATGAGCATAAATAACTACTGGGGACAGAGTAAAGGCAAAAATGCCAGTCAATCAAAGCAAGGGAGAGGAAGAGAAAGGAGGGCAGAGAAGGAACTCTTGGAACCTGAGACTTCAGAGGCCACAAGCTCAGAGACAGTGACTGGATCCATACTATGGTCATGAGTTTGAGTAACAGTCAGCAAGGCTGTCACAGCTCTGGGGACATCGTTCACACCGCATCAATTAAGTTGTGCAATATGGTGCCCCTGGTGACTGTATAAGAGCAAATGACGTCAGTGGAGACACGGGCAACCAAGGAACTATGAGGCCAGGACACTGGATGGGTGGCCCCATGAGCACTCAGAATACCCTAGATGGTGATGGATACAGTACAAAAAAGTTAGGACCTTGGCCCTAAACAAAACTGACCTCAAATCCAGTTCTCCCTACTGCTTATAATATGTCCTTGTGCTAAATGTCTTACGTCCTCTGGGTTTCCGATGCCTCATAATTAAAATGGAATCAAGAGTACTTAACTTCGGGGGAGTAATGAGAAATCCTTAAAGATATCTACAGTAGAGGCCTGTTCTTCAACTTGTTTGCTGTGAGGTGGGTTCTCCCTTCTTTCCCTGCTTTGCTCTGTCACGTAAAGATTGCTGATCTCCGGTTCAGCTTCAAGGTCCGTTCATTTCCTGTAGGACTGGGCCAATGGAAGGCTCTGGAAGGAGAATAGAAGGTAAGAAAAAGAAAAAATCTGGGTAATTTTCCACCACCTCTTCCCCCCTCATCAGGCAGCATCTCCTGCAAAATGTAACTCTCCTCCGTACTTAGCTCCTGTGGCCCAACACACTGAAAGTTCCAACCTCTACCCCTAGACTCCGAAAGCCCACCTCCTTCCTTTCTCTCTCCAGCCCTGGGAATCGCTGTGACTGTCTGCTATTGCACAAAATCCCCATTGCCTCACTCTTTCCAGCTTGGCTTTTCACTTTTTCTATCACCTGTGTAATCAACTCCTTAAATAAATTCCTTTTATTTTAAATATTTAGAGTGGTTTCTGTTTTAATTCTTGGAGCTGTGACAAGTGCCTCGTGTCATATCTGGCACAGGGGGAGCAATTAAATAGTTTGTACTTATTAAAAGTATGCTCAGATTCGTGTTATTAATGCTTAGTTGCCCACGATCTTTGCGAGCACGGCAATTAATCTACCGAAGATGGCGGCCCACATAGAAGCAAGTGGCAGAGTCACCATGTGCTTCTAAGGACGCTGGTACTGGTAGACAATTAAAGAGCATATTATTACTCAGCCTTCTGAATCTCATCATTGAAACAGTGACCGAACGATCTGACTTTATCTCCCCGCTGCCTGACACAGGGACTGGCACAGAGCAATTCCTCAAAATAATGGCTATTGAAATCTTTCCAATTATGTAGCAGTTATTTATAAGCCGGTAGACTGCTGAGTTCAGGCTGCAGAAGTCCTGTGATTTTAGAAGTATTAATATATATGAATATGTATATATATATACATATACATATATATTAAAGAAATAAATAGGAATATTATCAGCAAGTCCAGGATTAGGGCACAATCAATGACACTCTCCTCTCAGGAAAACGTAAAGATATGCCAGGAAAACTCAGCCCTCAAGACAAATGAGATTATAATACAGTAATTGCTAAATCATAATTTATGTAAAAATATATGATGAACAAAATATCAAATTTTGAGTAGAGACAGGATGAGTATTACTGATTTTTTCCTTTTGCCTCGACTCCCATACAACACAGTAGAACACCTATGATAACTGCTGATTCCTGTCGTTTGTCTATTGTTGCTTCAAGAACCTTAATCTGGAGTTAGGATCCAAGACTCCAGCACCAGTCACACTCCTCCACAAAACACATGGCTGTACTAGCTGTGGGCCCTAGAATGGGAGCTCTCAGCCTTGTTTCCTGCTGTAACTTCAGCACCCAAAACTATGCCTGACGGATACTAGGTGCAAATACACACATGTCTAATGAATGAATGAATTCCTCTACTCTGCATCCTAGAGAGTCCCTCAGGGTCACCAAGAAGCTATTCTAACAAAGCAAAGTTTAAAAAAAAATCCAAACTCACTAGGAATCAAAGAAATGCACCCTGAAACAATGAAGTGCAATTTTTCACTGCTAGAATTAGCAGAGATTTAAGAGACTGACAATCCCCAGTATTGACAAGGAAATCAGGAAGAGGGCATACTTTATGCATTACTGCTAGGACTGCAAATTAAAATACAGTGGTTCTGGAAAGTAACTTGGCAATAGGTAACAAAAGCCCTTGAAAAATACATTTCTTTTGACGGAGAAACCCTGTTTTGAAGAATTTATTCTAAGGAAATAATTAAGCAAGTGAAGAAGATAGATCCTCCAAGGTGTACTGTTTACAAGAGTGAGAGTTTTCAGACAGCCTAGATCCAGAAGTACTGAACTCACACTTGTTAAGAAATATTAAATAAATAAAGGTAGTATATAGTGGAATACTATGTAGCCATTTAAAATAATGATGCAGTTTTGCATTTATAACAAAGGGCTATTCATGATGTATTAAATGGGATGAAAGACTACAAAATAAAATGTACACAGAATAATCACCATTTCAGAAGCATGTATGGAGAAATCTGAAAGGTTGAATACTCATGGTGGTTATCTTGAAGTAGCAGAATTACATGATTTTTTAGATCCATTTTAGGTGCACAGCAAAGTTGAGAGGAAGGTGCAGAGATCTCCTATAGACCCTTTACCCTCCAGACTTGCCTAGTCTCCCTTCATATCAACATCCCCGCCAGAGTGGAATTTCAATTACCATCGGTGAACACACATTGACACATCATCATCCCAAGTTCAAAGCTTACATTAGCATTCCTTCTTGGTGCTGTGCCATCTATGAGTTTGGATGGATAATGACTTATATCCATCATTACCATATAAGGAGCATTTTTACTTCCCCAGAAAGTCCTCTGTGCTCCACCTATTCATCCCTCCACCCCCTGCCTCTGGAACCACTGAATTTTTTACTGTCTCCATAGTTTCACCTTTTCCAGTATGTCATATGTTTGGGCTCATATCATTAGAATCAAAATTCTAAAACTTATAGAAGAGAACATAGGAGAATACCTAGATGACTCTGGGCATGATGAAGACTGATCAAGTACAGCACCAAAGGCACATGACCCATGAAAGAAGAACTGATAAGTTGAGCTTCATAAAAATGTGAAAATTCTGCTCTGAAAAAGGCAATGTCAAGATGAGATGACAAGTTATATTGTAGGAGAAGGAGAAAGTTATGATGCATGCATAAAGGACCGTATTTCAAAAAACACAAAGAACTCTGAAATCTCAGCAGTAAAAAAAAAAAACATTAAAATGGATCAAGAACTTAACAGAAACCTTATATGTCATCAGGGAAATGCAAATTAAAACAACAGTGAATACCTTTACATACCTATTAAAATGGCCAAGACCCAGAACACTGCTGGTGAGGATAGAAGCAGCCGGAACTCTCAGGCGCTGCTGGTGGGAAAGCAAAATGGCAGTCACTCTGGAAGAGAGTTTGGGGATTTCTGCTATCTACCTATACTCTTGTCATACAAGCCAGCAATCACTGGTATTAACGCAAAAGATTTTAGAATTCTGTCCACATTTAAATGCTTTCATAAGCAGTTGTGTTCACAGCTACTTTATTCATTTGGAAGCAATCAAGTAAACTGTGGTACACCCAGACAGTGAAATACCAGTCACTGCTGAAAGGAAATGGACTGTCAAGTCATCAAAAGACATGAAGGAAACTTAAGGGCATCTTCCTAAGTGAAAGAAGTCACTCTTAAGAATCTCCATACCATTCATTTCCACTATATGACATTTCGATTTTAATTGTTAACTCTTGATTTCTCTGAATTCTCTAAACTGCACACACTCATCATCTCTAACTGGTGTAATTTTAAAAAATGAAAGTAACTTACTTTGTGTTTAGTATTTTGTTGAGTGACTGTCCCAGCAGGGCTTGAGCAAGTTGAAATCTCCATTATCTCCCTCTCCTACTGTGAGGCCTCCTTTGTTACCTGAACCAGGTGAGAAAACATTGTACTGATTCTTGCTCACGTAGTCCGAGTCTGTTTGCTCTCCCTTGGCCGACACCCCATCACTTTTCAGAAATGTTTCTGCATCTGGATCACCATCCTCTATCCAGATCATTCTGTACCAAAGGTCCCAAATGTCACTTTATTTTTAATCAAAAGGTAGATCCACTTTACTGACAGGAAAAATCTTTGCAGGCCCCTGCCTGTTTGTCACTGGTGAGATAAAGGTAAGTACTGGCCTCACATGTGAATTAAAGACAAAACTGGTGAAGGTCTGGGTATATATGATGCGTATCAGAAGGACAAAACAAGGTAACACAAATCGCCCAAAGTCTCTGAGTTAAAGCAGCTAAGTTTTATTTCTTACTACACCAGATGTCTCTCCTACACCATCCCGGACCTCTGCGCCACAGGAAGACCTTCACCCAGGCTGAAACCCTTCTCCTTGCCTTCACTTTGTCAAAGCAGGGATGAGAAGACCTGGCACCCAGTGGGCCAGCTCTGAAAACTCCCACCCGGGAATGGGCAGAGCACTTGACTCTCATCTCACTGGACAAATCAGGTCACGTGACCACACCTGCACTCACAGGGGATGAGGAGATACAGTCCCACCGTGCGACTGGGAGGCCGAAAACCAGAAATATTGATGAATAGCAAAATTAACTCCCAGCAGGAATTCATACATGGGTTTTTTAAATAAGACTTTTTTCAAGTTCAGCCCCAGCGGGGGGGGGGGGGTCCATGACGTGTCAGGCTTTGTGTTAGGCAAAATATATGTGGGAAATCAACTTCAGTGATTTTTACCAAAGCCACACAACTAGTAAGAGCAGGATTTGACTCCACAAATTCTCCCCTACCCATTATGTTTATGACATTCTAGGGTGACTTAACTCCTACAAAGCTGTTTTCTTCTCATCTTTCAGAAGGCATGCATGGCCTTGCAGTAGTGGCATGAGAGCTCTGTGAGATGGGCGTGCATAGTGTCCAATGTCTGGGCAAAAATGAAGACGGCGGGGTCCTGGCGCTTGTCTCTGTGCTCACAAGTCAGGGTGGGGACAGGAGGGTGTCCACAGCAGAACAAAATTGATCCCTGGGGCACTCTGTTTGCCTGTTTGTTTTTCAAGAGAGAATGGAAGGAAGGTAGAGAAGGAAGGGAGGAGAGAGAAAAGGAAGGAGGAAAGGACAGATGGAGAGAAGGAGCAATGAAGGGAGAAAGAGGAGGGAGAGGAAGAAGAAACATCTTTCCTTATTTAGTTGTTCATTTTGGTTTTTCGCCCCAGCCCTGGGTCTTGAACCCAGGTCCTTGGACAATTGTAACTATATATGGCAACAGATGTTAACTGGACTTAACATGGTTTACACGCCAGTATCTCAGCTGCCTGAGCCACAAAGGCATACCTCGTCACTCAGTTGTTAGAGAATGCATGGCCCCTTACTCGGTTATTGGAGGGCATGTCATGATCTAAGAGATGCAGATAAATATTACCATGTTAGTCCAGCACGCCTCACTGTCACAGACCTGCACACACATATAACTGCACATATGTGCCCCTGGGTAGCTGACGCCCACTTGCACACACATAAACACACTGAGTCTACACCACATACAGCGAAAACTCACCACCTCCGTCTAAGCTCCCCTCCTTTGTCTGGTGACAGCCAGTCGTGTGCTTTCTGCTGAATCCTATGAAAGTGGCATTCTGTTGGCAAGTTCCTTTGGCTCAAATGAACACACACACAGCAGCACAAAGTCAATGCTATCTGGCGCATGTGCACACAACCACACGTGCACACTTACCAGCCCACCACTGCAATTTGCACACACACAGAGCATGCACCGACATATGCACCATCACACATAACTCGCTTGTGGTCCCTGCCCCTACTCCCTGACCCAGGCCCTGGGCTCTGTGGCAGGACGTTCAATCACTGTTGCCATCAAGGCTGCTATTAGAACTCAGCTCTAGCCATCCAGGAAATCGGTCAACCCAGTTTGGCCTCCGCGGCCCTGACTTCACCCCAGCAGCTGTGCTCAATGTCTGTCGCCACCACCACACCATCCACTGGGCTGTCCTTAACCAGAAATGCCTCCCCTTTGCCCAGTGCCCTCACCCTCCTGCAGGGTCCACTGCTCATCAGCTGAAAGTCTACCTAGAAGCCAGGCGGCAGAGTCCAGCTCTCTGCCTCTCCTGCCACATCACAAATCTTTGCACAAAAAGGACTGTTACTGGGGGCTAGGGGTCAGCATCAGTGACAGAGATGACCCCTGGGGTCCAGAGCTGCCAAGGTGTCCATGGAGATTTTTATTGAGTACGAGTCCTGTGACAGGCCCTACGCCAGGCACTAAGGATTTGGTAATAAACCCGAAACCTATATAACATTATAAACCAATGTTATGTCAATTAAAAATAGATGATAGATAGATATAAGAGAGAGACAGAAAGAGACAGAGAGAGTTCTCATCATAACTGTAGCTATATATGGTGACAGATGTTAACTGGACTTACATGGTGATTATTTCACAATATTGGTAAATATCAAATCATTATGTTGTATTCCTGAAACTAATATATGCCAACCATATCTCAATTGTTTTTTTAAAAAAAGCGTAAAAACAAACAAACAAAAAACACAGCTAACAGTCCCTGCTTTGATGAGTCTCACATTCTAGGGGAGAGAATGATGAAAACATGTAAACACATACACACACACACACACACACACACACACACACACATTTCCAGCTCTGTGAAGTGTTACAAAACAGAAGCACATAGGGTATGATATAAGCACCAGGCTCCTCATCTATAAAACAGAATAAGAACACCAACCTGATAGAGTTGCTGTAAGGATTAAATGAAATAATATGTGTAAAGTACTCCTAAGAGTTCTTAGCACAATGCAAGTGTTATATACTGTTGGCTTTTTTATTAGTTTGATGATTGCATACAGAGGAAATTAATAGGAACAGAGATTAATGAGGGCTTCCATGTCAACATGGAAGTTGAGCTGATACCCGGAAGATGAGCAGGAATTGGGTTGAAGGGAAGATGGCAATAGGAATATCATGTGCAAAGGCCCTGTGGCAGGAGAAAGCATGGGCCACTCCCCCTAATAGGTAGAGGCACACGTGATTCTAGAGCAAACAGTGAGGAGGTGGCTGTCCAGCCAGAGGCTCAAGGGACTGAAAGTTACCAGACATGCAAGTCCTAGAAAGCAGTGAGTTGGCATTTATGGCACTTAAGCTAAATGCAAAGAAAAGCCATTGCAGAGAATACGTTGAATGGGGACTGTGCCAACTTTCAGTGGGACCCCTGGTAGGACAACCCAAACTGTGATGCTGATGGCAGCCACTGCTAGAAATACACTGACCTTGTCAAAGGAACATGACCAAGCAGGCCCACAATGGGATTAGCTCACCAGCAGGGGCCTTCCACAGAGCACAGAGAAGCTCAGCAAGGCAGCGCCTGTCACCATGGGGCAGGAAGGTCCTGGGTGGGAGTGTGACGGGCAGTGGAATCATAGCCCCAGGACCTCAGCAAATTTGGAGTAGGATCCAGGCAACGGATGGAAACAAAAGTCCCAGATCCTAGCTCCTGCGGAAAGAGTTGTTGATAAGAACACTGCTGATACTGGGTGAAAAGGGGGTCAACTGTAAGGTGAAGGATAGAATTGGTCTGTTGGTGGTAAACTTGATGAATTACGTAAGATGCTGACTTAAAAAAAAGGAAAGAAGAACTGAGCTGATCAAGCTAAGCAGGTGCCAGGCTCCAGCCGCAGGATCAGGAGGAAACCACAGCAGGCAATAAGTCATCCCATGTCCCCTAAGAATAACAAGTGACTCTTCACTTGATTTCATCTGGTCATTTGGGGGAGGCTGCCGGGAATTCTGTGCTGAGGATTCCAAAGCCAAGCTTAGGCTTAGGGAGACAGCATGCGTCATGACTTACTCACACGCCACCGTGGGCACAGACAGGAGGAGCTGGACCCACACATTCGTGACTTTGTCACCCCTGGGCTCTGAATGCACTCACCCAAACCCTTATTGTGACGGACAGAAACCCAGTTCAGAAGAGCAAAAGCGACAAAGGAACACACTGCCCAGACACAGGGAACCTGCAGTGCAGGACTGGTCCTGCACTCCAGTGCTGTGGCTGTCGGAAGACCATCCCTCTTGGTCTCCTGACTTTGCTCACTTCTTGGTTGTGTCCTTGAATAGGTTGCCCTTAAGAGTGAGCAAGGTGCCCTCTGACACCCCAGAATGTTCAGGATTCCAAAAAAGGCAGTGTTATCTGTCATGATGTAACCAAGCAAAGCTGGCTGACCTGGGTCCAGGCCCACTCCTGGCTGGAGCAGTGTCAACTGCCCAAAACCATATGAGCAGAGCAAGAGACATGTAGACCAAGGCTAGGTAGCCTCTTAAAGAACTGGAAGCTGGTAGACATATTATGCATATATATCTATACGTATGCATGCATTTTATGTATGTATGTTTATATACATACATGCACACCCGCACATGCACACACACATACCATACGATGCTGATGCTGCCTAGCCCTTGAAGTCATATTTGTGGAGTTGGCACTAGTTCTGGGGTCACCCATTGACTATGCCACGTGTTCCTCGCTCCAGAGCCGGCTCAGACAATGGACGCTTTGCAGGGCTTGAACTGGTAGAGACAGCAAGTCTGACCGAAACTTCAGGGCATGTAGTCAGAGCAACACATGGAGCTGAGAAGTTGATAGAAAGAGACTCCCCAGGATCAGAAAAGAAGGATCCCAGTATGTCACCAAACCAAGGGGCCTGGAAGCAGAAATGGCCAGGCCAGTGCACAGCAGGTACCCGAGAGAGGAAAGCAGAGGTCGGTGGGAGCAGGGAGGCAGCAGATGGGTGGTTCTGGTGACCTTCTGGGTGAGGCATGGCTCTCCCTGCTGACTTTCACCTCCCTGGGGAGACCAGCTGCCTTCCTGTTTTGTAATCCTGCCTCTTGTGTCCTCTCCAAGGAATTATCACATCAGTCAACCTGTCTCCCTCCCAGAATCTTCCACCCACCCCCACAGTACTGATGAAGGTTGGTGGACATAGAAAAGGTGCAACTCTCTGCGGCTCTAAAAAGAAAAAAGAAGAGGACGGCCATTCCCCAACCCTGCTCTCTCACTGACAGCAGCATCTCCTGAGGTGTGTGAGCTGTGTGAGACTTGTTCCGGAGCAGGACGGCTCACAGCCCGGTCCCCAGACAGGGGCCGTCCACAGCTGGTCTCCAACCCGCAATCGGTCAGAACAGAAATTGGGAGCAAATGTTTAGAACCTTCACAACAATTTCATGAAGTACAAACCTCTCCGTTCAATCTAATAAAAGCCAAGCCTATATTGTGTGTGTCTTTTTATTTTATTTTTTCATTCTTCGTTGTTATTTCATTTTCTAAAAGTATCACCACGTTTCAACAACATGTTGAAAAAACATTTTGAAATTCTGACCCTCCTACAGAGAGGATTCGAGAGGCACCGTTTTAAAGCATCTTGGTTCTCTGCTGGGCTCAGTGTGCAGTAGAATTAGAATGAGTTACTTCAGAGTAAGTGAGGGGATGCAAGTGACCTCAAAGGAAAAATGTCTTAAAGCCCACAGTCCGAGAGAACAGGGGTTCTGGAGCTGACACAGCACATCGGGGTATGAAGGGCATTCTCCGCAGCATTTTCTGCACTCTCTAAGGTACAACATTAATGTGAATCCACTTCTTTTCCCAGCATCCTTCTGGCATTGAGGAGATATTCATTAAACACTGGTTTGAATAAACCCGCTCTACGGACTGGCTCCAGGTCCACTAATGTGCTTCCTTATAACCAACCACCCCCAAGTGGAGCAGTTTAAAGTAACAGCATAGCATTCTCCACATTTCTGTGGCTCACTCAGCTGGACCGTCTGACATGGGGTGTGGGGTGTACTCGCAGTTACATGATCGCTGGTACCACAGTCATCCGAAGGCCCGAGGGCGCCGGACGTCAACATGACTTTCCTCACATTTTGGCATCTTGCTGGGAGGGCTGGAGCAGACCTGGGCTGGCATCTCTCTCCACATGGCTGCTCCAGGTGGTGAGCTTGGGCTTCTTCACAGTGTGTCCATCTCTTAAAGGCTTGCCAGGCCCCACGCTGGTACAGATCACTTCTTCCACACTCTGTTGGTCAAAGCAGTCATGAGACTTGGTGACCTCCCAGTGGGAGATTTGCAGCCACCATCAGGCACCACTGACTCCCTTGCAGTGGCAATGCCTAAATGACAGAGAAAGGGAGAACAACTCCGTAGATTTTTAATTTCAATTATCATGATTATTATCACATCACCACTTACTATGTACCAGGCTTACTACATTTGGAGGGCAGAGTATTCACATCTAATCCTTACAACCATTATTCTCCTTATATAGAACATGAAACTGAGGTTCGAGAGGGTAAATTCTTTGCCCAAGGTCACACAACTGGTAAGTGATAGAAATAGAACACAAACCCGTGTTTATATGACGGCAAAACTCACTGCCTTGACCACTGACTTATCCAAATGTTTGGTTCACCCCAGAAAACTCACCTGGCCTGCCTGGCTTTCCATCATAAAGCAAATCTGCTGATAGCTCATCCCTATTTCTTTTTTCTTTAAAAATAATACCCTGTTCATCAGCAACGAGCTGGGAATGACCTGTTAGTTCAAGAACTCCAAGTCATATTTCTGCAGGGAGCCCGGGAGGGACTGCCAACATACCGCTCAGCCCAGCCAGGGTGACCAGGTAATTAGACTGAATCCACTCTTTGGCTCAGTCTCCTTCCCAAGTAGACAGGCTATTGAACAATCCATTCTCCGGGCACTAATACATCACCTGGGAGCGCTGGGCCGTGATGGACGAGCCAGGCCATCAGCAGGGCCCACGATGGATGGGTGTCATTCATCATGGTGGGGAAGTGATGGAGCCATGCGTTACTCAGGCTGTGGCACCTTCCACCTGCTTTGGGGCCAGAACCAGGAGGACAGAGGCTGGAGGCAGGGGGCACAGACCTAAGAGGACTTCTCTGGGAGATATGCCAGCAACCAGGGGTGTGTTCTGCCGGAGCCCCCCAAAGCAGGGAGATGTAATGGAGTCTGCAGTGGAAACAAGGAGCATATCAGGGACATGAATGTACAGATAAGATCACAGACTTTGGAAAGCATACTGCTCTGCCTTTTCCCTGCTGTCTAAGCTCAAACAAGTCTTTTCACCTCTCTGAAGCTCCTCACCTTATTCCAGGGGTTCCTTTACAGTTCTCAGGTCCTTGGCATTAGGCAGGGTCACCTGATGAGTTCATTAACGATACATACACACAAGTAGGAAGAGTGACATCCGAGGGAGGCAATGGCATTCCCAGTCGTTCTCCCTGTTCCTGCCACAATAACCAATATGGCTGTGCTCCTGGAAGACAGATAACCTGGAGGGCACAGCCCCACAGCTGAATCTGAGTCAGCAAGAGATAAACCTTCGTTAGGCTGAGTCATGGAGGTAGCGGGCTGTTTGTTACCGCAGCATAATGGAGCCAATCCTGACAAATACATGAGGGTATCAGAGGTCAGAAAAGAACGAGATAGGAAATAGTCTAGGCTTTGTGGGCCAGATAGTGTCTGACACTCTGCTTTGTTTCATTTACAACTCTTAAAAATGTAAAAATGCATTGTTAGTGTGTGGGTTTAGAAAATAAGTCACTGGCTGGATTTGGGCTGTGGGCTAGAGTTTGCCAGTCCATTATCCTAACTCATAAGGTCATTGTGAGAATTGAAAGAGGCATAGATATAAGCACTTTTAAATGTAGCTGCTGCTATTTTTAACAGGGACAAGAGTAAATCTCTACATACAGCAGATATCGACGCCAGGCACAGTTCTAGGCATTGCTGGGTTGCAATGAACAAAACGGGATGTGGTTTCCTGTGGGGGAAGGAGGCTGGTTGTTTACTGTCCTTGTTGCTATGGTGATGGCAGGAGTCAGTCAGGGGGGCGAGGATGTCAAAGTTTGAATCCCATCCTCGGAGCTTCCCTCCTTGTCTCTGTTGTGATAGGGCCCAACTTTTAGGGCTAGAGGCTGCAAGATGAATCTTCTTGTTCAAATCCCATGGCTTCCTGGGACAAAACCATCTGGCTATTCCACGTAGCCCCTGTAATATTCAAGTAGTCATGTTCTCGTGACACCCTTCCCAACGTTAACCTCCTCCTGCCACACGCGACCCGAACCAGCACTCTGAAAAGCCTGCTGGAGACTTACAGCCCAACTGAAAACTCATCAGTCACTTCTAGGGCATCACAGACAGCATGTTCCTTCTGCAAATGGCACCACGATCCAGCTAGAGACTCAGACTGGCAACTAGAACCACCCCTGTCTCCTCCCTGAATGCATCTCCTCTTCCAGTCCATCAGAAATTCCGTTGACCCAAACTCCCAAGGACACGTGAGATCCAGTCACTTCCCTCCATCTCCCCACCTCCCTGCAGCTCCCTTTTTTCCAGAATAACTGCAGCATCCTCCTCTCCAGCTTCCTTGCTTTTCCTTCTGCCCTTCTTCCTTCTGTCCTCCTTCTTGCACTCCTAAGATCTTTCAAAATTAAAAGGAAACCAGACTATCCCCCCAAAATGTTTATTCTTACCCTAGTACCTGCTTGTCACCTGCAGGGCCCTGTATGGTCTGAGCCCAGCCTACCACGCCCTCAGGGCTGCCATTGTCCCCTTCCCCACGCACTCCACCCCAACACACACATCTCCTCTGGGTTTCTGTAACACAGCAAGCCCACCCCACCTCGAGGGGCTTCTTCCAGTGCCTAGAATGACAGACTTTCTGCATGCTCCATGGCCAACTCCTAGAAGATCCTTGCAGAAGTCTTCACTGGCACCACCACGCCATGCAAATGAGTCTTCTCACCCTGCCCCAAATCACATCACCATGTTTATGTCCTTCCTAGTGCTTGTCAAAGGAGAAATATTCTTGCAAAGGGAGTGGTAGAGGGGGTAGAGGGATAATAAAGATACCTCTTTATTATCCCAGCCCTGTTATGGGCTCCAGCAGGATAGTCGATGTCTCTCTACATCACGACAGTGTCCGCAGAGCTCAGTATAGCGCTGGGCACACAGTAAACACACAATAAATATGTGTCGAATGGAAAATCCATAGCAATAAAATCCCACCAGGATCTGCAATCCTCCCATGCCTCCGTCCCACCATGCTCACTGCCCACCCAGTTACACCCTCCCACCACACACAGCTTCCTGGGGCCACTGCCACTTTAGCTACAGCTGTCTTCCACCCTCCATGACCCCTGAGGAAGCTCCAGAAGCAAAGGAAGTGTCTTCTATGCCTTTGTGCCCTCAAGGTCCAGGACAGGGCTCTGCACTGGGCAGGTGCACCAGCCAGGGTGAAAACGCAAATTCTTCGCTTTGAAACAGCATCTCAGACCAGGTGAGGGTGGGGGTGGGGGGGTGTCACAATCTTGCTATGTCATCTCAGAGTCCTATGAAGGATTCGGAGAAATCAAGGAGCATGAGAGAGAGGCCAGAAGATAAATAACACATTGATTTTTACAAGAAAAGGAAGCAGTCAGAGATTCAATGCCGAGGAAAAAATCTAGACTTTCTTAGTAACTAGTCAGTTGGCAAGTAATTTACAAAGAATGAGGCAATTACCAAGATCTAATGTCCATCCCCAGAGACTGTCAGGTGAAATTAGTCTAATTTCATTTTTGACAAGGTGCCCAGGCTCGGGACTGGTAATATCTATATATATTTGACAACTATCCACTCAACAAATATTTATGGGGGGACCACCACGTGCTAGGTCATATAATGATCAGCAGACGCTGTGGCTGATTCAGACAGGGGACAGAGAGGGGAGAAGAGGGTAAGGTTAGGGACACAGCACAGAGCCAGGGCTTTGTGAATATGTGGCTTTAACTGAGAGTAAATAAAGCAAAGTTCTATTTCAGTGCAGCAAGTCAGAACCACGCAAGTAGGAGACTCTGCCCTTGAACCGTCTCTCAGAAACATAAATGAAGTAAGTGATGGGAAAATATGGTCAAAAACAGTTTTTCAAAGCCCAAGAACTTGGTCAATATTTAACACTTTTCACCCCACAATTCTGCTCCTAAATATTTACCCAAAAGGAGAAAAATTAGCTAGATTCACCAAATACATGCTCTGGAGTGCCCACAGCAACCTATTGACAGTATCTAGAAATGCACATCAACAGAAGACAGACACGTGTGTTGCAAAGTCATTGTGCCACAGAAGGCTAGAGAGCAAGGGGAGCAATCACACAGCTTCCCGGTGACACAAACACATCTCACATGCGTCATGTGAATGGAAGAGGCCCCAGAAGAGCATTATCCATAAAGCTCAAAATTGTGCCGAGCCAGTCTATCTACTGGAAGTTGGGGTAGCGGAGGCATAATTCTGGATCTGAGTGGTGGTTACGCAAATATGATCCATTTCTGAGAAGCCAGCAGGTACCACACATCTGGCCTGCGTACCTTTCTTTGTGTGTGTGCTACACTTTAAAAAACGTAATAAAATAGGCAGTTTAGTTTAATGTAAAACACCCAATAAACTAGAATGACTGATTAAAAAAAAAGAAGACCTGGGCTGGTTTGAGTTCTATTACTTATTAACACAGTGCCTGGGGAGTTCAGGGTCTGGTTTCCTTGTCTCTGAAAGGAAAGGCGCAGGGAAACTCCCGAGTATGTCACAGACCCTGATTAGAGGCAGGATCGGTGCACATAAAAGTCCTTTAGAAAAGAAGCCTCATGTTACTGCTGCTCCTGTTGCTAAGAAACCCCACGGGCTCAGCTCTTGCCATGTTCTCTTACAACTTTATAAATTGCTTGAGCAAAGTCTTCGAAAGGGAACAGTTCCCTTCCAGAGGGTGAGAATGAACTGATTTGGTAGAATCAAAGTGATTTCAACAAACTGGAAGGGTGGGACAAAATCAACAGAAGAAATTCAACAGGGATAATTCTAGTGTCACACGCTGAAGTTCAAAACATACATTGCCTAAGCAGAGCTCCAGCTCGGCGGAAAGGATGTAGAATCCTGCTGACCTTCTTGTTGGCTTTGACAGAAAGCAGAAGGCAGGGCGCGAAACAGGGTGCTCCTGCAGGGCCGTGCTCACTCGGGGCCCTGTGTCCACTTCGGGGGCCTGCCCTTGCATGGTCCCGCCCAAAATGAGGGCAATCCAAGCTGAGTTTGCAACTCCTTTCCCCCACACCCAGAGTCCTCCAGGAGGGGATGTGGGCATGGGCTTCTCTCCTCCCACCTTGCACCAGAGCCCTGTCATCCATCACTTTCCCCCAGGCCTTGGTTTCCTTCAGCGGGAATGGGATGCAGTCAGTCCCAGAGCAGACTGGAAAGGGGGTCCAATCCCATGAAAGGTCCAGAGACTGAGGGCCAACGAGTGGGCAAGTCAGGAGACACCAGGTGAAAACCAGAACAGCCAGTCATAACCCAAACCTCCTCCCTTGGACAGTGGCCTTGGTCTCGCTCAGTCATGCTGGCAGGGAAGGTGAGACCTGTGTCAGCCTTTGGAGGTTATCCCCAGATCTGCACTCAGACAAGAGTCAGAACTGGGATGAGTTCAGGCTGGTAGCTCAGAACCTCGGCAGGAGGCACCTGGGACAAAAGAACAAGTGGGGATCAGGTGGGCTGGCTGTGATCCGGGCCCTCTCCGTCCAGTGCCCAAGAGTTGCAGTGAATTCAGCTCCATGCAGCCTAAGATCGCCTTCCAGACGGGCAACCCAGAGCAGGAGACAAGACAGTGGCTGGGGACAGAGCGGCAGAGTCTGGTGGGATGGGAAAGCACCAAGTGAGGGCTAGGAGTCCAGGCCCCTGCAACTGCACTTAGAGCAGCCCCCCGCATCCGAGACACCCACTAATTCTTAGTTGTCAGCACTCCCCAAGACCAGCACCAGAGGAACTGTGCTGTCAGCGGGTAGCTGAGGAAGACTAGGGCTTGGTGGGCATTAGGTCACCGCCAGTCTTGAGGGCAGCAGGCTAAAGACCAGGGCGGATGCAGTGGCTCCCCAGCCAGGCTGGTCACGTGGGCCGATTGCCTTAATGGGATCTGCCAGGTATGGATCTGGACAGGCGGTGACCCAGGTCAGGCAGGACCTGGTCAACTCCCCCGCCCCCGTTCTGGCTCTGCACACGCCCCTCCGATGAAACGATGGAAACCCCAGGGGTAACAGAAGAAAGCTGAGCTGCCTCAGTCTGCCTGGGTGGGTTGCCGGCAATCTGGGAAAGCCATCCCCGGAGACACGTCCGTCACACAGCGCGGCTCCCACCGCCACAGTGACCCCAGCGAACACAGAACCCTCCAACGCTGTTCTGGAAAAGCCCCTCCCCGGTCTCATTCCACGTCTAGGGCACTTCAAGACTCAGACACTCGTCCACCGCGGCTGCTGTGGCCCACGCTCCCCAGTTGCTCTTTCCAAGGGAAAACTCGAGACCCGTGACGTCCCCCGCCATCAGGCTTCGGGTGGCGGCGGATGTTGCTGCTGTGTTACTTTTGTGCACGTTAGAATGTTTCAAATCATAACAAAGGTTGGCTTCTGTAGCTGCGCATGCTGGGGCCTCACAATGCTTGCTGTCGTAGAGGGCTGATTACCCAACTCCATTTATCAAAATGTCACTTCTCTGACAGGCCCTAATAAATATCCTGCCAGAGACCCCGCACCTGGCAGCCGCGCCACTCGGCAACACGCCGCTAACCTAATTTGCTAATTGCTGCTTTCCCCATTAATTTTAGTCCTGTCTTGTTTGGTGTTGACATGGAGGAAAAAGAAATAGGGTGGAAAAAACAGACAAGAAAGAAAATATCTCGGGGTCCCCCAGCCTCCACCCTGCCCCCCCACTCCTTCACACAACCACTGGCTCACACTCACACCTAAATACCAACTTCTCTTCCGTCTCTTTTGCTCATCGTGGCTGGAGGAGACCAAACATTTAAAGGTGCAGGGTCAGATTTCCCAAAGCAAAAATTCTAGATCCCAGCCTGATCATGGGATAGAATGTTTGACAACAGGGCAGTTGGAGAAATATAAGGAGCCTGTAGTGAGTGTCTTAGTCATTGTGATCAGTATCATTGCCTTTTGGTAGAGAAGCAATCAAACAAGGGCATTAAGGCGTTAACAAGTCCGGCCCATCAGTCTTCACATCCCAGCATCCTCCAGCCCCTGGTCCCTCATTTCAGACCCTTCTCTTGTCACAGGGAAGCTCTGCCACCCCTGTGAGCTTATTCTAAGCAATGACATCCAACATAATGGCATAGTAGATGCCTAAGGACAGAGCTTCTCAGCCTGGACTGATGCTCCCAGTCACTTGGGATAGCCTCATTCCTATCCCTTCAGCTCTGCAGCTCCTCCCAGAGGATTCTCATGATAGAGAGGTCAACTTGTGGGTCATCTGATTATAGATCACAATAGATGAGTCCAATGAGTCTAAAGACCTATTGGGGAGACAAAGGCAGGAATGGAGAGGACTTCGGTCACAAGCAAAGAGGAAGAAGATGCGCTCTCTTCTTGAGACGGACAAAAGTTCTCACCGGGAAAGGGAGATGGTTGTCTCACCCACCCAGAGTTCTGAGGATAACTCCTTTTTCATCTTGGTATGTTCCCGCCTTAGCTGGTGTCCCACACTGGACAGAGTCACTAGGGATGCAGATTTGATTTACCTTGTATGTTTCCTTCTTGTGGATTTCATTATAGGCAAACCAGCCACCACAAACCAGGCAGTGTTATTGTTTAATCTTTAAGTTGACAAAGATAATGCATGCTTGTTGGAGGAAAATTTACACCTTCAGAAAGGTCAAAGAAGCAGCCAAACTCCCTCCGTGTCCCAGCACTCAGAGACAGCCACCCTCAACATGCAGTCCTCTCAATGCTGCCTCCACCCACAGAAGGCATGCTGCTGCATCCATGGATCCTGCTGTCATGCCGCTTGTCCTGTGTTTTATTCATACAGCAGGGCCATCTTTCTGTGCAGCTGAAAATGTCTCCCAGCATCCTTCTTTAACCATTTTATCAGAATCTATTTAGGTAGTCATTTAAGGTATTCTTCTTTCTTATCCCCAAGAGCTGTGATGAATAGCCTTGTAACTACAACTTTGTGTGTGTGTTCAGATACTGCCTCAGGACAAGTGACTAGAGGTAGAAGCATCAGCTTAAATAGCACATACATTTACAATGCAGATAAACTTTCTCACTTGTGCCTCTAGAAAAGGTATATGAATTTACATTGGCCGCCCATAGTGCAGGAGCTTGTCATTTCCCCACAATCCTGATGAAATCAGTCCTTTCTAATGTTTAATCATTGCCAGTCTTCTAGACAGCTAGTGATCTGCTTTTATTTGCATTTCTTGAATTACTTGTGAAGTCTGGTATATTTTTATGTTTGTAGGACATCCAGATTTATTTTGTGAATTAGCTGGCCTTAACATTGGCTTATTTTTCTATTATCCTGTTGGTCCTATTTTACATTGTAGGAGTCTTTTATGTGTTAAGGATACTGTTCCTTGATCAACTATTAATGTTTCATGTGTTCTCTTGGCCACGACCAGCTCATTATTTCAACTTTCCCTCTAGTGGATAATGGAAAATATTGAAAACACTTTCCCATGAGGAAATCTATAATTAAAAAAGTACAGAAAGTGAATCAACTCTGTCGACAGATTTTCTCCATCCATTGTCACCAACCAAATGTGCAGAAGTCATCTTCAGACCTCGGGGTGAATCAGACCTAAAATCTGTCATCATGGCTGGTCTCATGTTCACAAGACTGTGACTTCCTGACTTCCAGGAAGCAGGTGCTGGAACCAATGGCAAAAATTGGTCTGAGATGCTAGGCTATGGGACCAGTGAAAAAGTCAGCCTTCAGGGTCCTTGTCTCAACAAGCAGGAGCTCTCTGGGTGTTCACATCTGATTCCAGTACCCGGTTCTTTGTCCCCAGATCTCAGCACAGTACATGTATCCTTACCAAGAAAGGCGGCTTGGTTGGAGGAGGCATAAGGAATACAGGCAAGGAAGAAGCGGAGAGGAAGGTCCCAACATTTGAGTAAGTCAACAAGTCGTCAAGTCTGGGCTCCACAGATAGGTTCTTACTGATGAAAGAGAATAAACTTGAGGTGTTGCATACACTGTTGGCAGAAGCGGAAAGACAGTGCATTGCCGTGTGTGTGTGTGTGTGTGTGTGTGTGTGTCTGCCAGCCTCAGGGCATCTGTGGATGTGTACCCAAAGCTGTGTGCCCGGGTTTTGGAGATAACAAGGTGAATATGAGCAGGTCTCAGAGCATCTCTATCCACCTGCATAAAGTCAAATGTGCCTGGACAGAGAAAAGGAGACACGTGTCCTTGTGTCTATGTACAGCACTGCAATGTCAGAAATTAGACCCAGGGCAATAATGTTCATGAATGTTTTCCTCATTCCCACACTCCGCTCCTGAGAGCAGAGACTGCAGCAGGCCTGAGACGATGGGTCTGGAATACCCCCATCCTCCTTTATGCATCTAGAAAACATCTACTCCTTTTTCAAGGCCCCACTCATTTGTCTGCCTACTCCTCAGCCAGCGTCCATGCCAGAGCCCATCACAGGGCCTCTTTCCTATAACACCTTCCACACACATTCCATGTTCCAGTTTGACTGCCTCCGTGTCGGGACTGCGGCCTGTGTCTTATTTCTCTCTGTAACACAGCTCCGCAGGGAGAATCAACGTTTGCCTGTGGAGCTCTCAACACTGCTCTCCAAGCCATATCCTTAGATCCGATGCCAGCTATGGGGCAAAACAAAGACACCTGGCCACTCTTAATACCACTGTATCAGTAATAGCCTGGAAAGAGGTAGACCTTTCTAACTTGCTTGATCAAAGCAATGAATAAAAGCCCCCCACCCCACCCTGGAGACTCCCAAATTGTCAGGCAGGTAAGCATTTAAAAGGCGTCTCCCTTCCTTTGACCGTTAATGTAGGAAGGGGGTGGGAAATTGTTTCTTAAAAAGCCAGATAGTAAATAATTTCAGCTACATGATCTCTGCGGCTTCTAGTCACCTCTGCCATTTGAAAGCAGTCACAGATAACATGTGGACAGATGGGCATGGCTACAATCCAATAAAACTCCGTGGCCTGCCAATGTGGACTAGAATTCTGGTTGAAAGACGTTTAGACCTACACAGAAGAGAGCAGTGGTCTCTGGTTATCAAGGAGGCCCATCAGAACACCTTCTGAGATCCACACAGCAACAGCCCAGCCCCACGTTCAACACCGTGCCCAAGGGGAGCCCTACTAGGGGCTGAGATCAGGGCTTTGTGTGTGGTTCCCCTGTCCCTGCCCGGTACAAATCCAGGAGATACCATCACATAGACTTTAACATGTCATCCTTGAGTTGGATGACATGTCAGCCCTGCCTGAGGGTCCCGAAGGAACCTGCATTTGTGAAGACGGTTCACAGGCTGGGGATGCAGTGAGGAGACACATGGGGCCTTGGCTGTTTCACTAGTTTGAGTATTTGGAGGACAGAGGTGTCTCCCGCAAGACAGAGGCTGAGAGCAGCCACTACTTTGGAAAGTTTGATGGAGTCACCTTGTATAGACAGTTTGCGGATGAGAGGGGCGAAGGCCAGCCCTGGAAAGGGTGGACTAGGGACTGGGGATCTAAAGGGCCTAAGGAAAAGCTGCTCAATTTGAAGCACAGAGAAAAAGTGACTTAGGGACAGAAGGCTATTAAATCCTGAGCTCCTCCTGCTCTTGATCTCTGGCTGCTCTGGACCCAGGCAGGGGTCAGCAGAAGTCTCTGGAAACATCCAGCCCCGGCCCTGGCTGAGTGTGGAGCAGCCTGGGGAGGAGGTGACATCCACCTGCATTGTCACACACAATGTCCAGGCCTGACACCCAGCCCAGGAACCATGCAGAACTCATCCCATGCCGGCCACTGCTGGTCCCAGATGCCTCCCAAGACAAGCCTTCTGCTCAGATCGGAGCCATTAAACTCCACTGAGCTTCTCTCCAATAGCTACAGATGAACAAAATATTGCCCTGTTCCCAGCTACGTTAAAAGGGCCTAGTAAAGAATAATGGCCAGAATGCTTGCAGCCAAAAGCTGCTCTTGATAGGCCTTTAAGCGAGATTTACAGCCGGCACTTAGCAGTGTCCCTGGAACATTTGCTGGCACCGATCAGTGGGAAGTACGTGCGTGGCACCTCCCCAGGCCAGTGGGCAGGGCCATCCTTCATTCCGGGCCGCTCTGCCTGCCCCCTGCACTATGCTGGCTCCCCCGCGGGCCCTGCCCAAGTCCATCAGGCCCCTGTCTGGGCTGCCTAGTCATAATCCCCCTGTCAGATGCCTCTGGACAAGGCCAGCTAATGTCCTGTCCTGACAGAGAGGCTGGGAAGGCATGACATGTGCAGGGATCAGAAAACTGAGGCAGGGGAAAGCCTAGGAGGTAGAGAAAGGGTGGAGCACACAGGGGCTCTGCTACCGTGTTCATTCCACACGTATCTATTGAGCCCTGACTAAATGCAGGCAAGCTGGGGAGAGAGGGCGACGGCACTAGCAGGCTTGCTCTCTGCCTGTATGAACCTTACTGCCTAGAAGGAAAGAGAAATATCAGACTATCAAGAATAATGAAATGCGGTGGTGGTTTGATCAGGAAAACCCAAGTTGGGAGCAAATCAGCGCAGCCAGGAGCAGCCCCGATGACCTGAGGTTTCCTAAGACAGACACCAGTGTTGTCCGACGCGGCGCGAGACCGCATGCAAGCCGTCGAGTGCCTGAGTGTGACCTCTGCAGACTGACTGCACGTGTAAAATGCACAAAGACAAGACATCCATGTTCAGCGAAAGAATGCAAAATATCCCATTAGTAGTTTCATATTGATTACATGTTGAAATGATAAGATTTTAGATATATTAAGGAAAGTGTATTATCAAAATTAATTTCCCTGCTTCTTTTTTTTTGGCCCCCTCTGACCACAAGAGCATTTAAAAGTGTATAGATGACTAACACTCATGCCTGGAAGCCTCTTCCTACACACAAGCCCGGTCTAACAGGTGAATAGTGTTTAGCCAAGTGGGCAGGGATGGAATGCAGACCAGCAACTGAAGTAATAAAATCCACCCTGGTGACATAATGGTTAAGTCCACCAGAGGCAGTCCACTTACATCCCAGGGACCCAGGTTCACAGTCTGGGGTTGGGGAAACCACCAAGAAGAACTGCTAATAAAATAAAGTGCTTCTTCTGCTCGCTCTGCCTCCCTTCTCAGCTCTCCTTTACTGCGGCCGGTACCTCTCCAGAAAAAAACAAAAAAAATCCTCCCTAAGAGAAAGTTGCAAGTCTGGATCCAACAAATAAACTAGGTTCCAGGCAGAGAAAGTGAGGCAGAGCCAGCTTGTATGGATGCACTGGGTGTCTGGGGTCAGCTGGTGCTTGAAGCCCACACCGAGATGATGAGTTTCTGACAACTCCAGGTCCCACCCAAGGATTCTGCCTCAGTTTCCTCTTACATTCTGGCTCTAGCATCCTGGCCCCACATCAGCCAAATGAGCTACAGACTTGCTCTCGTGGGGGATTCCTTCAATTCAGTACCACTACTATGTGCCCACATGCATGACTCACCTTCCCAGAGAAAGAGGAAACACATTTTCCATTAGCTGGATTTAGAGCTACCTTTTCACATCACAGCGATCTGGAGACTTGTCAGCCTGGCATTATACTTGAATCCTTGTTCAGACAGGGGCTCAGGGGTTAAGCACATAACAGAAACACAGTTTTCCCTACTAAGATATTTGGGTTTCTACTTCTACCCTTTATGTCCCAAACACGGAGAACATCTAGAACTAAAACGTCACCCGGGTTTCACGTGCCGCCTCCAGTAGCTGGCTGGTGGCTGCACTGAGAAGGGTAAACGATGCAGCAGAAAAGAGTGAGCATTGTTGGCATCACTGCTGTGGATGCAGGCGTGCTCGGTCTTCGTCGTTTTGACCAAGGTTACATCCAGCCCCATAATCACCAGTACGGCCGTGTCCAAGACTGATCAAATCCTGGAACTGAGTGTATGTATTCAGCCACTCATGGGAGTCTGTCAAGGTTTCACTGGACAGAATGGGACAGCCTCAAAAATATGCCTGAGATCTAAGATAAGATTGGTTCCAGGGAGAGAGTCCTAGTGTCTCCCGCCAGTCAGACCGTCACACCTTGACTCCAGACTTGAGAGGGGTGTGACTCAGGAAAAGCTGATCAGCATGGAGAAGGGTCGCGGAACTGCAGTCTGTGCCGGTCAGTAAAATTAACCGAGAGCTGGTTCTCGAGACCTGGGTGGCGTGACCATTCTCTGCAATGTAGAATCAGACTGGACTAGCTCCACACTCATTTAGTGAGCACCTACTGTGTGCCGGGCACCATGCCGGGCTCTGGGCATCCAAGTGGCCATGGGGTATCTTCCATTCATCCCAACAGACCCACTCTCTTCCTTCTCCACCAGCTCTGCACCCCAAGTCGATGACCTTCATGAAATTCATCAATAGAAGACTTCCCCTGTGGCTTCCAGCCTGGCTCCACCAATGGAAGGTCAGAAGGGAGAAGGAGACTGAGGTCACACTGCTTGCCAAGGTGCTGCAGGTTGGTTGGACTGAACTCCACGCCTGTCAGATAACCTGTGCTTGCAGTCCCTCCCAGTTCCTGTGCCACTCCCTTCTCTGCCCTCCGGTCACGGGCTAAGTAACGGCCTCTTTTTTGCCCTGGGGTGCTGCTCCAGCCCTTAGGGATTCCCTGAGACCCACCCTTATCGCTGCAAGTAGCCTCTTCTTGACACTCAAGCTAGGTAACATCCATTGCTTGCCAGGAATAAATCAGGTTTGGCTCCTGCCCTCCTGGATTTACAGATGGGATGAATGACAAACAGGAAAACAATGCCCGCTACCATCACCAATTGCGTAAGTGGATAAAGATACCTGTGTTGTGTGTTATGTGTGTCTGAGGGGGTACCGAATAGGGCAGGAGGTTCCTGAGGATGTGGCATTTTGTCTGAGATCTGAAGGGTGAGAACTGACTGAGTGAAGAGCTGTTCTGATGTCACCCAGGTCCAAAGGGCAGGGAAGGACCTGGCCCCAACACTTCTCCAATCTGGAGCAAACCACAGAGAAGGTGAGCTCCCCCTTGGAGTCAGCTTGTCGGGACAGAGGCTCCTTGTAGGTGCAAAGAGCAGGACTGGGTCCTAGAGAAGGGGCAGCAGGGGTGCGCAGAAGACGCCTGTCCTGGGTGGGTCTCCCGGATTCTCTCGTGCCCCACCTGAATCTTGCTTCCACACCACTCCCCTGCTGGTCACAGGGGTTGGGAGAACCGAGAAAGAAGACGGCTCATTGTGTGTGACAGAAGACGGGAGAATTACCACCCGTCTATACCAGCTCCATGAAAGCGAAAGGAAGTGATGACTGCCACGCCATGAGTAAATGACAGCTTTAACACCCTGCAACTCTGTCCACTGCCCAAGGGGAAGTCAGGGGTCCAGAACCTGTACCAACCTCTGTGGCAGAAGAGAGAATTCTGCTTCTCTTGAAACAAGGAGAAGACCAAGGAGTCCCTCTCCTCCGAAGCTGGGCTTTCACAGATCCACTGTTTCCCCGGGACGCCCCTTCAAACCATAGAGACATTTCAACATGCCAGGTCCTGGGCCCACCCCAAACTCATGGTGTGACCCACCTGGCGTCCAGTGCAGACCAGAGTGAGAGGAGCCACAGCTAAAAAGGGCTGAAAGGGCCGAAGCTGCCAGGAGAAGTGCCGGGGCATTCCTCCAGGCACTGGGAGGGGGTCTAGTTTGAGTCATACTCTCTGTTCTTACTGCACTTTAGAGAATCAGATCCCTTAGGTGCTGGGAACTCGCAGATTCTCAGTCTCACTCCAAGAGGTCTGACTCCGCACATCTTCATGGGGCCCGCAAGCAGGTGGGTTGGAGAAATTGCTTTGGAAAAAATGTTAAATACCCAGATCCCTCCAGGAAGCACCTCTGACATGTAAACCCCAACTTTCAAGTGCCCCCCCACACCAGGCAGGGGACACAGCTGGGCAGGCATCGTGCTGGAGGTGTTAGCTTTGGAAAAGAGAACGGTGTGGCTAGAGGGAGAAGAAATTCCGAAAGCAGAGCAACTGACGCCTGGCAGGTAGAAACGGGCGGGTGTGGGTGGAGAACCAGGACCAGAGGGAAGAACGAGGTCAAGAGAAGGAGACAGAAAGTCCATGCTTCCCCTTGTAGCTGTTTGTGGAAGCCCCTGGTCCTGGAAATTCAGGCCCAACCCAGCTCTGACCATGTGTATTTCCAGGTATTGTAGAGTCAACTAATCATGATCATCAGGACCACATGCAAGGAAATTATTGTCATTCCCTTATGATGACAACTGAAGGTTCAGAGAAGGGAGTGGACGTGCCCAGGGCATGGGGTACCCAGGGGACTGGAGCACACAGGTGTCCTCCTCACAATAGCCCTTCCCGAAAGGAACGGAGGGAATTTGACAACAACCCTGGAGGGAAGGACACAAGGAATATGAACTCCATCAAAAGAATTCCCCAGGGGATGACAAAATCAGTGAATAATGGACTAGAAAGAGTCAGATGGTATGTCCTGGTGGCTCAGGTGTTGATCTGCCAGCTACGTAAAACTCAAAGACCTGAGTCAAGACCTCGGTTGGGGGAAACAACCAAAAATGAGCAAATAGATAAACAGAATGCTTCTTCCTCCTCTCTCTTCCTACCTGTCTGCCTGTCTTTCTTCCTGTCTGCTTTCCTTCCAAGAGGAAGGAAGAAAAGGAGGGAGGGAATTATAATTAGAAAAAACGAACAGACTTTCTTCCTTATACAAATATTTTGGTGCTTAATATATGCCAGACTCTCTCCTAAATGCTGAGGACATAAAAGTGAACAAGAAAGAATCCTTACCTTCATAAAGTTTACATCAGACCAGCATGGCAGATTAATGACACTCGTACCATCACTTCCCTTACCTGCAGCCCTGACAGACATTACTAATCAACCCCACATCATTTCTACTGAGTCCCAATTTGGCTTCCAATTTCTTTTCAGGTGCCAATCAACTGAGGGCAAGCAGGGGCATGAAAACTCTTCGCCGTGACTGATTTGGAATTTGGGATCTAGACAAGGATTTCTGAGTGCCTCCTACATGTCCAGCACCCTGAGAATTTGTAATGTGAGGCCCCCATGTTATGGATGAGGACACTTCTGCCCAGAGAGGACCATGGTAGCAGGACTTGGTAGTGACCCAGGTCTTCGATGTGGGGCCCCTTCATAGCACTGGGAGTCCCAAGCAGGAGATTGTAAAGCTGCAGTGATCCGTAGGGAGAGTCAGCCCACACTGCACTCAGCCTCCTCTGCCAGGTTATTTGTGCTTCTTCCCAGGTCTTACCCTCAGTGTTCTGCTCAAGCACACTTCTGAGCATCTTCAGGAGGCAGGAAGTGAGCAAAGTCCATTCCTGCCGCATCCACCCAACTCAGAAAGAGGAAAGAGCAGGAGCTCTGATGGGCCTTCAGAATCCCCAGTCACTCAACCACGTTCAGGGTCAAGCCTCAGCGCCTTCCACCAAGCCCGCCATCCCTCACAGTGGGTGTCACTTCTGCACACTGGGGTGTCCTGCCACGCTTGGAAAACTCCCACTGCCAGAACCCATCCCAAACCAATTGCATCAGCACCCCTGGGGCCCCGCATGGGTGTTTTTTAAGTTCCTCCAGAGATGCTAGTGTGCACCCAAGTACTGTCCTAGACTGTCCTGCTCCCATCACTTCCCCTTCCTTCACCAGCCCTGGGAGGACAGAGCCCCCAGCACCTTCTGGAGTCAAGTCAGCTCTGGGGGTGATGTCTAAGGCCAGGCAGAAACAGGCGGCAGCCTGCCAGCTGCTCCTCCTCCAAACCCCAACCCCTGCGGGGTGCAGGGCCCAGCCACACCAGGCCTGCTCCCTGAGGCGCCAGGTCCTCCAAATCAAAACAGGCGGCCAGAGTTCAGGGCCCGCTGGCATACTCCTGGTAAGCACCTTTTGTTCCAGGCTCAGAGCTGTTAATTAAAGAGCCATGATTAATGAGGAAGCTCTCCTGGTCCCCATCTAGGATGAGAGGTCCTGGGGATGCTGACTTTGCTGGAGGAATCTGCAGTCGGGTTCCAACTGGAGCTATTTATAGTTGGCTCCATAGGGGGAGTGGAATGTGCCCCTCCTCCTCCCAGCTTCCTCCTCTTCCCCCTCCCCCTCCTCCCCCTCCTCCTTTCCTCCCCCTCCTCCTCCTCCCCCACCCCCTGTCCCTCATCATCCTACCCCTCCTCACCTTCTGGCCTTTCTCTCCTCCTCCCCCACTACACCAAGATGGAACAGAGAGGTAGGAATATTTATGGAGACAGAATTTTTAAAGGAGTCAATCAGCACGAATGCATTCATATGAATTCACCAGAACATTCATTCCATGGACCTATAGTTAGTTACTGAATGCCTACTAAGCGCCAGGCTCCAGCCCAGCTGACGTGCTGGGGCTCTGATTAAGTGTGGCCGGGCCTGCTCTGGGGGGTCTTCCACTCCAGGGGCAGTCATTACAAGGAATCCCACAAGTCCATGGGCAATGGTAAAGGAGGCAGGGGCACTGCAGGATGCCCCTCGCTCCACATTGAGAGGGCTCAGCCTCACTACAGGGCTGACCACCCTCCACACTGTGAACTAGCAAACAGGTTTGGAAATATCCGGGGAGTTAGGGCTCCAGAAACAGTGGTGGGGGGTACAGATTTAAAGCCAAAGGTGGCTTCCCAAGCCCAGCTTTTCTTCTTCCTCTACCTGGATGGCATTTCCAGTCTCCTTTCAGTTTCCTCGTGACCCTGTGCTGAGTCCCAGCCCATGGGACCAGAAGGGTGATCTGCACCTAACTCCATGGTGCTGTCCTCCAGGCTCGTGGCTGATGGAACCCAGAGTCACCTTAGAAGCCGTGTGAGGAGGGCACAGAGTCCCAAATGCTTTGTGGAGCAGACCCTTCCCGACCGTGCCACCAGGAGACTTCATGTGAACAAGAAACAAACTCAGTCTGAGCTCTGGGGATGGCAGCGTTTTCCTTGATGACAGTGAGCTTCGCCTGCTCCAAAGGCTGGACCACCTGTGCTCAGGAAGAGTCAGGGTCCCCCTGAAACACGTCATGACTAGTCACACCTGGAGGTGTCCGCTGCTCATCGTCCTCACGGAGGCCCTGAGCGTCGACGCTGAACGCCCGGCCCTGGTCCAACACCTTCTCCCCTCTAGAAACTGGCCCGCCTCTGCTCGAGCAGAGGACAGAGGGGTTAGAGGCTCAGTGCCAAATCAGAATGGAGGTCTGAGTTTTCCCACGGAGGCAGAACCTGGCACGGTGGTGGTGCCGCGTGGAGGGGAAGGGGTCCTGGAATTAGTGTGAGGAGCCCTGGCACATGGCCTGAGATACTGGGGGGCGGGGGAGCAGGGCTTGGGCCTCAGTTCTCCCATCCATAAGGTGGGCACATGTGAGGGTTTTGTCCCCATCAATTCACTTCTCTGGGTGGGAAGGAGGCATGAGAGGAAGGAGCTGGTCAGTGAGTAGCTGTCAGGTGGCTGACTCAACCAGACCCGCTTTCTGTCCAGGTCCTCAATCTCCAAGCAAATAAATGTCCTCATTGCTGAGGGCAATTCTAGCTGAGTTATTTGTTCCTTATAACAGAGGCACCCCAAGGCAGCTGGAAGACCACATCCGAGCCTCTCTGTCATCCTGTTTCCTCAGCTGTAAAGTGAGCCAATTGTGCAGAACCTGAACAAAGGTTTCTGCTGACAGCACAGTCATGGCCATCATACCCACTGGCCAGATTGCTGCAGGGACAGCGCCGCCGGCCTCACCAGGGCCATTCACAGTGAAGAGCAGTCCGGCAGGCCTCTCTGCAGAGCTGTCGGGGTCCACAGAGCTTATTGTACTCCCAGCTTTTCGCATCATTTGTAGAGACCAAGCTCCCTGTTTATGTGAAGTGATGCTCCAAAGCCCAGTCGCCCAGGTGGAGGTGACAGGAAGACAGCTTTGCTATTTCTAAGCCCAGCAGGTTTCTAAAGAGTCTGGCTCAAGAGGCAGCCTCCTCCAGCTTTGCTCTGCTAAAGCCCCCAGTGGGGCTGCGAGTCAGCGAACTGAACATCTGAGCAGTTCCTCCTAGTCAAAGAGAGGAAGTTACAGGACTTGAGTCAGAGAAGTAAAAGAGGCAGATCAGAGGCTGTGCACACAGGTGTGGCCCTCTCCCCAGTGTGACGCGTCACTTGACAGGACTAAGGGACTAAACCCAGAAAGCTGAGAAAACGTTGCATCTGGAGGTACCTTAAAGGCATCTCCAGGAGAGAGTAGCATTTGAATCAGTAGAATGAGTGAAGAAAATCAGCTTCACCAACACAAGTGCGCCTCCACCTGTCAGGTGGCAGCCTGGACAGAAGTAGAAGGCAGAGCAGGGCCAATGTGCTCTCTGCTGGAGCCGAGACAGCCATCTTCTCCGGCCCGCAGACATCTCAGCTCCCAGTTCTCGGACCTTCAGACACAGACTGGGACTTACAGCAGTGGTTCTCCGACTTCTGGGAGTGGACTGGAACCATGACTTTCCTGGACCTCCAGTTCGCAGACAGCAGATCATGCCACTTTCCAGCCTCCACAATCCAGTGATCCCATCCTCATAATAAATCTTTTTCTAAAATCTCTATCTATAGAAACAGATCTTGACAGAGAAGGTTGGATGGATAAATGGATTGGTGTGTAGGTAGATGGATGGATGGATGGATGGATGGATGGATGGATGGGTGGGTGGGTGGATGGATGGGTGGATAGGTAGATAGATGGATGGATGGATGGATAGGTAGGTGGGTGGGTAATAGATGATAGGTAGGTGGATGGATGGATGGATCAGTCGGTGGATGGGTCAGTGGGTGTGTGGATGGGTGGATAGGTGGATAGATGGGTGTGCAGGTGGATGGATGGATGGTTGGATGGATGATGGATGGATGGTGTCCTACATGGAAGGCATTGCATTCAGAGCAGGCACAGCTGTATTTGAATCCCAGCACTGCCCCTATGTACCTTTCTCCTTAAGCAGCTCCAACTCCTGTAATCTGGGCAAATGAGGCTGGCCACAGGTTTGAGAAAGACCTTCCCAGGACTGCTGTGTTAGATCAGGGTCTCCCACCTGAGACCACGATCTGAGAAGTCATTTGGCAGGATATTCCACATTAGAGCCAGGTGTGAGAGAGTGAGACAGTTCAGGAAGACAGCCCCTACTGTGTGCACTCATGGGCCAGTGACTCCTGCGGGCAGTGGGTCAGTCCAGTGGAAAGCTCTAGAACATGGGTAGGACAGCCTCAGAGTCTTCTCATTGGGAGGGCGAGGTGACAAAAGTGAACTGGAGAGGGAGCCAGGGTATTTATCTACCACCCTCCCTCCTCATTGGTGGGATTCCTGCTCCCAAGGATTTAACTTCCAGCTCTTTCAGGTCACTCTGCGTACAGCTTGAGGGACACGTTAGTCAAATAGAGAGTAAAACTCCATGGATGGGACCAGGATCAGGGAAGACACACAACAGAGCACTGTTGTGAGCTCTGCTGAGCTCCTGCCCTCCTTCCACACCTGCACTCCTGGACCTCCCTGAAAGAACACCCACCCACCCTCTTCCCACACTGTGCCTCCCTGTCACGTCATGGCCTGGACTTGGAGTCACAATGCCTGGGCTCAAACACAGCACATAAAGGCTGGGTGGCCTCCGCCAAAGTGTGGAGCCTTCCAAAGCCTTGGGTTCCTCTTCTGCAATGTGGGGTTCATGTTCCTGGTCATGTGGTCATTGTGAGAGTTGGATAAGAGAACATTTACGTCACTTTTAGCACAGTGTCTGGTGCACCATAAGCACTTGGAAGGGGCTGGCAATGGCCCACGGCTGTCAGGCACAGCTGTGTGTATTGCCTGGACACCTGGGCACCTAGCCCAGGGGTTGCCAAGTGCAGCTCAAATTCAGCCTGAGCTCCACGCCACAGCCACATGCCTCACTGGCGCTGCATGGGCTCGGAGGGAGGAGTACCTCTTCCACTGGTCACCCAATGAAAATGTCACCTATTTGCCATGAGAATATGTTATTTAATGAGCTTCCAAGGAAGTGCTTTCCCTGGGATTTCTGGGGAAATATCTGTCCTCTTCTAGTTCTGTGCCTCTGGTGCCCAATGGGGTCAGCTGGGGCCCCCCAGACAGGGGACATGAGAGAAATCACCCAAAGAGCTCACCATCCAAAGGCCTCACCCACACTCGTGCACGCCCTGTAAGGAGCCAGCCCAGCACCAGGCACTCCAGCCCATGTCCTCTCCTTGGTCATCAGGGACCCAACAGTCCTTTCCTATAGCCTTTGGGGCCCCACCGCAACCCTCCCATCTGTTGATGTCCCCCCGCGCCTCCTCAAACCCCTGTACTCATCGTTCAAGCGCTCAAACATACCACACTACCCCTGCAAACAACACAGGTTTCCTTTCGCCAGCCAGAAGCTGCGTTTATCTGAAGTACAAAAATAAGAATCCCATGTTTCAGTCAAGGGAACCCATGGTGGGCACTTCCTGGAGATCCCTGGATGCGCTGCCCGGAGCTGTCTGTCCCACACCCCTGGGCACTCCCAGCCCCAGCTCTGCATCGTCCAGGAAGCCAGCGCTCAAAGTGGGAAGCACAACCTCCCCCTTAGGAGGGCGCAGTCTATACCCAGGAACTAGCTGTCCGCCCCTGTCCAGAACCAAGCCTTCCGCTCTGTCCCGGGGCAGGTCTCAGCCCAGCACAACTAATAGGCATGAGGGCAGGACTGAGCCCCCCACACAAAGCACTCACCCACAGACCCAAAGTCTCCACCTCCTCCCCACAGCCTCCACGGAGGCAGAGCCTCCAAAAGCCCAATTCAAATGCAGATGCCAGCCGAATGGAGCCCTGCATGCATGGACATGCACACACGATGTACACATGCACACACACTTGACAGTAACCAGACACACTCATACACCATCACCAAAATGCTAACAACAGATAAAGAAAAATTGCATGTACTGGCACACACGTGTTTCTACCCCCTTTCCCACACAGACACAGGACCCTGGCGACACACGTCTGTGTGTGTTCCCAGACACCCGCCTGCAGAGACACACCGGGTAACTCACCCATACATGTGCACACACATCCACAGTGCGTGGACACACCGGGTACACACACCGCACACGTCGAGTATCCCACACTCGAGTTCTGCCCAGAAAACCCAGGACAGAGGGCGGCCTGCTCCACACCAGCCGCGAGGCAACGATGCTCAGTGGAGAGTCAGAGCAATTAGCTCTTTAATTAAAGTCCTCTCACCACTCACTGGCCGCAAGGACCTGCAGACAGGCACCTGGCTCAGATCCTGGGCATCGTGGAGGCTGCAGATGGGCCAGGAAGTGCAGCCCAGAGGCGCGGTCTGGGTGGTAATTAGGGACGGGGACTCCGGAACAAGGGGCAGCCAACCAGCCATTGCCTTTCTCCTCCAGGAGTGACCGGCTGCCAGCTCTGCCCTCATTACACCTCAGGCTCTGGCTCCCCTCCCTGCCCCGCCGCACCCGCCCCCCCACACACACACACACATACACATACACACACACACACGGGCACATACACCATGGACAGCGCAGGCCTGCAGCTTCCATCACAGCTGGCCGGGGCCAAACCGGGAACCAGCATGCATGCCTCAGCCCCCCAAGCCACTCCCCAGGCCCCTGCCCACCCCCCACCCACTGGAGGTCGAGGGGACACTGCTCCAGGCTGCAGGGACACCCTGTTCCAGACCTCTCTTCTTGATCCTGGTGCTGTTAGCAATGTGTGTGTTCTGTCACTTCCTTGCAGATGAGTCACCCCAATTTCTACCAAATTTCCCCTTTTTGTAAGGATACCCATCATATCAGGTTAAGGCCCACCCTGACTGACTGCCTCTATAAAGCCCCTTTTTGCACAAAAGATCACATTCCGAGGCACTGGGGGCAGGACATGAGTGGACGGATGGGGTGGGAGCAGGACACCATTCAGTCCATAACGCTGTCTCCTGCTGGTCACACACCGGGCACCCCAGCGAGTCATTCCCACCGTGGGGGTCTCACCCACCCAGTGGTGGGCACACTATGCACCTTCTGCATGCCAGTCACCATACTGGCAACGGAGATGACCAAGGACAATAAACTAGCAAGACAGAACGATTCCCACGTGGGTCGGCGTCACTGGCGGGTCTGAACAGCATGGCGCATGGAGGGTAACGCGGACCAACAGGGACCTGTAAGAGGGGCTGTCAGAGCATTGCAGCTGAGGCCCGAGGGAGGGAGGAAGCCCACCGTGCAGGGATTCACGAAAGAGCATCCAGGGGTGGGGCAGCAAACCCAGAGGTGGCCCGTCCAGAGAGCTCGTCATGTCCTAGAGAGGTAAGCAGGCTCTGGCTGCTGTGTCCCAGGAACCAGAGAGGCAGAGAGGCAGGAAAGGCGCGAGCAACCCCTGAGGGCCGGGGATGTGGCGAGGGGGGCACAAGTCACATTAGAGGGCCCCAGCACCTCAGTCCAGCCACAGTCCTCTTTGCCTGGTACATTTTAACTGGAATCTTCCATGGACTTGGTGCTCAGATGAAAGCATTCCAATGCCATTACTGCTCAGTTTCAACCCTGTGCCTCTAAGAAAATGACTGAACTTGGAGACAACTGCCCAGCCTTCAGCTGGGACTCATATAAGCCCCGGAACCTCTAGAGTCCACAGGATTTCTAGGAGCTCCACAGGGCGATGTAGACCATGAAAATCAGTCAGCAGCCTGCCCCAGGCCAGCGAGAGTGGGTGGGCTGCACTTCCCTGTGTCCCACAGGCCCCTGCAGTTCCCGGAACACACCGAGCTCTTCGCCACCTCTGCACCCCTCCATTGCTATTCCCACAGCCCCGCACTTTTCCATTGGCTCTCCGCTGTGGTTCTTTCTCCTCTAGGCCTTCGCTTCAACATCAGCCACTGAGAGAGGCCTTCCCTGATCACCCCGGCCTGAGGGTGGTCCCCTCTGCTAGTCTCCATGACAGCCACCCACAGAGCACTTATCCTAATTCTTTCACTGGTTCCACCTATGAGTCCGAGGTCCCCATCACTGTACGCTCCCAGAGGGCTGGCCAGATGGCTATCCTGTTTAGGAGGGAGGAAGGGAGTAGAGTAAGAAGGAAAAGAGGGAACAAGGATGGAGGGAGGGAAAGGAAGGAGAAACAGAGGGACCAGGGAGGATAGCCCTTTGCGGCATTGAAAGTCAGCAGGGTGTAGCCTCACGCGACTGAGAGCCTGAGCTGGGTCACTCTTTAACATGGGGGCGGTCCGGTGCATTGTGAGAAGTTCCCTGGGGTCTATGCACTAGATACCACCCTCCTAAGTGGGACAACCAGAAGCGTCTCCAGACACTGCCAGGCGTTCCCGGGAGGGCAGAAGCTCTTCATCCTGAGCAGCACTGGTCTGCTTCCCTCAACTGAACTCTTCTTCCAGATGCGCATGTCCACAGATGCCGCCTTACTAAGCACAGCCCGTGGTCTGGCGTGTCCATTTCAGTCACATAACTGCCACTGGGCGCTTAACAGACTCCACCAACACACGTAGCTTGTCTGCCGCCAGGTCTGCAGGTGAGCGAGCGCAGCTCACCAGGGCGCCGGCGGTCAGCTCCGCGTCCAGTTGAAAACTGACTGGAAGTTGCTTCGGGCTGCAAACTGGGTTCAGTTCTGCTCCCGGCCTGTTCGATCGGGACCAGCATGGACATACGCTGCAGGACCGAGGTCGCCAGCTAAGCAAGAGGCCATAAGCCAGAGCACACAAGCAGGTGTGTCCCGTCTGCTATTCATTGTCACTTGGACAAAACCTCAGCGGGGAATAGGACTCCCCCCACTGGAGGAAGGTGAGTGAATATTTATCAGTCAATGATGGAGCCACCCTCAGCGAAGAACACACTGGCCCACATAATAGGGGTTCGGAGGCCTGTAGGGATTCTCCCCAAAACCAATGCCTCACTGAGTCTCTATTTGGGGCTCCCGAGAGCGTCACCAGGCTGGGGACCAGCTCACGAGCCTGGAAGCCCGCCACAGCCGCCTGGGAGGCCTTCCTGGGCACAGGGCAAGGTGACGTCCATTCAGCCAATAGTTCCCCAGGACCCTCTCTGTGCTGGACACAGCCCAGGGCACTGGAGATCCAGAATGAGCCAGGAGCACACAGCCAAGTGAAGTGAATGGCCCCCACTCCCCAGAGGGTGGGGCCCATCTGCCCAGAGGGTGCCATGAGGAACTACGGTCTCTTCTTTCTCTGGACGTGCTCCAGGCTTTCGTCTCTCCAGAATCTGCACTTGGGGCACAGAGACCCTTTTCCTGCCGCAGCTCCAGCCCCTCAAACAGGAATCCTTCTGATGGGGGACTTGTCTTGTCAAGATATCATCATGTCTAAATCGAGGCCGTGTCAGCAGCCCCATGAAAATGAATAATAGCCGCAATTATGACCCACATAACAGCCCAATAAAACCTAATTAAAATGATCCACATCCCATCTGCCAAGTTCATGGCAAAGCATGCAGGGAAGGATGGAGACCCAGTCAGTTCAAGGAGAGCAAGCAGTGAGAATAATAAAAACAGTAATAATACTTGTGCTAGAATAAATACATTAGACAATGCTAACACGAAGTGATAGGATGATGATAACGTGCGTCAGCTGACGTGGACGGCAGGTTTGCCGTGCACCAGCCCCAGGCGAACAGAGGCCATCCTGGCGACACTGGGCACGTCCCGCACGTGTGTGTCATTCCATTTAATTCTCACTCACTTGTCATCGTTTAGGCGCTGGCATCGTCCCCAGGTATAGATGGGGAAATCGAGGCACAAAGAGGCAAGAACTTGTTCAAAGTTAACTACCAGGAGTGCAGCTACAGGTCAGACGAACAGTGCCTGGCAAGTGTCGGCGGTCCAGGCACGAGCGCTGAATGCTTGAGTCACTTCCCACAAGATTCCATGTTGAGCAACCAAGATGCCATGCGAGCAACCAGCAAATAATGTCCAGACCAACTGAAATGGAGGGGTTGTACCAGACACAAGGCAGAGAGAGACAAAGCACTAGTGGAACCTGTGAAGATGAGTCCTCTAATGGAGGTAGGTGGCATTAGCACAGTGATGACAGGGGCATGGGTGTTGGTGCCTTAATTTTGCTCAGGCAATCAGGGAAGACTTCCCATAGGAGGCAGAGTTACAATTGGGTGTTAAAAGATGGATGGGGTGTACCCTGGTGGAGTAGTATTCCGGTCAGTCATCTTCAGCCTGTGTAGTCCACATACGTGCCAAGAATCCCGGTTTGTGTGCCAGCATCTGGGCCAGGGGCAACAACCAAGAGGAACTAAATAAAACACAGTGCTTCTTTGAAAGAAGTTTTTTGGAAGTATGCCCTGGTGGTCTAGCAGTTTAGCTCACTGGACGTAGTCCACACACATCCCAAAGTCCCTGGTTCAAGACCAAGGGCAGGCAGAAAAAACTAAATAAAAATCAACAAAATGTGTGTTCCTCCTCTCTCTGCCTGCCTGCCTACTGGCCTCCATTCCTACCGGCACCTTCCCTTAAAAAATAAAAAAAGAGATGGATGGGGATTTGCTGGGCAGATGAGCAGAGGAAGACATTCCGGGCAGAGGGAATGGGAACAGCATGCGCTAAGTTGTAAAGGGTCAGAGTCCAGCACATTCTGGTTCTCACAGTGTCTGACGCCACAGTTGTATGTCTGCCTGGAGGTCAAGGTCATCAAGCATTTTAGCAGGTTTGGGAAGTTAGATTTTGTCCCATCAGAAGACTTCCAAGCAGGGGAGAGCAGGTCAGACCTGCTCACTAGAACAGTCCCTTGGGCAGCCAACTGGGAAGGGAATGTCTTGGGAAAGAAAGGAAAGTTCAAACCCTGAGACATTTGGACACAGCACCCGATGTAGGAGCACAGGTTGCCAAGCCTTCTTCTTTGAGATGAACCTTAAACAGGCCCAGCATGGCCAGGGGGCGGCATCTCCTCCCTGGCAAGACAGCCAGGAGTGGACTGACGCCGAAGTAGGGCGGGATGCTCAGACTGCGTGTGGGTCTTCCCTGAGCCTCCCCAGCCTCACGCCCGGGAACATGGCGCTTGTGTCCTAGGTACCCTCATGGGTGCCTCCCTGCCAAAAGAATGGCCAGAGACGGTGTAGGCTGCCCCTGCCCGGGGGGCTGAAGTTCAAGAGGGCTAACTCCTCCAAATGCATGAGTCTTCAAAAAACCAAGATCTCCCAGTTCACTGGCTCAAGAAACAGATTGGTTTTAAAAAAAAACAAAAAACAATTTCTGTCGTTGCTTTTGTCATTTCAAATGAGGCTGCCCTTTGACCCAGGAAGAGGTTCCAGATGCATAAATAGAGCAATAATCTTGAGCATCGATGTTTTGATAAAATGAAAGGGTGGGGGGGATACATATTATAAACACCACCTCCGGGAAGCACAGTCAGGAAAAGTTATTAAACATTCTGTCACAAGCTTGGAAGACAGCTCTGTCCACCCCACCCGGCACAGAGTTCCTAATAAAGGCGGTATCTTGGAATTTGTCACTCTTGAATGCATAATTCACTAGTCAAAAAGCAGCAGTAACACATTGCATTTTCATAAGGGGCTCCAAAGCTGTCTAATTTCCCTGAGCTGCAGGACGAAAGGGATCTGTGGCCACTCGTGAAGGCCCCTTTATGCATTATGGATAGAGACTTAGCAATTCAAAGTGATGGCTCAGTCTCCCCATCACCCACCCCCAAAACCCCAGATCATACTGAAAGTCCTAGAACTAAAATCCGGGTCTACCCCACAAAGCCTGCAGTCGTCTGGAGCCAAGCAGTGAGTGAGTGTGTGTACATGTGCGTGTGCACGTAAGTGTGCGTGTGTACATGTGTGTTAAGATAGAGCAGAAGCAAAAATCACTGTCTGGGTCTCACCAAACGTGCTCAGAAGCCCAGCCTCACCTGTCACTTGATCACATGCTTGTGAGAGGAGGCCAAGCACACGTGGGCAATGGATAGATGGAACGAGCAAACCCTGTGCCCCCACGTACCCAGAATGCCCTCCTCGGCCCCAGGGGTTAGACCAACACTGGCGTCCCTGAAACTGGTTTACAAGTCTCCAGGTATCTAACACCGTCTGCTCTCCTTCCCCGAGGGCCCGTGGCCGGTGGACAAGGAAGCAAGCCCAGAGCCACATCAAACACGTAGCAGCTGGGTCTACTCAGTGACCAGTGTGGTCATTTCGGTCAGTATGAAGTGAAGGGAGAAGCATCCACAATACATCTCCGAAGAAAGAAGAAAACATCTCATTTTATCCTTATCACCCTAACCCTACAAACAAAGACGCTAGATCTTTTCATCTTCTCTGTCCTCAAGGAGCTCCCAGCACCTTGGTGGTGACAAACACGCTTCTGAGAGTGATGGCAGCCCCTCTGGGAGCGGCAGGTAGACTGTCTTGGTAAGAAGATCTCAACCAGCCACTTGAGATAGATGGTGAGTACCCAAAGGCACAAAAAGGACTCACAAAGGAAAAAAGTAATTGGGTTTCTCTGCACGTGGCAAAGAAGAGTGCTTCTTGCTGCAGGGAGGGAAGAGAAAGCTGGGAAAATGGCGGCCTAGTCCCGATGATGGAGAGGACTGAAGCTAATTTAAGGAGATGATATTTGCTCTTTTTCACTGCGTGTCTGCCACCACCAAGGGCCCGTGATGCTCCCAACAAGGGCCTGCACTGCCCTGTGGCCACAGCATTGGCACCTGGTTGATGCTGACGCAGGACAACGTGAAGGAGAAGATCTACAAACTGGCCAAGAAGGGTCGGACTCCCTCACAAAGGGCGTGATCCTGAGTGACCCACGTGGTGCAGTTCAGGTACGTTTGCTGACAGGCAATCAAATCTTGAGGATTCTCAAACCCACAAACTTTCTCCTGAGGTGTTGCTGCTCACAAACATCTGGAGAGGAACAGAGAAGATAAGGACGCTAAATTCTGGCTAATTCTGATCAAGAGCCATTTTCATCGGTAGGCTTGCTATTGTAAGACCAAGAGAGGCCTCCCTGCCCCCAGTTGCAGGTACACGTCATCGATGGTCTCAGACCTGGTTGCGTAAATGTTCTGTGTACTCAAGCAATAAAATCATTGTTTAGCTAAGAAAAAAGAGCATATTTATCTGTATGGTTAACCTCCCCCTGTGCCAAAATATGTCTTCACTGAGGTTCAAATCACACTCGCACTCCACAAAAACTTGGAAGAAGTGAGGTTCTTAGGCCTTAAAGAGAAGACCCAGTTTCCCAGTTGGGTCTGCAAGCATTCCTGGATGCCTCAAACCCTGAACACAGGAAGCCCATGGCAGAAATGTCACTGAGAATACAAGGCCTTAAGGGAGAGGCAGAGAACTTGCGCAGGTTTGAAACAAAATTTAGACAGAAAATGGGAATCCTAATCAATCTAATGCAGAACCCAAAAGACTAACTAAGAGACCCACTGACATCCAAGATCCATAAAGTTCCATCCAGAGTGTGGTCCTACAGGATGGATAAGGTCCCCTGGACCACTGAGGAAGGAGCAGCGAGCTCTCCATGTGGGCCTGGCAGGTGAATAAAAATGCTCCATCCATCGGCCATTCGTCCCAAGAAAAGGAAATGACATACTCAAAAGCACACAGTCATGGTCAGGCATTATGTTTAAGAATGATGACTTGTATGGGGGACCTGGAAGATTCACTGGAGGGTAGAAAGCTGAATGTGGAGTAGCGGAGAGGAAGCACAGGGCTGATCAACAGAAGCCTCCCTGAGGAGTGGGAACTCTGTGCAGAAGAGTGGAGAAACCTGAAAGGGTTTCATGAGTGAGCCGCCCTGGCCAGGTGTGTGTTCTAAGAAACTGGGAAGAGAGAAGAGCTGGGGTGGGCATGATGTGGCCCTATCTTGCAGCACCGTGAGAAACAGACACCCAAACAAAAACAAGGACTCAAAGCAGAGAGCACACGTGACTGATAAAGACATGAAAACATACTCACTGTCATGAGTCATTGCAGAAATGTGACTATAAGCAGCCATGTGTATTTAGTGACAGGAGAACAGTGACGTGGGCCAAACATGCACTAGTGTTTGCTCTGGGAAGAGAGGAAGGAGAACGGCCTCAGGGAGGACTCAGAGGACTTCAAAGATGCCCATGGCATGTCATTGCTAAAAGAAATCTGAAGCAAAAATGGAAAATCTGATCTGTTAAGATCTGATAAAGTTGATCAAATGCTAGCTACATGAGTTCTCGCCTTACAAATCGCCATATCTTTTTGAATTGAATATAATAGTTCATAATAACTATTTTAAAATAAGTACTGATTTTTCTGCCCCTGTCAAAGGTGAAAATAAAATAATTCCCAGTGGTAGGGAAGATGTGGAGAAATGGCAATTTATTAGCAATATCCTCCTAGCAAAATAGAAATGAGTCTATTTCCAAATGACAGTTAAGCAATACCTACCAATATTGTTGACTGTTTTTAAACCCTTTGATGGATCAATTCTTTGAAAATTCAAATACTTTGAATTTTTCTCAAGGGAATTATCATGGATATGCCCCCAGAGGTAAGCTTTGTAAGAGAAAATTTAGAAAGAACATAATTGTCTAACAACACTCTGTCACCATGGAAGATGTTGTAGAAAGAGACTGAATGATACAGATCAGTACACATTACTTGTCAAGATATAAAGGAACATCTTGTCACATCAGTATACATACAATCCCCTTTTGGAAAAACATAAATATGTGTAGATACATAGACAAGACACTGAAATGACGCAGTCATGTCAATATGCTTGTCTGGGTGGAGTAATAATAAATAGTATTTGTTTTCTGACTTCTACTTATCTTTTATCCCTAGATGGTCTTCAGATCATTTAATAAAAATAGTTACATAAATTAAAATAACATTTCTTTGTAAAAATTTTTAGCAATAGTATCTCTAGCCCTGTAACAGTGAGCTCAGGTCACTATAACAAATAGCAAAAACAACAGAAATGTATTTCTCACCGTTCAGAGGTTGAGAAGTTTGGTTTCTGGTGGCAGGTGACCGTCCTCTTCCAGTGTATTCAGGTGATCTTTCCTTTGCACCTGTGCATGAAATGGGAGCTGATACGCCTGACTGCAAGGGCATTAATCCCATCAGGAGGTCCTCGTGACCTCATCTAGCCTTAATTACTCCCCAAAGGCCCCATCTCAAAATGTCATCGCTTTGGGAGCTTTGAGTTTCAGCATAAGAATTTAGGGGACAGATTGAGTCTACAGTGTTCCCCCAAATACATAATCTGAATATAGCTGACAGGAGGGGAGTCCAAATTAAAGAATATTTTATAAAACTTGCCAAGACTTTTCCAAAAATATGAGCATCCTAGAAAAAGAAGCAGTGGTCTAGAGACCCACTGGAATTCTATGCTGCTACTGAAGAAAAAAAATGAACTTGTGCCTTTTGAAATAACCTGGATGAAACTGAAGTGATTATGCAAGTGAAACAACACAGAAAGGAAAAGAGAAAAATCACACCGATACTCATAGGCCACCGGCTGTGGCTACCAGAGGGGTGGGAGGTGGGGAAGGAACCAGGGAATGAAGGAGGTAATAGAATATGGTGGGGGTGGGGCTACTAGAAAGGTGGAGGTGAGAGAGGTGTGAAGTCCACAAGGACTGAGATTTGAATTCAATATCCTAAATTCAATATCCTAAAAATAATACTGCAGTTTAAACTAAAGGAAAAATAAATAACTAAAATTGGGGTGGGGATATGTCAACATTATTAAAGAAAAAAAATTTTTTAATTCCAGGTTAAATAAGAGAAAGACACATGATAATGAAATGCAATATCTGACCTCGAAGAAAGTCTTGGACTGGGAAATGTATATATGTATTACATTTTTTATATATATTATGCATATAAAAATACATACATTTATAAAGACAATGGGCAAAATTTAATTACAAGCTGCAGATTAGATAAGAATGCTGTATCATGTGGTTACATAAAAAAACAGGCTCTAGGACATAGTGGTGAAGTACTTAGAAATATAAGATCAAGTGCCTGCAACTTACATTCAAATGGATCAGAAATAGTAACAACAATAATAAATGCATATGTATATTTAGAAAGATAAATAAATGAAATACGATAAAATAGTAATACTTGGTGAATCTAGATAAATGGTGTGTAAGAGTCTATCTCCTAGTCTTAAATTTTTCTTGTAGCTGTAAAATTTAAATAATGTTTACTAAAAACCTTTTCCAGTGAACAAAATCAAAATCCAATTAAAAAACCAGAATGAAATAAAGGACAGAGGCAGCTCATATTGGCTGACAAAAGTGGGCTGTTAGATTTCCGGGAATTTTGCGAGCCAGTGGACAAGTCGGGAGTTTGAAATTGGCAATGGTAGAGATATTTAGTGCAGAAATGTCCAGTTATGAATCCGTACTGTTCCCCCAGAGAGTCCACTGTAACGCATTTACCAAAACACACCTGGGTGGAGGGCCCTTCCTCCTCAGTGGCCAGACACAGTGCCCTGAGCCTCGGTCCATTCTCTGCCCTTCCTGTGTCCATGTGACATTTCCTTTTTCTAAGAAGCTCTCAGATTTAACATCCTCTGCAAGCTGCCTGGCTTAGCAAGGGCCTCTGTTTCCCTCAAAGTCTAGACAGCATCAACTCTAAATCAAAGAGACAATATTGGCTGTGATGGAACTCTTGTTTTTCAACCAGTATTGTCCCCAACACTTGGACTTCACTGTGGAATTCGAAAGAGGCATAGAGGGGTTACTGTCCTTTGCTGAATTAAATCTGCTTGGAAAGGAAGCGGCTCATTCCTACCGAAGGGGTGGATCCCCGATGGTCTGGTTGCTGCCCACCCTTCTCCTTTCACCATTCCAGGCGTCGTCCCCACGGGGCGCACACTCCCAGATTCTTGTGCTTCTGAGGGTAATTAAAGTTCTCTCCTTTGCTGTGCTAAGGGGTCCCGCAAAGGGGTGCTGGACCCACTTTCAACGTAGCTGTGTGTGGAAGCTCCCCCACACCAACAAACAACTCTTGGACACCCTCCTGGTGTCAAACCAACTCTGATGCTCTCTCCCCGGAGACAGCGTCAGTAACGAGCTCCATTTCCCAGACTTCCCTCTACTTCAAACACCAGTTACAAGCCTTGATGGTTCCTTGTGCTTCTCACCAACTGGGACAGATTGGAGATTCCCAACACCCTCTCCTCCGACTTCAGGTGGAAGTCACAACCCAGGTTATTATTACTCGTGCTTCTGAGTCTCTGGCTGCAAATCAGAGGTTCCCACAACACCTTCCTCAGGTTTAATTCATTTGCTAGAGCAGCTCACAGAACTCAGAAAACCCTTTGCTCATGAGATCATTGACTGATTACAAAGGCTGTATCTTTGGAACAGCAAGTTGGAAGAGACACACGGGGCACAGTGTGGGGAAGGGACCAGGCACTCCCACACCCTCCGCAGTGCAGCAAGCTCCTGGCCGCTCCATGCTGCTCACCAGTCAGGAGCTCTCTGATCCCCATCCTTGTGGGTTTTTATGGAGGCTTCATTACTTAGGCACGATTGATTGAATCATTAGCCATTGGCAGTTGAACTCAACCCCTCTCCGTTCCCCAGAGGTCTAGGGGTGGCATTGGAAGTTCTGATCCTCTAATCACATCTTCAAGTCTCCAGGCAGCCAGCCTTCATGTTTAGGTGCCTCCAAAAGTCACCTCATTCACCTAATGAAAGACACCTTCATCATTCTCAACACTCAGGAAATGTCAAAGGGTTTGAGAGCTGAGAACTAGGAACTGTGAAGGAAGACCAAATATATGTGAGAAATATATAGTTGTCATTGAGATGACTAAATACATTTCTTCTAAATCACAACATCTCCAGAAGCAAACCCTGAGAGGAGGACTCAAGGCCAAGCAGTTTATCGAGGAGAGGAGCCGAGGCATCACCAGTTAGAGGAACACAGAGGTGAGTGGGGGGTGGGAAGGAAGCAGCTCAGAGAATGTCACCGAGCAGTGTGTTCCATGGACAGGAGAGGCACAGCCCTTCTGTCCCCTCTGGGAACTCTAGGAGACAGGCCTCAGCATTCTTACCCAAAAGCAAGAAGCAGGAGCATTTATCCTCCAACCCCCAATGGTAGGTTGGATAATGGCCCGAGATATCAAGTCCTAATCCCTGGGACATGCAAATGTTACCTGATATGGCAAAAAAGAACTTCAGGTTTGATCAAGTCAAAAATTATCCTGAATTATTAAGCCTTAAATGCAATCACACATATCCTCATGCCAGGGAGTTGAAGGGAAACGTGACACAAACAGAAAAAAATCAATATGACCACAAATCCAAGGGTTGTGGCCATAAGCCAAAGAATGCCAGCAACCACCAGAGGAAGAAGCAAGAAATAGATTCTCCTCTGGAACCTCCAGCAGGATCCTGGTTCTTCTCACACCTTGATTTCAGCCCAGTGATAACAATTTGGAGCTTCTTGTTTCCAGAATAGTGAGTCAATCATTTCTGTTAAGGCATCAAGTCTGATCAAAACGAATTCTCCCATCAGGCACGAGCTAAGTCTCCTCCCAGGGACATTAATTGCCTACACTTTGGGTCTACCCCAAAAGCAGCAGGGACAGACCCCTCTGGCAGAGAAACAGATGCCACGTAGAACACTCTGGAATGATGAATGCCAAGAGGAAACGGGACGGGGGATCACTGCCCCGCAGGGTCTGAGCTGGGCAGCATCGATACATGACCCCCGGAGATGGACCGAGCAGAAGGGCTCTGTCTGGGCTCTCTGGGGATTGCAAGGGTGAGGCTTCACTTTTCTCTGCCAGGGAACAGCCTAACATCCCAGGAGCTGGAAATAAGGGTACATGGGGTCATGGGGTCAGAAAGCTTGGGAATGGGAGACAGAGTCCTGTGCCTTATGACAGGTGGAGAAAAGCCTGCACCCACAAAACACCGTCTCCCCAGATGCCAAAGCTGCCCCCAGATGCCACCAGCCACTCCTCTGGGTGAAGGCTTTGGAGGAAGAGCATGTCAGCTGCTTCCCTCCCCTGACATCCTGGTGGTTAGTAAGAGTTATACTGAAAAATTCCACGGTCAAGCAAATCTGAGCAAGGCAGACTTAAACAAGGTTAAACTGATTTACTCTTCAAGACAGAGGCGCGTTCTGCAATTTTCCCTATTGTTTTCTTTGTTCTCTATGGACCTTTCTTCTACTTTATTTATTTTTATTTTTTTGCAAAGTCCCTCGTGGGACTTGTTTCATGAAACACACATGGGGAAAATGATGCCCAGTTAGCTGGTCAGACAGGACGCAGCCGAGCCCAGGGAAAGGGAAGGGGCGCAGAGAGTCAGCAGGACAAAGACCAAAGGCCTGGCTGCCTCCCAGGTGGGGGTGTTTACTACGGGCAGTGACATTGACCTGACTACACAGAATGTGGCCTCCTCGACCCTCGCCACTCAGGAGGAAGGCGGTGTGCCCTGTTTGTACAGCCAACCAAGGTTCTGATCAATCAGTAAGGTGACAGCAGGCAGACTGGGCAGGGCTTCCAGGGTGGAGCGGGCCAGCGGGAGTCCTGGAGGCTGATCCAGAAGTAAGGAGGTGCGCTCGCTGGAGGGACACACACGGCCAGGGGGCTCTCATGGGCTGCCTGGCACTGGGAATCAAGGACGCCTCGGACGACCTGGCTGAGTGAGGGGAAACAGCAGAAAGTCAGCCCTGTCTGCCCCCTTCGCCACCGCTGGGCGCAGGCCCATCCAGCCCCCTGAACGGTGCTTGGCTTCCTTGGACCAAATCTTCCAGAACCAAAGGGACCACATTCAAAGAATGTTTAAGGTAGAAGCTTCCTGTCCCTACGTCCGCGGGACTGGTCTCACCTCTGCTTCGTCATCAGAAGAGAATTGAGCTGACAGGTGCCGGGAACGCAGGCTGAGACCCACAGCTGGTGCAGGAGCAGGCCAGCACCCGCCTTCCCCCTGACTCGGAGTCCCGCTCACGTTCCCTCCGACATCACTGCCTGGACCGCCATCCTCCGAGCAACACCACCGGGGCTGCCTCTGTACCAGGTCACCCCACAGCGGCATCTTCCCCCCAAAGCAAGCCTTGTTAAAGACGCAGAGGCGGGGCACGAGGCATCAGGACGTTCGCTGCAAAGCAGCCGTGAAGGCCGAGTTCACACGCCTGCAGAGAGGGCGGGGCTGCTGGTGGGGCCAGACGGGGAAAGCCAGGGTGGGGTTGGACAAGCAGGTGACAGCCACCATCGAGGGGTAGCAGGAAAGCACGAGTCTTCCCTGCAGCCCCAGACGAGAGCCCCAGAGGAGCAACACAGCCGCTGTCACCTCCTCGGCGTCTCGATGCTGGAGGTGTGGTCCCTGGACCAGCATCGCCACCGGTGCCACCTGGGAGCTTGTGGGAAACGACGCAGCTCAGCCCCAGCCCAGCCCTCGAGAATCCCATCCGCAGCGAGACCTTTGTGTGCTCGGATAGGCTTGACAAGCCTTCTCCTCCTCCACCTGAGCTTCTCTTCCAAGGAGCAGGAGAGAGGGAAGTCCCTGCCTCTCCTGTGCGCACCGGTTTCCGAGCTGGCTGGTGAGGCCTCACCCTTCCTCCCACCGGAGACACGGGGCCACCGCTGGGACCCCAGCGGGGTCTGTCACTTACGCGGCTCAGTGGACGCTGCCCTAAGACAGCCTGGGTGGGGAAATGGGCTCATTCAAACCAACAGCCCAAACTTCATGCCAACCTGGCTCGGCTCGTGGCGTCCGGGCGGGGCCCTACCTCTGTCTGCTGAGAGCACGGGGGCCACCCCTCCACCCCAAACTTTTGTGTCTTTGTAAAATGTTTAGCGAAAAACTGCCGACTATGTAAATCAGAGATCATTAGAGGTTGGGTTTTTCCTTAAAGAATGGATTCAGCAAAACGCTGTTTTCTCCCCGGCTCCGGGTCTCTATTTAGGGGATTGGAACGCTGTTTATTTATTTATTTATTTATTCATTAGCTGGGCCCACAGTCAAGGAGAGGGGAGCAGGGCTATTAATCTTTCCTGTCATCCATTCACAGATGTGGTGCTCACACCACAGCAAATGTGAAGTCAGCAGCACACAGCCACAAGGTGGAAATTTCAGGAGAAACAAGCTTGGAGGAATGAAAAAATAAATAAATAAAAATAAGAAGGCAGCGGGGGCGGGGAGGGGGAGAGCGTGATGCGGAGACAGAGCACATTGAAAACACAGAAATTCAGCCCCGTGCCTCCTGGGCGCTTAGGTGTGTCTGAGAGTAATCTTGTTCCCAGCGTGGAGGTGTCAGGGATATGTTAATAATGATTTCCTTTTCTCTTCATCTTAAAGAAATGAAGTTTGCAAACTGATTTTGATGAAGCACACCTGACTCTGTGTGTGTATATGTGCTGGGGGTCATACCTAGAGACTCAGACACATACACACACTCCCCTTCTCTGCCCATCTACGACATCTACTTAGTAGGTTCTGGAAATCTCCATAGAAAGGCATGTACTGGAAGGCTGTGAAAAGGCCTGGGCAGGCACCGGGTGTCCCTTTAAGAATGACATGCCTGCCAGCTCCTGGGGGTGGGAGGTGGTACTCGGCAGCAATAGCCATGCATTTTACTACCAGAGCTCTCGGGGGAGTTAGCCCACAGACAGACCCCTCTGGGCATGGCGGGGCCAGAGCAGAAAAATCTGCCCTCAAACATCCTATAGCTGCCATCTTTCGAAAGCATGGTGAGTCTGCTAGATTTGGACTGGCTACTCTCCTGCCTCAGTTTACTTCTTCTGTTCCTGATTTGGGGGCTAAGACCCTGACACATTAGCTCCTTGCTTATAATCTTTCCCCCATGGGATTGGGATTTACGGGTGGCCAAGCCTCAGAGTGCAGTACTTATTAAAACATTCCCAAGGCCCTGGTGCTGTACACATTGCTCAGGCCAGACACACTGATCCCAGCCTAGCCCAAACCTGAGTTTACCCTTTACTCTGAGCTGCTTCCATTCCCCTGGGGCCCTCCCCCACTCCCTCCCTGTGTCTCTCCTCCCACACTGGTCTGAGATGCTGACTTCCCAGCACAGGGCCTCAGGCAGAAACGGCCCCATCTCAGATGGGAGAAGCCCAGTTTCTCCTGCAGTGTGTCTAGTACTTCAACGAACAATGCCAGAGGGAGGTTGTCATGTGAGAGTCTTGGCAAAATGTGACCTCAGGGCAGGAAATGATGCTTTTTTGCCCCCTGCTCCTTGAAGAGGTGTGGTTTCTCAGTGAACTTCTGTTGAGTGCTGGGTCAAATGCAGAGCTGAGGAAGGCTAGATGCCCGAGGGGAGGGGATGGTTAGGTCAGTGCTGAGCACACCGCAAGAGCTGAAGCTTCTCTGGACTAAGGAAAGGCTGAGACACCGTGTGGGCTGTGCAGAGCAGGGCTCTGAGGCTGTGCCTGGACTCCGTGGGAAAGTGTGGTGACCCTGTGGTGATGCCCTGAGCAGTGATGCTGCCAGCAGCTCACACAGGCATTCAAGGGGGCTGCCATGACGCATGGCACTCTTTCCCTGAATGTGGATTTGCAAATCATAGGGGCCTCAGAAAAGGCAGAGGCTGGGACATGGTGCAGATTGAGTGAGAGGGGAGAGGAAGGAGGGCCAGGTCTGGAGCTGAGCCCAGGCCTGGGAGCTGTGTCCCAGGCAGTGGCCCCAGGAGGAGGCCGCAGGTAGACACAGGAGGCGCTGGAGCTAGACTGTGTCTTACTTAGAAGACTGTCACCAGGATCACCAGCTACTTTGCTCACTTGGCAGCCCCGAGGCAAGGCCAGGGTACAACCAAAGCCAGGACTGGTGAATGCACCTCTTGGAGGCTAGCCCCGGGGGCAAGAGCCACAGTCCTTGGATTTCCATTTTGTCTTCCTCCACCTGTTCAGAGCCTGTCGCTGCAGACACGTGGGCACCGCTGTCACTCCCTGTGGACACCCTGTCTCCCTGGGGAGCTGTTTCTGTGGCCTCGGGGCACTGTCCTGCCTGGCCCCCGCCAAGTACAGCCACTGCAGACTTTCTTCAGCCACTGGGCTTTCCAAGGCACAGGGGAAAGGATGATGTTTGGGGGACCCTCTCTTCCCTTCAAGTCTAACTCCTCTGGAGAGGGCACTCCTGGGATGCTGGCCCCAGCATGTCATAGAACTTTCCCTAAACAGTAATCCCCAGAACCCAACCTAAATTGATGGGAAAGAAGGGGGTCAGGCAGGAATAACACTGGAAAACCCTACCATGCAGTAATCAGAACTACTCCTTTCTTTAAGGACTGAGGTTATTGCTGCTTGGATAAGTTCCTTGGCCTCACTCTGTTTTATCCCAGAAGGAGCTCACACGCATAAAAATTCTTGGTTCCTCCCTTCAATTGCCTCCTACTGATCCAGCCCAGTGTTTTATCAGACATTCCCAACTAAATGCGCAATTTTTCTTGCACACGACTGAGATTTAACCCGGTACCTCAATCTCCAGGTCCTCTGAGTGAACACAGTAAACTGTGGTATTGATCCTAAACCTTAGTGGCTCAAATTAAAATGACGCCTCTCACTCATTGCCATACAACTTCCAAGCCCCTTCTACTGACTGAGGAGTCACCCTTTGGCGTTTGACTTGAATATGTGACATATTTTGGCCAATAGAATGGTAACAGTTATGGCCAAGCGGAAGTCACAAATGTGTATGGATAGTTGTCTTCCCCGCCATGCTCCTCTCCTACACTATTCCAAGACCGTGCCTTACAGAGTCGCTGGTGGGCCAAGGAGACTAGAGCTCTAGAGGGAAGACCTGGACCCAACCCATCTTCTGGTGTCAAAATTAATTGAACCCCATCTAACCCACAGAACCATAAGGAAGAAAAGTAAATGGTTATTGTTTTTTGCCACTGAGTTTGGGTGTTTTTTAGGTATCATCAATGCAGCAGTAACAGAAAGAATAAAGTAGGGAACCCTCACCAAATCCTCCATATTAGCCTCTGGGACTGATTCACAAAGTAAACAGAATGCTCGGGGATGCTTGCTCCCCATACTTCCCCAGCAACAGCCCTGGCCACTTCAATCTAACTCTGTTTATCCACTTACTGGGAAGACTCTGAACTTTGGAAGACTTCAGTCTTCACTTAGTTTTGACTTCCTGCACTCTAAGAAGGTTATAAAGTTCTGTGGAGGCTCCTCGAGTTACTGGAGGATTTGACTTGGTGTCTTCAAAAGACGATGGAAAACCAGTTGAATAACAGTTTTCATTAACAAGAACTGAGCTAGCCAGGAGACAACTGCTTATGGCAAATGAATGAGGAAGCATTGACCTTGATGCCATGATTCCCAGCACAGTCTGCTCTATATAGGTGAACCAGAGTCTCCCAAAGTTAGGAATTCCGTGAACCCCTCAGAGTCAATCTTAAATGCCAATGTTTTGCAGTCTGATAGGAAAACTTGCTTTAAAATTGTGATCAACATTTGGAAAATGGTGTGAATTATTCACTTCTCCAATCCACAACCCTTTGCAAATGACTTGGCGGGTCATCTCAGAGAGGTGGAGTAAATATCTCCACCCCTGGAATGTGGTATGGTCTGTCGACTTGCTGACCAATGAAATTCAGAGAACATCACTTTGTGCCACTTACGTGCCTGGACTTCAAGACTCATATCACGTATCAGTGTGTTCTCTTAGAACCCCGTCCACCTGGATGAGAGATGGCATGAAGCACCAAAGAGTCATCAAGCTGAACTGATCCTCAACTAGCCAACCCTGAAGTCAGCCTGAGACACAGAAGTGAGTTTGGTCAAGACCGGAAAAACCACCCAGCTGAGCCTACCCCATTATGACAACTCAGAGAATTATGAGCTGAATAAATAAATGGTGGTGTTTTCAGTCACTAATTTTGGAGTGATTTTTATGTGGCAAAACTCAGATGATTTCATTATTTAAAATGCCTCAACTACCTTTTTGGCTACTACTAAAAAATTAGAGGAAAACACTGGCAAAAGTACAGAAGAAAACTGGAATACTGTGCCACGCTGCAGGTGGGAATGCAAAATAATGCAGCCACAGTAGAAAGCAGTAGGATGGGTCCTCAAAATATTTAAAATGGGTTTATCATGTAATGGAGCAATTTCATTTCTAGATACAGGCCCAAAAGAATGGAGAGCGGGATCCAGAAGAGATATCTGTACAGACATGTTTGTAACAGCATTGTTCCCAATATCCGAAAGGTGGACAGGCCCTAGCTATCCATTAATGGATGAACAGATAAGCAAAATATGATCCATCTGTACAATGGATATTATTCAGCCTTAGAAAGGAAGAAAATTCTACATATGCTACGAGGGTGAGCCTCATGCTATGTGAAAATGCCAGTCACCAAAACACAAATGCTGTTATGATTCCACTTACATGAAGTATCTAGGGCAGTCCAGCTGGTAAAGACAGAAAGCAGAATGGTGGTTTCTAGGCACCGGGGAGAGGGAGGAAGTAGAGTTACTGTTATAATGGGTACAGAGTTTCCGTTTTGCAAGATAAAATAAGTTCTGGAAATAGTGTTAACGATGGTGGCAGAGTGCAAAGGTACTTAATACCCCCGAACTATGCCCTTAAAAATGAAGATGGTAAATATTATGTTATTCATATCTTACTATAATTAAAAACAAATGCATGGGGGTGGTATTGGGAACTTCCTGGAAGTAAGTAGCATTGAGAAGACACTCAGCCACTCTGTGGAGAAGCCTGAACTTCAGGGAGAGAAGGGAATGGGGATGCCTGGGCGGTCAGGATAGAGGGATGGTGATGTTAATGTGGGGAGCTATCCAGGATTCTCTTGGTTCCAAGTGCAGAAAACTAACTCACCTTAGACTAAGCAAAAACTGAAACTGTCTGATGCAGTTGGAAAAGTAAATCACAGAATCCAGGAAGGACCTTGCCAGCAAGACCCAGGCACCAGGCCTGGTTTCCTCTCCTCGAATTTGTCTTTGTTCTCTCTGGCTGCCAGCACCCCTGCCTCCATCCATCCAGCACAGCCACCCCAGAGGAAGACAGCACCTCCACTCGCCCCCAACTGGAACACCCTGGGGAAGGCGTGTGGTGGGTCGACCCCGTTCTGTACCCGGAGACCCCGCCCTCCTGGATCACGTGACCTCCGCAGCAGGCTTGGGCTTAGAAGACCTGGCAGGGTGTTTGCTGGGTAAGCACGTATTGTTATACCAGAGATTATTATACACCGCTAAGAAAGATCGACTACCTCGGTTCTCAAAACCATGTGCAGGGGAGGAGCCTGAACTTTGGGGAATTTAGCTGGGAGTGTGAGGCTCAGCTCTGTCCCCAACTATCCTTGTGAACTTGGACAAGATTTTAACATTCAAAGCCTCAGGTTCCCCATTTTTCTAAATGGTTTTAATATCACAGGATTGGTGTGAAGGTAAAAAGATGGAAATGTTTTTCAGCTGTTTCTCACTGTGCGTTACACACATCAAAAATTAAATATAGAGTAACACATAATAAAAGTCCCCGTAAGCACTGCCTCCCAGCCTGTTCTCCATACCATCTGCCCCTGGGGAGCCAGGAGGTTGGGGAGGCGGGTTGGACAGAGTTCATTCATTCCCGCCCCCATCCAAGCACCCCTATGGGCACGGACACCCCAGAGACTGCTGGCTACTGGCTCTCATGCGGTCACTGCCGGGGCCAGAGATCAGGCGAGCGAGGGGCTGGGGGGTCACTCTCAGGGCCGGGCCAGTGCAGGGTCAGCCCCCTGGGAGGAAGCAACTCTCAAATACGACGCAGGTCTCACTCTCCTCACCTGCTTCCCAGCACTGTGAACTGCATTGAATCATGTGGGGATCTGGTTAACGGTGTTTTCTTGGGCTTCATTCAGCCTTACAGTTAGAATATCCACCGTGGGGCTTTGAGGAAGTCTCACACACACCCCTCCCCGTGGCTGTCTCTTGTCAGCAGGAAGCTGAGCTGGGGACTGGCTTTGGGGGTGGTCACCCATGTCCAAATTCGTGGTGTGCAGAGCAGGAGGGTTTTGATAGAGACACCTCGAGCACCATGGGATGGAGGGCGAGAGGGCCATGAGACGGACACTTATGAGTTGAAACTTCTACATGTTTGGCTTGTACACAGGATGGATGTCATTTGATTAAAAAGAAATTCTACTACTGTTTTTTAAGAGCTTGAACACATCTGAGCTGGAGTGGAAGGGGGAAGTGTGACGTGTTCTTCCATAAGCAGAGAGCAGCCTGGCCAAGCAGGTGACTGACTCTCTCCTTTGTCCTGGAATAAACCCCACCTGGAGCTGCCGGGCTGCCCCTGCCTAACTGGGGGGAGTAGCCCAGCCAAGTCCAGAGGCCCCACTGCCCCCTCCCCAGCCCACACTCCCATGATAGGACTGTCCCCTCCCAGCCTGCTGAGCTAGGCTGGGAAATCACCAGGAGACTTTTCAGTCTGCTGCACCCTGGCCTCCCCACCCACCCCAGAAGCTCTGGGTCCCCCAGTTACCCATGGGAGGGTCCTATCAGCCAACCCAAGCATGGCAGTAGAAAGAAGGAGGACAAATTATGGGGCCCAGGACATCTGATGGGGTCCAACCCAGTCAGGAGTCCTCTTTCGGGTCCCTTTTCTCTGACTTAAAAAAACCAAGAAGATATATATGTGGTCTCATTTTTTAGGGCATTTTCCTGCTCAATTCAGAAATCTCGCCAGTGTTTCCTGTAAATGATGGCGCAAAAGCTGTTAGTATCTGTTATTCCTGCGATTCTGAACTAGGTGACTAGGAAAAAGTATGTTCTATCCAGCTCCCTTCCTGATTTCAGCACTGACATTAGAGCGCTGGTTTCGGCCCCTCAGTGGCTCAGCCTTCTAATAACCACCAAGGTCTGATGCTGGCGGGGGTGGGGGGGCGTGATTTTGGTTTGTTTTGTGTGTAAAGAAATTCACCTCTCAAAAAACAAGCAACAACCCCTCCACAAATGATCAATAAGGAATGAATGCCATCGTCCCCAGGCTACAGGTTACAAATACCAGAACAGGAAAGATAACTCAAGAAGGACCCTGGCAGTCTGTCAGCCAAGCCTCTCACACTTAGCCTGAACCATGTTTTAATCTTAAAACAGAAGTGGACTGTATCTCCGAAGGAGACATGAAAATGATCTGACACCATGTATCCACTCCAACTCGAATCACAAGCATTTAATTGATGCAACAATATGTGTTCATGATGGTAAAGAAACAAAATATATAAACAGAATCATCTTCTTTGATGTTTAATGACTACTTAGCAGCCATTTGGGTCAGAGCTACTGAGCCCTAATAAACAAGTGCTTAATAATCAATTGAAAAACATTTTTCTGGTTATTGCCTTATTAAATCAGGGTCCACCTCCAAATTAGGAGTGGTCCTTCCACAAGGAAGAGACTGGCGAGAAATGGAAGAGCTGCAGTGACAGGCTTTCCCCTCCATCCGTTCGGTCAGCAGGAAGGCTCACCTCTGGCTTGCCAGGACCCTGGGCTTCACTGAGCTCAAAGTCAGCTCCTTTCCAGCCTGATTTTCATTAGAAATGCTCCTCTGTGAACTGCCTCACGGGGTAGCCCACAGATATAAAATACCCACATGAAGTGTTTGAGCCTGGTCTGCTATGCAGAAAAGCAGTGGGTGTCTTTATTTGCTCCACCACTATGATCAGTCCCCTTTCTGTGACTGCCATATGAAGTTGTCACTGATCTCGCAGCATGTGTGAAATTCACTCTGGATCACCTCAGCTGCCTTGGGTTTTGTTTGCTTGTTTGTTTGAAGTCTCATTGTTCAATGGTTCAGTGCCTGAGCTGGGCCCTACCCTGCCAGCCTCACCAGCAGCTCCCAGCCCTGGGCTGGGGAGGACCACAGCTGGCGGCCCCTAGACCAGCCCCTGGGGCTGCCCTCACTGGAGCTTGGAGCAGTTGCAATTTCTCAGGCCCCTGGCAGTTGATGGCATGGTTTTCTGAGTCATCTATGGCCCTCACACTTCTAGGAGGTGAGAGCTGTGTTTGGGAGCCAGGCAGCCGGTTGTCCCTGGGAGGGGCATATAGGTCCATCTTAAAAATCTCGCAGAGCTGAGCTCCAGGAGGCTAGTGCGCAGAGGGCAGACCCCAGAGTGAACGCAGACATGCCTTCCTCGGGACTTCAGCCTCCAGTGTCTCGGCCAGCCTCTGCCCTGCCTTCTTCTCGCCTCCTCTCTTCCCTCCACTCCCCTCCTCGTTCGCCCAGCCTGCAGGGATAGGAATCTGGAAGCCAAGGGTAGGCAGGGGACCCAGCTGCTGGGTACAGAGACGAAGAGTGGGAGGTGGGAGAGGACAGCAATGATGGGGTAAAGGCGAAACCATTTGGTGCCAATGTAACATTTAAGTGAGAGACTAGCCACCCAGATGACAGTGACCGCCTTGCCCTTTGGCGAGACTGGCATGTGCTCAATGGTCCCCGGGCGCCATCGTGTGGCCAGTTCCTGTAATGACCAAGGGGGCCTTTCTGGGGCCGGGTTGTCTCAGCGCCTTCTGAGGTCCCTGATTCCTAGCCAGGGAAGAGAGGCCACCAAACCCCACGATTCATCCTCCTGGAGGGATGGGAAGAGAGGGAGAGCAGAGGAGAAATACAAGGCAGAGGCCAGAGCAAGGGGGAAGGGCGGGGGCCCGGGAGAGCTGAAAAGACCAAAAGCTCCTGGAAGCAAGGATGTCCAGAGAAACAAGCCCAGAAACAGAAACAGAAAAGCACAGCGACCAGGATGAGCATCCAGAGGGCTCTACTCAAGCCCTGAATTCCCGAGAACCTTGGGCTTGAAATCTGGAGAGAGGGAGAAAGCCAGGCTGCAGGAGGTGAGGTATCTAGTCCCCCTCCCCCTCCCACCTCCCCTCCCCCTCCCCCTCCCCCT